>VZRV01007598.1:0-354269 GCA_013398115.1 Falcunculus frontatus
CCCTTGCTTCCCTTTCCCCTTTCTCTTCTGCTAAGTGGAACTGAACAGATGTGTAGACCTGTCTGGGTAGATGGAGCAGATGCAGACAGCAGAAGATATTTTTCAAGCTGCTAAAATAAACCTAAAATAAACATATTACTGTAACCTATCTCTATATATTTTTTTTTTTTAATAGAATATGTCTTACAAAGGCACACCTTGATTACTTTCAGTTTTGTTTTGTGTATTTTAGTAATGATTTAAGTCTGGTTTCGTTAGGCTCTGCCTACCATTAGGAATAGGATATAGTGCAGTGTGTTTCTGCCAAAAGCAGCACCTTCCAGAAAGCTTCTCAGCATGTCAGAGAATAAATATAATCAGTCTTACAATGATATATTATTAATGTGTTTCTTGAGAAAGCCAAAATGAGTTGGAGCATCTGAGCACTTTTTTATTTTTTTCAGTTTGTGATTTTGCCTCAGTATTCTTATCACTACATATATGTAAGCTTTCATTTCCTAGTTAAGAGTGTGTGACAGATTTCAGGCTTTCAGGTCTTAAAAAGTCATCTTAAAAACATCATTACAAGTTTGTCTTTAAGTAAAGGCCAAGTCTTTGAGACCAATGCTTCTCTGAGCATTTCAGAAAAAAAATACCACTTTTAGGACAATTCAAATGCAAAACCTGCAGATTTGAGTCATCTGCTGCAATAAAAAATGTAATGGTGAAGTCAAATTTTTGTTTCATATTTCGTGAATTTGTTATCCATAGCAGAGAAGTATCTTGTCAATTATCTTGTCATTCCTTGGGCAACCATAGCAGCGTTTATCCTTCTGGAGCGTTAAGGCCACTGGTTGTTCTGGAGGGTTGTCTATGCTGTGCTAGTGACCTACTGCTTTAAATTGATTTAACTCCTGCATGCTGTAGTGTTTTCAGGTGGTAAGGCACAAAGAGACCTATACAATTTCATTCTACAGGCTTCACTTTCCTTTAATTTTCACCATCTTTCTAGTTTAATAGTAAATATGGGCTTTAGGACGAACCTAAAATGAGGTCAGTATTGAAGTAGAGAATAAGCTGCATTTGTGTAAGCAAAGTTTGTGGTTCAGGTTATCTGCCCTTATCTATATATCTTACTTTTCAAAGAGATTTTTTAAAAATTTTGTTTTACATTTGCAGTATTGAGATCAATGGCCTGTTCAACAAGGGTCAAGAAAATTTCTACCTAGCCATTAATTTTCTTAAAATTTATGACAGCATGTGGGGAAAAGACAAAATTTTTATGTCTTATCACTACTTAAGATGAATTATTGGGAGCTGGAAGCCAAGTCAAACCAGAAATCTTGAATTTTAACTACCAGTAATACTGATTTGCTAATGATGTGTGTGTGTGTGTGTGTGTGTATGTATGCATACATAAATCTTGTTCCATCGTCCATATGCTGTAATCCTATGCTCTGTCATGCCTCAGGCTTGCCAGCTTCTTTGATTAAATATAATTTTCTACTGTGGTAGTTACGGTGAGAATTTATGATTGCTGACCTGTACTTTAGTTCTATTATCTTATGCCTGCCCATAAAAATTGGACATGGAGACAGCTGGTAATTTTGACCTAACATGAGAAGTACAGCAGGATTTCTGCCACCTATTCATTTCAGGTTTTTTTTTTTTTCTTGACATGGGTTTCTTTACTAATGGCACTAGCTTGGACAGAGATACCTAAAGTCTGACTGCAGCAATTCCACTCCTCTTCCTGGGAAAACCAGACATGTGGAAGCTGGACTGCCAAAGCCTCTAAAAATTTATGCTTTCTTCATAGAATTTTCATTAGCTTTTCCTGCTTCAGCTAAATGTTTTGGAGCAGCTGACAGAGCACTGGAGAGTTGGCAGGCTCACAGTTCATGCTAACGGAGGTCTGTAAATCCTGGGTTGCCTCAGGATTTTCTCATGTTGTCATCATGTTGACCGTGGCCGCTCACCCCTTAGCTGTTTGGGGGCTGAAGGCTGCATTGCACATGCAGCCAGGGACTCAGAGGTTGTGAGTAGAGATGGAATAAATGACCAGCAGTTTCTTTTGAATATCCAGATTTGCACATGATTCAGACTGAAACTAATAAGCTAGGGTATTCTTTGCTTGGTCTTTATGTGATTTGGTTAAGGCATTGGGCAGTGAAAGAATGTGAAGCCCCAGTTCACACTGTGCTATTTGTTATTTAAGATACAGCTGTAATTTCCATAGCTGTGCAAAGCTTGTCTAAATTTCTTGACATTTGATGCCTTCAGCTCTTGTGAGTTAGTTTTCATATTGCCACTTCACTGAAAACATGAGAGTTCTGAAGAAGGCAAAAGTTTCTCTGTTGCTTCTTACTGGACAGGCTGCTATAAGCATGCTAAGGCTGGGATTCACCTCACTTAAACTGGGACATCTAAGTGTGAGTCACCCCAGCCTAAGCTGATCGTTGAAGAGTCCAAGGAGAGGAGCAGATACCTGCAGAGGGCAGTTTATCAGGGCTCTCAAGTCCCAGTTTCACAAGGTGTCTCGCTTTCTGGAAAACTCATCTCCTGCCGTCCTCTGTAAAGGAAGCTGAAGCTGAGTAGCTGTAAGTGACAGATGTAGCTAAAACAGGCTTAGCTGAGTGAATTTTAGGTGCTTTAAGTGAGATACATCCTAGTCTAAAGGCTTTGCAGGGGCTCACTGAGCCAGATGGACTCAGTAGAGCCAAAAGAAACATGTTAAGGGCTCATGGTTCTTAGTCTCTTTGGTACACAGATGATTGTCAGCCTAACTTTGCTGCCATACTTAAAAGTTGTTTAAATAAACACTAAAATTAGTGAATTTAGAGGACAAGCATTGAAATATAATTGTGTCCCAAAATGAACTCGTATGCATATACTATGTTTGAGGCAACTTGAAAACTTCCATGAGATTGTGCATTATGCCTTTGTTTTAACAGTAAATGTTACCATCAGTTGAAATGCATGAAGGAATAAAAATGGTAATGAAAAGTGACATTCTTTGTAGTAAGTAGAAAAGTTATTACATTGTGTGCTGTGATTTAGACATATCTTACATTAAGAATTAAATTTTAAAGATACTGCAACACAGCTCTTTAATCATGTAACATATGAAGAAAAACAGCAAAAAAATGCCCAGCATTAAAAGATCCAGCCTTGATTTTTTTTGGCTCAGATGAAACCATTATACTGAATCCATTTCCTTGAAATGTTCTTTTCTCTTTCTCAGACTTCTATGATTTACAACTAATAGTGCAATTTTTAGCAAGGGCGGTACTTGATAAAAAGCAGCTTGTGAAAAACAGGCTGTACATAGAGCCTCATATTGGAAATAAAAATGTTTATTTTTCTATTGTCTTTAGTAGCAATTCTTACATATTTCTGGGAGGCCTTCTAGTATATCAGATGCAGCTCCTGTGATAATGTAATACTTTTTACTGTCCCAGTACTCTCAAAGTACAGTGGAAGCAATGACAGCATTTCTGACTCTAAATAAGAATGGGGAAAGTGGAGTTCAGCATATGATCATGAAATCAGTATTTGAGAATTTTTCCTTTCAGCCATTATTAACCTACTTTTAACATTTTTTTGTTTGGGAAAATGTAGGGTTTTTAAAAAAATATAATACAGAAACATTATTTCCACAGTATTAACAGACATGGCAAGAATTTGTTGATGTTTGGTTTTTTAGTGCTTTCTCCTAGTTGGGAACAGAGTGAAGCATATCTTTTATCCCATGTCATGTAAAAAAAATATATATGAAAGAACAAAATACGAATATAAAAGTATAAATTTGTGATTTATAGTGTTCAAGTTTGTCCTTGTGCATAATTTTGTGTGTTGAAGCATTTGAAAGTTAGAGTTGAAGTAGCTGAAACCTACTCCTGCTGTTTCAATATTCTTGGTGATAATTTTCCATTTCACTGGCTCATGTACAATAGCTGGTGAGTTTGTTCAGGGGAATAAACAGGAAGTAAAAATCAAGCTGTCTCTGAATGTTACATTGTGACATGTACACAAGGTATTTTTGCACCTGCTTAATAACATATTTTTGGGACTCACAGTTCACTGCAGCCTGCTGTCACTGCACCTGATTAAAATCTGTGAAGAGTTACCTGCTGGCTCGAGAACCTGGTGATAGAAAGCCATTTCCCTGTGTGTCTGAGGATTCCTTCATGTTTCTAAGTTGGCAGTATACAGTGTTCTGGTTGAATCTTGTAGCTTTTCCATGAACTGTTCACCTCCACAGGAAGACTGTGAAGGACTTGAGATAAATGATGAAAAAACTGAGTTCCCTGAAAACTGGGGTAAAGAGAAATTCTTTTAGGTTTTTTTGGCTGGTCACTATTTCAAAAGGCAGGATTAGCACAGAATGCATGGGAATCTTCTTACTATTCTGTTAATACCTGCACAGGGTCATTAATAACCAAGTCTTCTACTTCAGGGTGCTTTGATTTCTTTTGCAGAAATTGTCAATCCTATGCTACTATGGCACAGAATCTTTCAGTCTTTTTATACTAGAATTATTTTTCAGTCCATAACAAACAAATGGAAATGGAATGGCAATGCAGTTGTTATAAAATATAGAGTGTATTCTTATCTGGAGGAGGCATTCTACGATATTCTCAAGTACTGATTGAATAGTAGCAAGTTACAGCACTTGGTAAAGTACAGAGCAATATCCTATGTTCACTAAAACCCGTGGCTATGTGGCTGCTGAATGATCTGGACCTAAATTTTGCCAGAGAAATCTGAGCTTTGGCAGACCCTGCCTGCCAGCTTTGGTGTAAAATACAAATATGTTCTGTTTGACGAGGAAATGCTGCAGTCATAATAAGAGCTGTTCAGGTGTTTCGATTTTCAAGGTATTGATGCTGGAGATTTGTAATTTCAGGATGCCACAGATCTGCCCCCCCTCCCCCACCCCATCCCCTATTTCACAGCATTTCAGGAGTTGCCAAGAAGTAGCCTTTTAATGTCAGAAACAGCAAGCGCAGAGGCCAGATAGAGCACCTGGCTCCTGTCACAATATTTTTGGGATTATTTTAGCACCTTGCCTACTGCATCTTGTTGCTACCATGTAGCATCTTTCCTACTGCTCTTAGGAAAGACTTCTGTCACTTTACGGCCCTTATACACGTGGGGTTTTTTTACAGTATACAGAGGAAATGGGACATAAGTAGTTTAGGGACTGCTTCTAGGGACACATCTTGCCAGGTAAGCTCTGTGATCATGGTATGTCATGATGTCTCAAATAAAATAGAGTTTTTTTACTTAATTATATTTTTCCTAGGATGTATCAAGGCAATATTGTGGATTATATTACTTTGGTTTGAAACATAATTTTAAAACCAATATTTTTTCAAGTTTTCTTTTATCATAAAAGTGAGGTAAAAGTAGAGCTGGCAAGTTAAATAAAATACCCAATTACTGTTGTCTAGAATATCTTTCTTGAAGCAGAGTTCACTAAAAACAGGGCTCCAACGTTGTTGCTTGTCATGCAACTTGATTAAAGTTGTAGAATAAATACAGCTTAACTACTGTGATTCTAAACTGCGGTAAAGTTAAGAATAATTGTCAGTATGATCTGTGGTTCCTGGCTTGAGGAATGTTTTCCTCATAACACTTTTCTTGTAAAGCTGAGTACTATTGCTAGGACTGAAAATATCTGACAATAAAAAAATGACCCTCTCAGCCCTGCCTAGCGGGTTTCACAACCTTGGCTATCCCAGTGCTGCTGCCTTGACTGGCAGCTGGTATTATGGGTAGAACATCCTCCCCGCAAAACAGAAATTATTTTATATTTGTCACACAATATTTATATAAACTACAATGTGCTAGGTATAGTGATTTATTCCTGAATGTTATCAAGAACAGGCCACCTCTGTTTGTCATTTTGTCTTTCTTATAGTGACATCTCTGGGTGTGTGGAAAGGGCTACCGAGTCCCCTCCTTTCTTCCTACCGCTCAGTGTGGCCAAGTATGTGCGTCATGAGAACTGAGGTAGAGGAGATATCAGAGAGGCTTTTAAAACTGAGGAAGTTTTAAAGTGGTGGGGTTAGAAAATCAGGGAATAAGAGAGTGCACCTGAGAATAAGATTTTTTCAAGAGATATCGGGAAACCCAGAGGCAAATGCCATGGATTTTTTTTTTCAGGGATAGATGGATAAGAAATTAAAAATTCAATCCATAAAAAGTGTTCCATATTCAGGAGAGTATGGTGGTCTGTACCTGGTGTTCTCCTGCTGTATGTAGCTCTGACTTGAATCACTGGGAGTAGTCAAAATCCCTAATCACTGCTTTTTCAAAATATCGGTCCCCATTTATCCTGCTGCCTCTTTTTACCTTCTTTACCTGTTGAAGAGAAGAACAGTAAGATTCCAGTATCACGATTTGGCAAAATATGACTACTGTTCAAACCTGATGATGATTGTGCTAAACAGAGGAAAAATATCTCAGCTGTGGGCCACAGGCAGCCTTGGAACCAAGCACCCGACCTGTTTGTTGTTGCCTGTTCCCAGGGCCCTGCATATAAGGCCACCAAGCAGACTTCAAGCTGCTTTACTGTATTGTATTTATTTTTCTGGCACTGTACTTATGGAGGCTTTTTCTTTTGAGTCTTTTTTTAAAGGCTAAACAAATAGAGCCATTAAGATGGGGAAAAAGGTCTTAAGCACAGGGGAGTAACTCAACAAATGAGAAGTTTGGTGAGAGATCTGGGAGTGAAATTCATTTGCCACTTCTGTCGATTTAGTGTTCTTCCTGTCAGCTGCACTGACAAAAGGCATTTATTTCCTGGTATCTAGGCATTACAGTTGCTTAGATATAAAGTTAATAGTGTAGTGTTTTAAGACTGCTTCAGTCTTTATTTTGTACATTGATGCTTTGAGAAATAGCTACATTGGGGCAGGTTAAGAAGAGATAAATGTTGAACAGCAGCTCTCTTTGGAGACAGTGGATATCGGTCCCTTTTTTGAAGGTACAACCAATATATTTAACGAGAAAATTAAAATCTCTTGTGCACTTGATTGTTTAGTGAAGATGTCTAGGAACTGGGTTTTCAGTATAGTGATTGCTTGGGGTTTCATAATATGGTTCAGCTCCAGCTGTATGATAGCCCTTTTGTGGCATTTTAAACTGGGTAGAGGTTGAACATTGTCTCTTTTGGACATGTTCATGGGAAGGTACCACATCCCATCTTAATGATTTTATTAGTGGTCTGTGGGATAGAATAGGTCATAAATCAAAGATGCTCAGAGGAGAAGTTGTGAACAGTAGTCTGAGAGAATTTTTTAAGATGGAATTAATCTAAGAAGAATTCAGAAAAGTGGTAGACTTCTCATGGAGACGAGAAGGTATCTTATGGGAAATGTGTGAAGTGAAAGGGTTAATCTCATAAATTACAGCAGCTTCAGAATGAAAGCGGAGAGAAATATTGACAGAGGATTACATGGCTGAAACAGATGAAGATGGGAATGAATCTTTCCCCTTGCTCCAAAAATAAACGCAGTGACAGGTGAGTCTTTGGGAATTGGAGAGGAAAGGTTGCATGATTGATTGGGCAGCTGCAAAATATCGGTTTGTCAGAGCACTGAGTCGGACTAATTCAAGAAATACTGCTGATAAAAGATGAAGGGAAGAAAAAGTGAACTAGGATGGAATGCACAGCAGATGGTCATATTACATACTTAGCTGCCTGAGACTGCTCACAAGATCCAAGACTGAAGGCTGATGAATCTTTTCTCACATATTCTTGCATGAAAGGGACAATGAAGAGAGGAGGTTTTCACAGTCTGAGTTGGAGTGAGAGGACCTTGTTCATGAGAGAGGTGTCTTCTCAGAGCCTTCTTGCTCTGGAACTCATTAGTAGGAATGCACAGAAAAAAATGTTCAGTTTGAGTCTCAGTATTTTGTGACCTTGAACAAATTATTTGCTTTAACGTGTACCTCTGTTTTCCAGCTGAGAGTAATGAGGTATTTATCAGAAAGGTGTTGTAAAACTAAAATGCTTCAGTGATTATTTTCAGATACAGCATTTTCAGATACTGGTGAGACTCTGGATTTATTAGCTGTGACTGCTGTGGGGTTATTAAGTCCTTGATATTTGTTAGAGGCAGTTTGCTACCTTCCTACCTGACTCAGATAATAGATACAATGTTGTGTTTGCCTGCAGAATCTTGGGGACACCTTTTCTAGCCTGCTCTCACCTCTGTCTTTACTGCTACTGTTATTCACACCAGCAAAATCAAATATAGCATAGAGATCTCCCATGCTGTAATTACACCTTTGAGTGCCAAAGAGGCATAGCCTGGAACTAGTGAGTGATAGTGAGTCTTATCAAATTCCTAAAATAGGTGGCATTACATCAGAGATAAATTTGAAATACTGAGGCTGTTAAGAAGCTGAAATCAGCTCACCAGATGTTTGTGTTTAATTTAGTATCTACACTTTGTTGCAGATGTTTTCCACCACTCCTTTGTCAACTGTGTCAGATGCAGAGTTAGCCGTTGCTGACTATGGTAGCAGGCAAATTTATTATTAGACACTGACAGCTGAACTTGCCATTTTTTTGAGATTGTAAGACTACAGGAGCTAATTGGTGAGAAATAATAAAATGAACCATCTAATTTGGAAATATGTTCATTTGCAGACACATTTTTAGTAGAAGTCACTCAAGAGCATGCTAGCTCATGCACGTGAATGATGAAACCAAATCTGGCACTGTTTCGTCATGACACTGTGGAATAAAGAGCTGGAAGAGGAAGCATTTAGATTATAAGTGAATAGTACATCTGCTTTCAGTGTTGTGTGCATGTTGCTATCACTAGTAAGTAGTTTGCTCGAGGAGGTGGTTAGCATGTGCAGCTGATGGTTACAGTCACCTACGAAACCATGGCAGTGCCCAGCCAGACCAAAGCCAGTGCTGTGCTTGTTTCTCCATGGAACACTTCTCAGAGCATAGAAGGTGCACTTACTACCTGTGTGTGCTGGAGCTGTGCATTCTGTTTGTTCATTGCCTCCTGATCACACTCTTAATTTCCCTTGGGTGGCTGTGGAACCCATAGACCGAGATGGGCATTGTGTTGGAGGTACTCTGCAGTGTTGAAGTGCAGCTCCTGGATAAACTCTGCTCTGCCATACAGCATCACGCCATCCAAGTGGTGTGTAACAAGTCTTTTCCCTTGTATTTAGTGATTGCTTTCTGACAGGCTCTTTGTATCGTTGTTCTTTAGTGAAGACTTTTTCTGACTAGTGCAGAATATGAATCTGTGTGACTCAAGATGGGTTATTTTCTTCAGATTTGCTTTTCTTTTTTTTTTTCTGCTGCTTGTCTTTAGCACTGCAGATTGCCATGACATTGCTGTAATGTTGTAAATTATTTTGATGACTAAGTTAGAGCTTTTTGGGGAAGGAGGAGGAGGTAACATGGTTATTGTACTAGCAATAGGCTTCATAGTACTGTATTGAGAGCTACTAGCTAATCTGGTCCTTTGGATTTCCATCTGTTCTGCATGGGGTTTTCTTTCTCAAAGGAGAATTCCATTGAAATAAGGTAGAATTCTTAGGAAATTACTCCTCCTACAGGATAAAACTAAACCCTGTACAACTAAATGTGTTCAGGCCATTTAGAATTGCGTGACCAGCAAAGTAATCTCTTCTTCTCATGCTAAGACGAGTTCAGCTATGCATAAAGCATCCTAAAAGAAGTTTTCTTGAGCATTTTTGTGGTCTTATAATGATGAAGCTTCTAAACCGGTCTGTAAAAATGCTTTATTTTCAGAAAACTTTTCCCCAACTGTCTAATACTTATTTGTTTAATGCCATAAGGCACAGTATTACCTGTCCTCTATTCAATGTTTTAGTGACAAAGATACCTATGTTGCCAAGTTTTCCCACAATATAGGCAGACTGCATCCCAGCAGTTTTGCTGGATCTTTCCTGTTTGTGTGTCGGTATCATCAGTCTTTTTGCTCTCTGTCCTTCCCCCGTTCAAAATGAAGGGTCAAAATGGCTGAAATGCACAATTGCAGTAGTGATCTGCTACCAAGGAGTTAGTGTAGTTGTGGTTTAAGCTCAGATAGAGAAATCAGGAGTTTGTGGCCTTTTCTTACCTCTGTCACAATCCTTCACATTCAGATGTCAGGAGCTCTAGTCATTGTCCTCACAGAGTGGTATTTCAAAATAGAGTTTGGTAGTTTGTTGAAGGCACTGGCTGATCAGTCAAGAATGGAATTAACAGTTAAATAATGCTACTCTCTGAGTGTTCTATTTCTGTCTACTGTACAATTGTTGAAAAGCTATTTGATCTCTGTAGATCATAGTTCTTTCATGTTACGTATGTGGTGTTTCATAAATCTTGTGCATTGAGGCTCCTGTTTGTTGTCAGCAGGGATTTGGAGAAGGAAAAACACCATCTTAAATTGTTACTTGACTTCTCTGTTGTAGCTTTTTACCTTCTAAAGCACAGAAAGAAAAAGGATCTGGGGCACCTAATAGTAGTAGAGCTTCTATCAAGACTTAAAGTGCATAGTGTGAATTACTCAGATGCCTATCATAAAAAAAGGTCACATTTGATTTTTGATTTTTCTTTTTTTTTTTTTGGCTGGTCAGATGATAGGGTCATCTTAGGGGATTGATTTGTGGACCCTATCATCCTGTTAGCATATGGTTGCGTGTAATTATATGAGTCTTGTGCTTGATGACCCAGAGGTCTTACAAAGTTTTACTGTACTCTGAAATCTTGTTCTTAGCTCAACAAGACAAGGGGAAGTTGAAGTGAAGTTTGTAAGTGAAGAAGTATTCTAGAGTTTCCCTAGGCAAACAGCAGTTTGTACTGGCTAAATTTCTATTTGTAAACCTACAAAGTAGATTAAAATATGTAGTAGCATCTATTCCCATTCCATGGTTCAGTTGCAGAGTTGAACAGTAAATGGGATGCAGTGAAACAGAACTCTGCCTTTGTGGGTGTTTGAATTTAAAATTGAGATATTAAATTAAAGTCCATACTGAAATCTTGATTTACAGTATATGGAAGTTGAGGAAACATTCCACTAACTGCACTGTTTGTCACATAAAGCAGCAGTAGGGGTTTGAATGTACAAGAATAACTTACCAAGTTTAACCTTTGAATGTTGAATTTTGTAAATGTGACACTCTCGGTTCTCTACACAGTTTCAGAATTGGTGTATTGGCAGGGCACAGTAGAAACACAGAGTCAGCATTATATCTTTAAGGGAGATAATTATGTATAATCAGATTGCAAAGAGTACAGCAAATTACTTAAATTAGTAATAACTTGTGTTATTTGCTGTATTCTCTGCGAAGAAGTAAAGTGTCAAGTATAAAATTTTAAATCAAGGAAAATACTTGAAAAAAGTTGTCTTTTTTTGTCATGAAATGGAAGGGAAAAACAAATGTTATAGTCACGATGTGATGAGTTTAAGCATCTTGGGCTGAAGCACATACAGGGTTTCTAAATAAATTTATTACTCGTGGTATGTTGTTACTTTATTTAACTTCACCTTTTCCTGCAGAGGATTGTGGCAGGAGTAGAAGCTCCAATACTGTGCTTTTCTTGCATGGTTAAAATAAAACCCTTGGAGGTAATAATGGGATGTTTTGTAAAACAGGAAAATGACATACTGTAGGAAAATAAATTTTGCATTCTCAGAGAATGGAGAAAAAAGAAGAAATTACTCAGTGTTTCCCATCTTTTGACTCCTCACTAAACCATTACCAGATATGAATGAATTCAGAAGTTAGAGAAGTATGTGTAATGATTAAAAATTTAGAGTACTGCAATGTACAGAATAAAAAGAAAATAAAACATGATGAATATTTAAAAAAACCCAACCAAACAAGCCATCAAGTATCAGGTTTCCAGGAAAATGTCACAGCAAATACTCCGCCCTCTAAATCCCAGATATGTCCGTCTTTAAGAGGTACTAGCAGCTATTGCACTTTAGATGTGCCCACCTGTGGGAATTGCCGAAGAGTTGTAGTTCTTTAATGGAATTGACATTGAGAAGGTTAAGGATTAGTCAGAACTGACTTTACATGGGAGGTAACAATTGTCAGGGTTTAATAGGATGCAGTAACGCTGTCTATTACAAGGAAATATATGTGAGCATATATGTGTGAACAATATGACAAAAACATATCTACATATATGTACATGTATATGCATATGTACGTATGTGTTTTTGTCCAGTTGTAACTTGAAATTGGTGTTTTTGGAAAAATATACCTAGTCGAAACATTCATGTTGGAATATAACATGCCCACATCTTGACATGAGAAATTAACCTTTCTTCTTGACTGGATGATATATATTTCATGTAATCTTAGGAGATTTGAGTGTATTTCATGGAGCAGTCAAATAATTGCTGCAAATGAAAGTAAGTGCTATTAAGGGGCTTGAAAACTTGCTGTTTTAGTATTATACCTTGAGAGCAAAACCATGCCCTTCCCTCATTAATCTGGGCTTCCAGAATGCAGTTCTAAGGATGCAGTTTGCCAGTTAATGGCTATTACTGGCAATATTTTGGTTTTAGGAGTAATTTTTTAGCTGTAGAAAATGCTGTAGTTAGGTTAAAGATGAGAATTGGGTTTTTTTAGTCACTGGATCCTCTGCTAAATCATTCAGTTATTTATTTAGTTTCTGTGATTTTAAAGATTTCAGGACAAGAATTACGTAGCCCTTAATGAATAGATATTATTAAAAATCTGCTGTGTTCTGCTTTTTAATCAATAACTGTCCTTGCTTTTCAAAATTGGATGTTTAAAAAATAAGTAGGGCTTTGTGACATAGATAAAATCTACCTGAATTTTTCAGAATGCTTCTTGAAAAATCAGAATTAATACAGTTGTGTGCTTATCAAAAGCTCGTGCTGTTCGAGTCAGTGCAGATATCTTACATGACACAAACCATATCTATCTTCATGCTGGTAGATATGGTATCTTTAAATCTGTGAACTAGTGTACTGGCTGAAACACAAGGATTTTTCAGGATTCATGGGTTACTCCAAGATGTTTTTTGCTCATCATCTTAAAGCACTGTATATGGCTGGTTGTGGAAGCTTTAGCTACGCAGTGCCTTCCACAAGTCCATTCCATAGAATCTTGAATGTTAAGGGGTTGGAAGGGACCTTAGGGAGAGTTCCAACCCCCTCACGCTGGGCAGGGATGGGACACTTTCCACTAGACCAGGATGCTCAACGTCTTATCCAGCCTGGCTTTAAACACTGCCAGAGATGGGGCCTGTTCCAGTGTCTCATCAGACCGACAGTAAACTATTTGATATCCTAATGTCTAACCTAAATTTCCCCTCATTCAGTTTGTACGCTTTACCCTCTGTCCCATCACTACAGTTCCTGACAAAGAGTCCCTCTCTGGCTTCCCTGGCTTCCTTCGGATACTGGAAAGTTGCTATGAGGTCTCCACACAACCGTCTCTTCTCCAGGCTGACCAGCCTCAACTTTCAAATCCTGTCGTCATAGAGACGGGCTTCAGTCCTCAAACCTGGGGAGGAGAATAGCTTTTTGACTCAGATTATCAATCAGCTGAGCAATGTGAGCACCGTTTCTGTCATCCTGTAAGGGTTCTCTGCTATTGTAGCTGGGTAGTATCATCTTTGCTCCTTACATCCACATTTTGGGATGGAGATCACTGTACTTCCAAATTCCTTAGTGTTATGAAGCAGCTCCGATTGTGAACTGAAGGATGAACGAGAATGGATGGAAGGATCATCCATTGAAGTATCTAAACTAAATGTACAGCTTCCCAAGTTAGAGTCACTCTTAGTTGCAGTAAATGTTGTACACCTGGGGCTGTGCTCCATTGTTGTTAAGGTGACTGATGTTTCCTTGTACATTTGATAATAGGCTGCAGCACCACCGCGTGCACAGAATTTGTGTGCTTATTGGCACCTCCTTTCCCTTGCTCTCTAGATACCTCTCTCTGTGCATCTACACCCTGAAAAAATAGAGGACGAAGCAGGATCTTTGGACATATTAGTGAAAGCTGCTACGGTGATAGGGAATTGGGATGGAAACAGTCAAATTTTCCTATTTCCATGGAGGAAACAGGCAGATATTTACCGAAGTGACGATTAATCAGCAAAAAAAGAGTAGCAGAAATATCTGGCAGTGGAAATTACTGCAGGAATTTCGGGTTTGTGCTACTGTCCTTTCTTCCAAACGTTACTGAAGCTTTTTCAAGACTATAAGAAATTTTGTATAATGTTTATCTGTTGTGCTTGCTTTGAATATGAACTTTAAACCAAATACTGTTGTTAGTTACTGCAGAATATAGATACTGGTTTTTATTCGCATTTTAATGAGATCAAGTATATACTAAACTTGTTTAATTGAAAATGATTGAGACACGCTATTGTTCATTAAAACATGTTTTCTTGATCTATTACAAAGACCATAATAGGTCTTTTATGACTGTGTTGTAAAAGACTAGGCTTTCGTCTTTTGTCTGTGCACTTCATATTGTCAATGCAGCCATGCACAGACATGCACAGACTTCTACATGTCTTAAAACACTGTTTGTCCAAGAGTTTTTATTCCATGTTGATAAAAAAAATTTGTACAAGTGATTACGTTTTAGCATTAAACACTCATGCTTGAAGTTAGTTTCTTGAACTCTCAAATTTTTATGTGTTTAATTTACTATGATATAAAACAACTCAACATTTGGAGATATGTTTAAAAGGCGCTAATATTCTTGTCAGGAATTTTTCATTGCCTCTACTCCCCTGAATTTTCAGTCATGTATGAGGAGAGTTGATGTATTTGCTTAACTTTTGAAGGCTACAATTACGGCCCTTTGAGCTATAAATTGCTTTGATCAGTTCTAATCTGACAGGAGAAATTATGATGATCTAATATCAGAAGATAATAGGAAGGAATGAACCAGTTTGAGATATCTCATAATTCAAGATGTAAGAATATCTGAAAGATACCTTTCTTTAATAGACATTTAGTACGATGCATATTGTAGTGTTCTTCACACAAGAGCAAAGCGACCTTCAGTGAAGGTCCTTTTGGTGGTGTGACTTCAGATAAGGAAATTATGCATTTTTAGCTCTCTTGATACTGGAACTGCTTATCATTTGCTGACTTGAAAACAGGCTTAGAAAAACACTGCTGAGGTGCTTACCCACTTACCAGTCTGCTTTAAAGAAATACTATGGAATCATGTATCTTAATATAATTCTGCAACACAATCAAGTTGAATATCGGTAGGAAACTTCTGAACACATAGTCAGTAAATGTTGGAAGACTGAATCTGGGGTGAAGCCTATATTAGATAATTCTCTAATGATGTGCACAGAAATGCAAAGTAACTTAGAACTGTGTCTGTGTGACACATCACTATCCATAACTACCTTTCACTTGACCTGACAATGGCATCGCATCTTTCTTAACCTTCTGTGCCAATTGTTTCAACACCACCTGGACTAGAATGTTAAGTTCCACAACACTGTGACTCTGTGGCCTGAATTAAGAAAATGTTTATTGTGACTATCTCCACAGAAAGCAAAGAAAATATAACAGAGTTGAAATTTGGTTTGTTTTAATGACCATGTCCTGCCAACCCAGAAACAATCTTTGGAAAAGGGCGTGGGAGGTTGATTGATTTTCATGAACTTGTAAGCATTTATTAATAAAATGTCTTTTTTTGTTTGCCGAGTATGTTAATGAAATAATCCATGTATGCTGTACACTGCACAGAGAAAGAAAGGGAAAATGTTTGCAAAATGAATTGAGTAAGTTTGTGTGTCAGGAAATTTAGCAGTTGCTATATTCCTGTTCTTAATCCTCCATCAGTCAGCATCTGCGTTATACTTGTGTGCTTGGTGATTGAGCTTGCAGGGAAGGGTACGATGCATTAGATCATTAACTAAAATTAAGTATGTCAGGGGCTTGCCCCGTACCAACTTAGATTTTTGCTGCTGTCAGCATAGAATAGTTTTTGTTAGATGGGCTATGTAGAATGTTTTCCAAATGTTCTCTAAAAACCTAGCATACAATAGTTGAAAATGGGGCAGCATAAAATGAAATTGGTGGTTCATTTCAGTAGAAAGTAGCTTTACTATGTTGTCTGCTTCTGGTTGTGGAGGTACAATGTTAGAATCTTCTCTAGTGACCCTTTTTGGAGACAACTCTAGTGCGATGGTAGCAGGGTTACTGAAATTTCCATTCTGCTGGTGTGGTTAGTTCAGGAAGAAGGGCTAGGAAGAGATAGAGAAAGGAGAATGTATTTATATGGCTTCAATCTAACACCACTGTGTTTAACCTGAAAAGAAACTTTTATTTGAATCAAGTCTAATTAAGATTAGGAAACAGTAATTTAGTGCTTTAAAAAATAAACACAACCAACCACTCTCTCTCCCTCCCAAATGCTCTGCGTTTTAATAGATGACATTACAAAGGGTACACAGCAAAGCTGTTAGATCTGTTTGTGCGGTCTTTTAGATCCTTGATATTGGCCTTCAGGGATTTTTCTTTGTTAGCTATGATTTTACTTTGTGAACTTCAGCAGTAACATATGCATTTATTATGTTTCCTGAATTTAATGCCTGACTGGAAGCAGTTATTACTCTTCACCTCTACAATTGAGTGTGGATTGCAGCACGGGCAGTGTTGCTGGTACACAAGGAAAATTGATTTACCTGCACTTATATTTGCTAGATGAGGACAATTAAAAAAGGTTAACAGGAATTAATTTTTTTGAGTGTCCAATTAAACTCTATGTAAGCTCCTGCACTTTTCAGATTGAGATACACTTTAATTTAGTCTAGTTTAATTATTTGAGTGAAGTAAATGGAACCAAACTAAAGACTAGCTTAATTCAGGGTAGGTGTTTAAAGGTGGCTTCAAACTATTCAGTTCAATTTAAATTCAGGTGTTTGTTTAATTTAATGAACTTTTCTGAATGTCCCTATGTAGCAAGCTGCCTATAAGAACAACTCGTTTTGGTAAATATTCCTGCTTTAATGAATGCAATTTTGTAGTCTTGGCCTGTTCTGCTTCCAGTTGCGTGCTTAATCCTGTAGTTTTATTGTTCTTTTTATTGAATTTTATTTACAGTGTTAATATGGCCTCTTCATAATCATTCATTTGAAATTTATTATTGGAAACTCAAAAATGAATTGGCAGAATGCACACGGAGATGCTATTTTTTCTCTTCTCAAACAAAAAGTCTTTGCTAGAAAATAAATTTTATTGCTAGAAAATTGCTAGAAAATAAATAAATAAAACAAAATTTTCTTTCTTTAACTTGAACCCAATTTCTGCAGAGATTCTCCAGCTGATGGTTGTGTTACTTAGAAGAACTGGGATTTAAATAAGGGTCTGCCTCTATTTTTTGAGGCTTGTTAATAAGATCTTTGACTATTACTGCAGGGAATTAGTCCTGTAAAATTTTAGTTATTACATATTACAGACTAAGGAGCACAGAGTTTGCTTTGCTGTGTGCAAGATATCATTGGTTCCTCTTAGACTCTCATTTCTCTGCTATACTGAGCAGAGCTATGGGACAACTGTCCCGATAACTCATTTTCACTTTTAATTCTGAGTATTTCCTGTATCTCTTTATATGCCTGCACATTAGGATGAGCACTTAATTGGCAAGTTCATGAAAGTCTATTAAACTCAGTATAAGATTGTGATAGAAGATAATAAAAGTATGATGACTAAGTAGAGTGCTGAAGCTTATCAGAGAAAGTACTACCACTAAGTCTTGCTTGGTCACAAAACTCACAGCAAGTCACCACACCCCCATCTGTTAGGAAAGGGTAGTTCACAGCTTTTACAAGGAGCGGCAGCGAGTAGACACTTGCTTTTTGGAAGAAAAATCCTTTATTTACATAAGATTATTCAAAGATTACTTTTCAGCTTACTACAAAAACCCTAAGTTATGAACTATATATACAAAATGACTCTGAAGATAGGAAATTTTTTTTTATTTGTTTATTTATTTCTTTACAACCTTCTAAGGAAGTTGCACTAACTAGAATATGTGCAATATATATACACAAACAAGTTATATATACACACACAATCTATATGGTACCCATCAATTAATTGATTTTTAAGCTTTTTTACTTCCTTACATTGTATGACTGACCTATGAAAGAAATACTAATTCCTGTGTACTTTGGGTGTAGTTATAATAAAACTCACTCTCTAACTTTTATTACAAGGACAGGCAAACAGGAAAAGCACATATGCAGTTATTATAATTATTTTAAGTGATTTGCCCACATTTACAACTCAGAATAAAAAATATGCTGAGCTTTGATTCTGCTTGTGTTCAGGGACAGCAGTTTGTGCATTTAACAATGATTTTCTAGAATCTTCCACAGGTCTTGTTGGCTCAGAAGCATAACCCTAGTTCTCTTTTTGCTTTTTTTTATTTGGTAGGATGATGAAGTAGTTCTGCAGTGCACAGCAACCGTTCACAAGGAGCAACAGAAATTGTGTCTTGCTGCAGAAGGATTTGGCAACAGACTTTGCTTTTTGGAATCCACATCAAATTCTAAGGTATCACTGAGTGTTTTGTCATTTCATGTCACAAAGCAAGGAGAGTTGTAGCACTGCTTGCTTTGATGTAATATACACAAATCTGTCAAGGAGAATGGACAAATCAAATCTATCAATAATATAAGGAATATTTAATCTCCATTCAAAGTTTAATTCTAACTTTGTCCTTTGGCTGGACTCTAATGTGGTGTTTTCTGTTTTGGGTTCACTTTAAAACTAATTAGCTGCAGAAGTCCATCCCAAATAATATGCTTGCTATTTTGCTTGTCTGACCTCAGTTGTAGTAAGCCGCAGTGCAACTTCTGTGCACTGCAACTCAAAGACAAGTTGATTGCTCTGATTCTAACTCCACAGAAAAGAGAGCAGTTATTGTATTTGTGGTAAGTTTTTATTCTGTGGCATTTATATTGAAATGATTATTACTTTGAGACCTGATTCCCTATGTGAGCATAGTGCAAGTATCAAAATTACCTCATCTAACACACTTTATCTAAGCCTCCTCTAACTCTGCTATATATGCAGTAGATAGAGTGGTTTGAAAAAATAACTTGACTGTTTATTGCAAAGAAGGGATTTTGTTTCACAATCACATATGCTCAAATAAATGTTTTGAAGACAAAAATGGGCCCCCTGAGGGCAGAACTGGTTTTGTGGACAAAGTAATGGATATATGCGGACATTTTTTCATAGAAAGGGAAGAAAATTGCTTAACATATTTGTTTTTTCTTCAGTTAAAATATAAATATTTGATAAGAAAATATAATAAAGGTAAAGCATCTGGAAAGACATCTAGAAAGATTTAGGAGAAAAAATGATGGTTATCTTGCCAGCTTTCATAACATCACTTTGATTTTCTCTGATACTTCACAGAGTAATGCTTCATTTTCTGTCTCATCATTTTGAATGTATTATTCATAATAATAAATTTTTCACTAGGATATTAATGATTCATTATAATAGCAGTGATCTTGATGAAGTAATTCATGCTGCTCTGTTTTAAATGAATCTTTTTAACAATAAAAATGTGCTAGGATAGAAGTGGATGTTGCTTGTGAGGCCTGAAAGATTTATTTAATGAATTTGTTATCATTCAGTAAGTTTGGATGTTAAATCTACAGTCTCTCTCTCCCATCTAAAACTCCTGAATATTCTTGTCTTTAAGGAATACAGTGTAGATTTTATATCAGTTTTCTCTGCTTGTTTGCTGATGCTGCTTTTTCTCCTTGTTTTATGAAACAATCTGTATTCTGCTCATTCTTCGTGAGCTTGGGGGTAAAAAAAGCAAACAAAAGAAAGCCCCTGCTGCTCATCTGTGATTTAATTTTTAAGAGCTGACAGTTGCTAGGATGAGCTCATCTGAAGTAATTTGTAGATATAAATACTGAGGGTGCCATAAAACTATCAAATCCTTAAAGCAAAGTTGACTATAAATAAGAGTAAATAAAAATGTTTTTCTTCCTCATGTCTGGATCCATAGAATGATACTATTGAATTATAGAAGTAGGAACATAGGAAATATTCAAAGAGGCATGTGATAATTTGAAAATTGTTCCAACAGAGTTCTTGAGCCTGTTAAAAAAATTCTATGCATGTCTTAGAGGCTGTTTTCCAGTTAGAGTTGAATTGTGATGCACTGTAATGCAAACAGTAGTGTGGCATTTGATTTACAGGCAGGGATCAAGGATGAAATGCAAATCCCAGCACCAGTAATAGGCCAAACTCAAGTAATTGACTTCAGCTATCATCCTGGACTTGCGTTCTTCAGAATGCTTGTTACTATTCTGTGCTTTTCTTCAATATCTTTCAGGATGGGGGTCTTCGTGGCATAGCTGATGTTTTATTAGCACAACTTCTTCGTGTGCACTTTCCTGCCCCTGGATCACTAAATAATTTGCCCTACTAAAGTAACCGTCAAAAACCGTCAAAAAGATATATCTTTATAGAATAATTTGGTAACTTCTGACTATTAATACTTATCTCCATGCAGCAGTAACACTGGGAGCTAAGGCAAAAGATGAATGTATAGGCAAAGTCAAACAAGGAGTTCATTCACCTGTTCCCATGAGCAGGCAGGTGTTCATCCTGAGGAAAGTAAGGCTTCATCATGCATTGTGGTGGATTGCGAAGACAAATGTGGTCATTCTGAACGCCTCCGGCTTCCTTTTTCATTCCCCCTGCTCTGTATGCTGAGCTTGAGGTCATATGGTCTGGGATATCCCTTGGATCTGTTGGAGTCAGCCGTCCTGGCTGTGATCCCTCACAGCTTCTTGTGCACCTCTGGCCTGCTCGCTGGTGGAGTGGGTTGAGGAGCAGAAAAGGTCTTGACTTAATGCAAGACTGAATATTGCTCAAATTGACCCTATATCTTGAAGAGCAAAATAACAGATAAGCAAGATATTAGGTCTAAATTATGTGTAATTTTATTAATAGGAGACACTCCTGAATATAAAACATACAGGCTTGCTCAAGATAAATGCATGATTACCTCATCTATAGAGGTGTGGTAGCTCAAGTAAAAAATATTTATGTTTCAATTTCTACCAATTTTAAAGCAGATCTGTCTGAAAAAAGATCTTGTTCTAGGAATAGGCTGCAAGTTTCAAGTGTACAACAATACGACATTTATAAATCAAAAATTTTTAACATTGAAAAAATTGCAGCAGCAAGAAAAAAAAAAAAGATGCTGATGACTAAATTTAAAATGCTTAGTTTCCTTATCTCAGGCAATTATTTCTTCAGCAACTTTTGTCAAATCTATAGCATGAATATTTATTTCGTACGCAAGAAGAAGAAAATAAGGGATGGATGCCAAAAAAATGGCAAAAGCCCCACTGTCGTGGTTTAACCCCAGCCAGCTGCCAAGCCCCACACAGCTGCTCACTCACTCCCCCACCAGTGGGATCAGGGAGAGAATCAGAAGGGTAAAAGTGAGAAAACTTGTGGGTTGAGATAAAGACAGTTTAAAAGGATAAGCAAAACTTACACACACAAGCAAAATGAAAAAAGGAATTAATTCATTGCTTCCCATAAGCAGGCAAGTGTTCAGCCATCTCCAGGAGAGCAGGACACCCCATCACACATAATGGTTACTAGGGAGGACAAGCACCATCACTCCAAATGTGCCTCCCCTTCTTCCTTCTTCCTTCCACTTTATATACTGACATGATGCGATATGGTCTGGAATATCCCTTTGGACAGTTTCAGTCACCTGTCCCAGCTGTGTCTCCTCCCAGCCTCCCATGCACCCCCAACTCCCTCGCCAGCGTGGCCGTACCAAAAGCAGAGAAGGCTTTGGCTCTGTGCAAGCCCCGCTCACCAATAAGAAGAACATCTCCGTGTTATCAACCCTGTGTTCAGCACAAATCCAAAACACAGCCCCTTACCAGCCACTGGTAAGAAAATGAACTCTACCCCTGCCAAAACCAGCAGACCTGTAAACTTCCTTTTTGACAATCATCTACAGGTAATTTTGTTTCATCAATGCTTGCTGTACTTTTAAGTTTATTCCTTGTGTGGAAGACCATCCCTTTTATTAAAGCAAAAATTAGGATTAGTTAACTTATCTCAAGATTAGTGAGAGTAGTTTCTTTACATTTGAATATTAGTTGTTGCTTTTTATATATAAACAGATTGGTCATTTGAGGAAGTCCATTCATTAAAAGATTGTGTTGTCTGCTAGTGAAGTAATTTTTCTTTAGACTTAAATAATGCATGGATTGCTGAAAAGCAAACAAGCTGGAGCTGTGTTTTAACAGCTTCTGAAAACTATTCCTGTCTGTAGTGTAGAATGAAAAATACTCAGCTCTTGGTCAGTCACAAATGTGGTGTTGACCCCTTGTGAGCCACTGCACAGCAGAACACTGAAAGCTGAGTTATGCTTTTCTAAGTGGCATAAGGGTTTGGATTTTTTCCTATTTTTATGGCAGGTGGTAAACTCATGCTAATTTCATTATGCCCTGAGGAATGGGCCTAGTTTACATCATTATAAAGGACTGATAAAAACTATGTGTGGGGTTTTTTTTCCCCTCTTGAAATCTCTGTAATTCGGACTTGAGAGAGGGGAGGGTAACATAGTGAGGGGTTTTGAAGGTCTGAAAAGGCCTCCCAAGTTGGTTTTTGTTTTTGTTTTGTTTTTTTTTTCTTCACCTTCTTGAAGAAGGCAGTGCAGTGAGTGATCCAATGGTTTGATCTTTTTACCTAGAATAAGTTACAGTGCTGAGAGTAGAGTCCAGAAACTGATAATAATTCTGTTTGTAAAGTAAGGAGGTATTTCACATGGAAGTAAGACTTTGATGACTTATTTTCCATTTTGCTTTTGAAGAGTCACTTCTGTGTCAGAGCAGAAAGGTTCTTCATGTTTGGTGCTGGACAGGTGTAGGCCGGTCAGCTGGGAATGCTGACTCCATTATCCCGAATATGTCAGTGATGCTCTGTGTTTTGTTGGTCCCTAGATGCTGCTGCTGTGTAAGGGGGTAGAAAATAAAGCCTTATGGTAAGACTGACGTACTGTTTCTTGTGCTGACAGATACAAATTCTTTGATTTTTATCTTTTCCCTTTTTTTGGTCAGATGAATTGGTAGGAGCTGGACAGGTGGCTATGCTTAAAGGGAAGAAGAGAATGGGGGGAGGGACTGGAGAAGGTTATATCTGGCATAGACAAGGCTACATGAAAGTATGATTCTGTAGTATTTATGGAAGCATTTTCCATGCCAGCAGTCAAATTCTGTCTGGATGTGTCTGGAGAAGGGTGTCATCCTGAACGGTGGGACATTGGCCTGAACTCCTGTACCCTGATTGCCTCTGGGAGAAAAACTCTTTACTCTGTTTGTCTTCCAGAGCGTAAGATCTGAAGGCAAGGGTTGCCTTCTTTTCTTGTCTTTTACAGCAAATGTATTCTCAGTGGACAAGGCAAATAATCTGTCTCCAGAGAGACTGAGTCTGAAACTTTCTGACAGCTGAGAAACAATATCTGCATTGTGCACAGTTTTTGACTGTGTAAATCCAAATAGATAAAAAAAGCATGTGATGTCCATTAACATATGGATGCAAGTAGATGCTTTTTGAGCAGTTACTGACATAACGAAATAGTGAGTTTTTAAAAAATTGATTCACTCTGACAAATCAGATTAGTGTTGTTTGCTTGTGTTTACATTGGATCATTGTGTGAATCTGCCATTTAGTAAGGTGGTTGGTTGGATATTTTTAAATAATTGCTGTGGTTCATTTCTGTACATGTGTTTCCACTTCATCCATCTAAAAAAATTCCAAAAGTTTGTCAGGGCTTTGTACCTACACTTCCAAGCCCGTTTTAATTGCTTTTGTGTCGTGTTGCCAAAATGAATATTCCCATTTAATGGTAAAGACGGCACTTAATCTTATGTAATCTTAGGTTCAGAGGACTCCATTTAGCAGACTTTGACTAAAACTGTTGATTTTAATAATTTAAATGAAGAGAATTTATTCATACTTACACATTACGTGGCCTACTTGACATACATAATTTAAACGCAGGTAGGTGAAGTCTTCATAGGTGTAGATCTGACAGGATTTTGTTCAGTGAGTCATTCTTTCCCAGTAAAATGCTCTGAAGGAGTAATGTAAATAAGAACTGTGTGTTTCACAACATTGTATGTAGTTTTATGCAACATATGGTTTACAGACTTTTAAATATTATCTTTATTATTTATGTATATCCAATTTAGTTTTTACTTCTTGTAAATATTATGTAAATTTTGAGCCTAAATGCAGATTGGTAGTTATATCCATCTGACCGATTGTGATCCTTGCACTTAGTCCCAGAAACCAACATAAATATTTCTTGAGATATAAAGTGAATAATTTAAAATGAATGTGAAACATTTGGATTATGGAAAACACTGTGTCAGATCTCCATGGCTGTAAAGCAGCAACAGAAATATGGCTTTGTATCAGCTGAAAAATGTGGGCATTGTTACTAGGCATAACAAAACAGTTTAGCATATTTTTACTGTCACCTGTAACTCAGGTAGTTCTTAAAAAGGAAACAAAATGTGTGATATCAAGCAGGTCACCACAACCTAAATAGTGTAATAATAATAGATCCAATCTGTGAAACCTTGCTATTTTCATTTTTCATCATATCGCCCATTGAAGCACATTTTTTGAATTTTAAATTCATACAGGAATGGATTATTTATGATATTAAAGAAATATTTTTAAAATCAAATCTAGTTTTGCCAGAGATACACTTTGAGTTTTAGCTTAATAAGGCATTATTTGCTACCAAAAAGGAATTGAAAGCTCTTCCTGTCTTAAAACTGTACATTCATTAATGGGAAAGAGTTTCTTTCTGTATTATGCTCACTTACTTAATATTTTTAAAAGTAGGACATTGTTATAGGCCAGTTCTCTGGTTTTGGGAACAACCCTGAATGCTTAATACTGGTTATTTATAACCCATGGAGTTTTATTATAAGACTTTAAATGTATTGTGTACTTGGGATTTTCTTGTCAAAATGTGTTTTAGAATCATGTAAGACTGTCATAGATAAAACACCTGGGAAAAAACCTCCAAAGAAGAGTTCTGAATTCCTAAATATGCTGGTAGAGTGCATGACATGTAACCTGAACAGGTAGTGACAAAAACTGAAACATAGAATCAAAGCAATTTCGTAGGTCAGTTTAGTTGGTGATGATACTCCGAGTGACGGGATTGAATGAGTGATACATGTGACATCTCTGCAGGCATCCTGTCTACTATCAACTAAACAATCCAAGATAAATTGCAAAATGCTCATTTTTTTTTAATATTAATGATGTGTTTTACACTAATAGTGACATTAGTTTCCATTCAGGAATCTTAACCCAAAGTTGTATACTTATGAAATTTAATGAACAAAACGTGAGTTGTAATTTCTCCAGTCAAATAGGTAGGTTGCAACTTTCTACATTATCTAAACGTATGTTAAAAACAAACATTTAAAAAATGTTTACAAAACCACATACGATGTTTCTGGTGTTCTTTCTTGCTTGTTTGTGTAGGGTTTTTTTTGTTTTGGTTTCTGTTTGTTTGTTTAAGTTTGCCTTTTTTTTTTTTTTTTGGTAGAGCTGATGTAGGAATTCCACTGTTACTCTAAAATAAGTGAAGANCTGTTGCTCTAAAATAAGTGAAGAAAATGTGAAAAATCCCATTAAATCAGATTTCCTTTATAACTATATATCCCAGTAACTGTTTGGGCCTCTCATTACTTAAAGATTAAAATGTAAAAAACAAGCAGATATTATGCTGAAAAATCTTGTCTGAGATATGGCTGTAACACAACCACTGTGACCAAATAAAGTCAGATATGTTGTGTACAGTCCTGTAATTTGTTTGGTGAGTTTCTACAGGCTTCTAAAATCCTGCCAGTTTGCTGTGATTTATTTTCTGAGTTCTAACCTTTTTACTACAGCTCCTAGTAAAAAGGAGAGTTGCTATGATTGAATGATGGGTTTATCTATTTGCATTTTTAACAGACTGTTCAAAGCAGTGCCCTTATCCAAATGCACAGTTGATGGGTTTTGGTGATTGGGTTTGTCTTTTCCCCCATTTAGTATACAAGTCTTGTGACTCTTTAATAGTCTTGTGACTCTTTAATAATCTGTGTGTTAAAGACTGCTAACGGATCATTTGCCTTCACCAAATGCACTGACTGTAATAAAATACAATAAGAAAGTCCTTGAAAGATGAATAAGTGATATGTGGAGGAAATTCAAAATATATTGAAGTAGGAGTTCTTATTTATTATTATGAGGAGTTACTATTATTATTATCAGTACGTTCATGTCTGATGCAAGTTACAACTGCTGGATGTTCAGTGCAAACACAACCCCAGCAGCTTCAGGCTTGCTGCCTTGCTCTGGGAAACTGAACATCACAAGGTTACACACTTGGCATGTTCTGCCAAGTCCCCCAGAGCTCAACATTTAAAATATTTTCTCAGAAGGATTTAGAGTGAAATGTACTTCATTAGTACATGAAGAGTAGTTACAAAGCAGTCATTTGAATTTTAATTAGACTAATATGTAGCTGCACATCTGAAAACCTGAAAAAACATTCATAAATCTGTGTTTCAAGCTAAGAACAGAAGAAAGTATAAATGCTTATTTTAAGCCTTTTAGATGAACGTTTGTCTAAAGCAGCAGTTTTAAATTAGCTTCATACCCCTTCTTAGCACTTGAAATCATGGTATCATTACTTTGTACTCAGTATTTTTAAGAACTGTTGGGCTAAATCTGTCTCAGCAGACTCCTAAGAATAATCGTAGCCCAATGGGCTCTCAGAAATTAGGGCAACAAATGTGGCCTATTATGAGTGAATCTGTGTTTATTTGAGGTATCTAATCATATCAGGAAAAAAAAGATCATATCTGAAAAAAAAAGAAAAAAAAAAGAAAAAAAGAGTATAAATTTTTTTTTTGTTTATTTCTTAAGACTTTTTGAAGCTTAGACTTTTTGGGTTGTGATTTTTGAGATTTTAGGTTTAACCTCCTGGTTACTTCCCCATGAAAAAGCAGGAAGATTATTTGTGCTTTTGTATCAACTGAGGGAATGCTGTAACTTGCTACCGTAACAAGAATATTTTCAACATTGAATTGAGGATGTTAGTTTATAAATAGTCTGGATTGGAAGAGGGAAGTTGGGCAAGTGGAAGTAGTTTGGAGTTTGAAGATGTATGCTTTGTGACCCTCTGTTTGAAACGCAAATGCAAGTTGTTTTAGTAAGTTTCCTAGTGCTGAGAGGTGGGTTACCACATACAAATACAAGAATAACTTTTTCGGGTTTCACAAACAAAAGAACAGTCTCTTTATTTTGCATTAAAAAACCAGAGGCTGGATGGCAAAATAAATTATTATGCTCTTAAAGAATATGCGTAAATGCACAAGATCACAGTTCAGGATGTTTTTCCTGAGTGTTTAATTATTTTTGAATAATTGCTGGAAGTTTGCTGTTTGTTTGAAAACCTGTAGATAAGAGAGATGATCATGAACCACACTGACACCTCTGGTCTGTTTTTCTTAAGGAACCAACATGTGCTTAATACTTGGAGGATGGGAATAGTACTGTGTTTTCCCACACTATGACTAGTCCTTAAGATGTCCTCCTTATCTGTCTTTTTTTTGCTTGGCCTTTTCCAATACCATTAATTAGCCAAAAGGAGTTCTAAAGTTCTCTTTGCCCCAGTACAAGGATCCTGTCGAACAGTGATGGCGTGCAGTCTACCTCTGCTCTGCCTGCAACCTGGTAGTTGGGGAGTTGTGTGAGCTGGAAGGGGTTTGAGACATTGGCAAATTAAAATTAGAACCATCTAGAAATTTATATGTGCTTGTGCATAACAGGTGTCTGCGAAAGTCTGTAGTTATTATCTGATACCAGAATGTGAACTTTTGAAAAGGAAGATCTTGACTGTGGTAATGGAGGAAACTCTGGGTTGGTCGATGATCTAAATGAATGTGATAGTCTTGCATAGGGGTGACATCTGTGAACTTGTTAAACTCCCTCCTTGTTATACTCCCCCCTGAACCTGTATTCAAGGGTAGCAGGAAAAGAGTAGAAGTCCACAGAGTGTTTAGTTCCTTGAGACTGTCTTTACCATCTCTGAATCTTTAAGCCTCTTGCATAATTCACTTCCGAGGCAGGTTGGAAATGCATGTGGGTATTTCTGTCTAGACAGTACTTTGTGGAAGCTTTTTGTTCTGTGTGTTACTGAATGATAAGCAAAGAATTATTTAAAGCAGCAGTTGGTTTTATCTTAACAGCTTAGTAGCAATATTTCAGCAAACTAGACCAAGAAAGAACAAAATATGAATATTTAGAACAAATTACTCCTGCAATTATTCTTTTTGATTTTGTAGTTAATAGGGGTCTGTAGTAAAACAAGTGTTTATTTTTCACATCATGCAGTGGATGTTCAAATGTAGTGCCATGCCCAGGCAAGCAGGGGCTTTATATACTTAGACATGGATAGATAAGGTACAGTTTGTAAGTATACATGGTGAGCTTTTTTTTTCAAACAGGTATTTATGCCTGAAAGTATTATTGCACTTCTTATCAGCAGCAGAACCTTGCCAGTATAAGCCCTTAAATCCTTGGGGTTTCCTGGCAGGCAGTCCTTGCTTTTAGGACTCTTCAAATTCTTCTCTCCCTGACCCAAATTATCTGCTAGAGTTTCTGTTGGACTACAAGAACATAATTATTAAAGATCTATTAAAAGGTTTTCGGTTAAAAAAAAATCTACCATTCGAATTGATTTGCTTTACAAATCAGAGGTGGATATATATGTCTTTTAAGATAATGTATTTTTTTAAAATATAATTTTAAACTGTCTTGCCCAGCAGAGGAGATCATGCATCTCCTTTCCTTCATTTAAGGGCAAGTCAAGGGTGACTCAAATCATAAACTCCCAGTCCCCCATTCAGCAATATTTGATTTTCCTAGGTACATAGGTTGACCACTGATTTCAGCAGCATACAATGGAAAATATAATAGTTGAAAACTTGCAACAAAATCCTTAAAAGTTAAAATTTTATGTCTGTTTTTTAGTTGATAGTTTATGAGATAAATAAGTAGGTTTTACTTCTCTTAGTGTTTCATGTTTACTGTGACATAGATGAATTGCTCATAAGAGTTGATATTCTGGAAGGATTAGTATTTATATTTATTTGGACATCATTTTTACATGTTAAAACTCTACTGTGAAGATTTGAGATATGGGATAAATTTAACAGTAAGAGAATCTCAGGAAATAATGGTCTATTGATTATTGTGCAGAGGCAAGAACTTCCACTGGCACAGGTCAGGACATGTCACTTATTACAGGCACAAAACACGTGCATGTTTGCCCTATTTGTTTGATCCTGAAAGGTTACAGGGTTGCTGCTTCAAAATAAGATTGCTGTAATGTCTATGGTTTATATTAAATCTGGTCAGAGATTAGGAAGATTTTCCTTTTGGGTATCTGCTATGCTTTTCAGAGAGGGACAAAATAGTATTTTGTAAAGATCATCTTTCTGATGCTGCAAGAATCAAAGGGTAGCTGCTTCCTTCCAGGTTCTAAAGCAACAGTACCCTCCCGACTGATAATATCCTAGATTCTTCCATTACTCATTGCAATACCTGCAAATACAACATAATCTTGAAGAATAAAAGGGAACGTTAAAGTTTTGAGTAATTCACATAAGATTAGCGTAATAAGATAGAATTTTCGGGATAAATAAGAAGATAAACCATGTTTTGTTAATTTGGATGTGTGCCTACACCCTCTGTAGCACTGTTGATCCTATGAGCTTTTTTTATTTTATTAATCAGCATGGAATTTTCCTAATTATCTTAAAAATTAACGCATTTTCATTGCATTAGGGTGATACAGTATTAATTAATGTTCATCTAAGCTTCTGGCTACAGCAGTATATGTTGTGATGGGAGTTGAGCTGATTGACCAAGTTTATCCATCAATGCTGCAATGTAGTTGTATGGCTCCTTACCCAGTATCACTTTTATCTGTTGCTGAGAGTTTTAAATTTTCAAAAAGGAGATAAAAAGGAAACAGCTCTCAGTAATGTAGATGTGTGAGAAAGGAGACTAGAGGGAAGAGATGGAGGACAAGAGGAAAAAGCCTCTTATCCATTTAAAAATGGAATGTATGCAGCCCTTAATCTATACAGAAAGTAAACACCATACCAGGAATTACAGCTTTCAAGTGATTAAGTCTGCTCTTTTAATAATGGCCTCAAGACCTTTGACAGATTTCAGGATAAAAGCTATTTCCAAAGAGTAAAAACTGAAAAATTCTAAGATGAAACTTTTAAACAGTTTCCAGATACAAGGAAAATATTGCAATTGTACTTAAGTAAGAACATCTTACATAGAAGTAGGTTTCTTATGGATTTTTAAAGAAGATTGTGAGAAGGAAAATCCTGAAGAAGCAGTTTCCTTCTACACCTTCGGGTTTGTACGGATTAAGTTTCAGGCACACACAATTTTCTTTGCCAATGAGCTCTGTTACACAGTGACCAGCAGATGACATTCACTGTCTGAAAATGAAAGTGGGGAAGGATTTTTGTCTTCACTGCTGTGCAAACTCATAGAGGATAAAAACTAGTAACTCCTTGTAATCAGACGAAGACTACTGTGGAAGAGAGTTTGATGTATCAACAGAAAGTATGCTCAGTGTATCAAGGTTTTTTTCACTGATTTATCAAATCTAATGCTTCACTTGTGGGAGAGTTCTGCACTCAGAGCTCTGGACAAGATGGGGAAACTTTGTATATGTGACCAGAGAGAGTATTTTTAAGAAAATTAAAACAGTCGATTGTTTAGGTCAGATTAGCAAGGAAATCAGCGTGTAGTGGCACAGGCAACCAACACAATTCAAGAGAACCACTGAGGATATGGAGTTGTCTTGTGTTTTAAGATTTGAAAACGGAATGATTGCAATATATTTGTGTCTGATCTCAGTTCCAACACTAGCTGGTTTTCCCTGTGTTCGTCTCCTTTTCCTTTTTTTGTTTTTTGGTTTTTTTTTTTTTCAAATTCTAGACCCTGTTCTGATTTTATCCTCCTGTCGGTTTCTATCTCCTGACACAGCTGTCTGTGAAAAAAGGACTCTTTAGAGTTTTAAATTGTTAACAAGGGACTTCTTACTATGGGAAAAATGACATTTTTCAGGAAGTAGAACATGACTGGCTTTTTGAAGTTTTTCCTAGAAAAAGTCAAAAGTGTCACAAAAAGCCACTCCCTTGTCAAACTGCTCTTCCAAAAACATGAGGGCATTACAGGTTTTAGGTATAGTAACATGAGAAGTTTTGAATGTTGAGAACTTCTCTGCTTTAGAGGGATACAACTGCTTGGGATGGAATGTCCTATAAAAGCCTTGTACAGAAAGTGATGATATCAGACTGAAATAGTCATAAGCAGCTGATAGCAAACTTTCTGTAGGAGGTGTCCAGGCAACCTTCACAGTGTGCTCATGTAAACACATGGGAGCTTGACACTGTTCCTGGAGGAGTTCTGTGGAGAGGATGGTGTTACTTGACAGTCCTCTCTACAGAACTGAAACTGTAAGGCTCATAATTCATTCTCTGTCTTTTCTGCTTTGGGATTTGATGAATATGGTTCATTCTGTTTGGCTGATGGGACTTGTTGTCAGACCCATATATTTCTGTACTGGGTCCATTGTTTCGATGACAAGCTTGAGAACAAGGAAAGCTATGCCTTCTGTGTAGAGTCCTAGAAATAGATGTTTTTTCTTGGTAATATTGAGTGTGTTTCATCACTGTCACCAGACAGAATCTCATTTAAATAGAAAGGGCTGCCAGAAAGATGGAGATGTATAAATTTAAATGTGACTTGAAAATAGCGGATGGGTTCAGTTTCTTTCAGGCTCCCACAAATAGGACTACAGATGTTTTGCTTAAATTCTGTACTAAAATGAATTTTCTGAGTCCTCCTACTTGTATTCTCAAAGTTAGGCATCTAGTAAGTGTGCTAGTGTTAAAAAAATGTTATGAACACCCACATCTCATTTTTTGACATCAGGCTATTTAATTAGGTGATTGTTTAGGCACTGCTGTGTGAATATTTAGTATACAGTTAAAAGCTGAATACCTGCAAGTCCATTTCATTGGGAATTTGGTTAGAAGAGTAACAAAAATAACCACAAGCTTAGAAAAATAACTGAGTGCAAATATCTAGGAAGAGAAGTAAAGCTGAGGTGAAGCTTCTTATTCCTAGAGACAGAATTCTGTTTGCTGATGCAGTTTATTATCCTTCAGTCTTGTGCTCATATTTATGCGAGGCAGAAGTTCAGTTTACATTCACAAGATTATATGCAGCATTGTATGAGCAGGTCATACATTACAGTGGCTTGTTAGCACTGTGTGATCGTCAGAGCAGTGACAACAGCGCTGCGTTTCGCATCTCAGCCTCTTGCTTTCATTGGAGTGTGGTGTGCTTGTAAATGGAAATTCTCTAGAAACTGAAATTGAGCATAATGAATACAGCCAGTACCCATGATTCACTTGTGGGTTGGAATACAGTTAGGGATATTTTTAAATATATTTCAAAAGCTTTACTCAAAACACCTTTTAAATAAGGGGTATGATTATCTAATTTGCAAATCTGTCTCCCACAGAGTAAAGCATAGTTTAATATGCAAATATTACTACAGAAAACTAGTGTACACAATAAATGTAGTTTAAAATGATGGGAAGAATAAGGAATTCACCAATTTTCTAAATAATCCAGTAATTACTTCAGTAATGGATATGCCTTAAAAATTCCAGATGACCGTTACATTTATTTTAACTTGTCTGATTTTGCTGATTGGGCTACTACAAGCCATGATGAAGGAACAATAGAAAAAGGTAACGGTAATTTATTGCTTTTCTCCTAGAGTAACTGAATCTCCTTTTGAAACGCAGCATACAATTTCTGGTTTATTTGTGTAATAACTTATTTATTAAATCAAACTACTTGCATATTAGGCTGTAATTATGACTGAGTAGATTTTCTAGAAAGAAAAATTGATGAGGGCAAATCTAAACATGAACTGGCAGCCAAATATGTAATGCTTTAATTAATACTGAGATAAACTGGCATTACTACTATTTACCTTATAAGTCACTGAGTATATTTTATATTCAAACCCATTAAAGTATGACTGATTTTGAAAATGTGTCAGAAATGAGGTGAAAATAAATTGTTTTGAATACTGCCACTGCTTATCAGAATTTTCCACTGATCATTTGAACTGAAGTGATACAGATTCCCTGGATTGTCCAAGGACATTATATACTCTGTCACAAAACAAACCAAAACCCCCTTTTGGAATATGAATTAATTTTCTATGTCTTCATCTAGAAAGTTACTGCAGCAAAGATAAATATGATGAAAATTGGTGGAAAAGAAAGTTTCAGATGGCCAGTATGGTTATTTATATCTGATGAGACCTCTTCTTTTAAGCTCTGATCAGTTTTTGGGGTTATAGTTTGTGGTCTGTTATCAAAATAGAGATGTACTATTACCATTAAACTGTTGGAAATTTCCTTGCGGTTTTGGTGTTTGTTAAAAGTGCGTTGGTGGGTGGTTAGACGTGTGACAAAATATTTTCTTTAAAGTTATTTATTATTTAATACTGTGTTCATAGTCTAGCAAAGCAGTCACTGAAATACCTGACTACACATTTCGCTTGTCCTCAAAAAAGCCTGATATTCAAAACTAATTGCTACAGGTTTTCCTTGCAGCCACTAGAATATGGAGTTGCTCTCCAGGCTGGGTACTAAAATCTACTATGTACTTTGTATGAAGATATCTTTCAATAGAGAATGTTAGGCTTCTGTAGACTACCTTTATTTTTCTTATACCATCCTCTGTGTGTGAGATAATGAGAGAGACAATAAGGTAGATAATGAGAGGTCTGGCAAAGACTCTGTTTTTCTTTCGTCATTTTTATTTTATGCTTGTAAGAGATGGAAAAGACACTGTGAATATTTTTTTTTGTATTTAAATGAGAGTTTTAAAATTACTTGGAATTACTGTCTTTGGAGGGGGCTATTCAAAAGAGGAAGCTTCAGTCTGTGTCCGAGACCCAAAGCCTCATCCTTTAAATCCATAGCGTTAAAAGCATCAGCATTGAAATGGAGCGTATAGGGATGAGCAGAGCTGTAACTGAGCTAAATACATTGGCAGTTCTGCATCTGTCCCATGTTTTTTCATGCTTTTATTGTTGTACATGCTGGGATTGATGCAGCCGTGCCTGGTGGATCTTCAGTAGAGCAGAACTGGGTGAGGAACTGCCAGCGAGGAGGGTCTAATTCACGTGCTCACTGCAAGCATCAGTAGGTGCATCTTTCCTCAGCTCTTAAGGGAAAAACATTTCTCCCTGAGGGCCACCAAGTACCCAGGCATTCATGCAACAAAGATGAGATGGGATAATGTGCTCTCCCTTTTGCCTCATGAAAAAAACCTGGCTCTAACATTTTGCTAGACTGTAAGAATACAGGACTTCTTTCACTTAATTAAAGCAAACCGCTCTCATACAGTTCTTTTTTACTCTCTGGCAGCAAAGGTGTGCCTTACCTGCAATGAGAATAGCTGAAATATGTTCATTGGAACTTCATACCTCAGTTTTAATGGGTAGGAAAGGAAATGCTCATGGCTGTCTTTAACATAAAGGAGAATTAAATGGATGAAGGAGAAGTGTCCGAGTTATGTTGGTTTGATCAATGTTTGAAATGATGCAGGATTTTTGATATTTTATATAACCTGTAGGGTAGGTTCAATAGTAAAAAATTTGGTAGGTCCAAAACTGCATGTGTGAGACATGTTCTGCCAGCAAAAATGCTACTTCAAATAACAATAATAACAGTGGGAATATTGTTAAGAATGCAGAAAAGATGCAGAAAAAGTAGCCTCGGCTCATTTCTGAGCACAGTGTATGGAGAACTTTTTCTCTTTTGTTCATACCCTTGTTTGTCAGTCTTTGCTGGGCAGAATGGAGGGTGAACTGCACTGTTAGACTGTGAGGCTTTCTAGACTGGAAGCCTGTCCTTGTGTTAACTGAGTAGAGAAGCAACACCTTGCAGCCCAAGATACTGGAGTGCCCTCTTTCCTGCTTTGTAAAATAAGGGCTTGTTACAGTACTTACATTACAAGGATGTTTTGAAGACAGTCGAATTGGTCGTCTGTTGGCCTAGTCATAATATGAAAAGGACTATTGTGGTGTCTCACTAGCTATGAAAGAAAAACGGTAACAAGAACACTGACAAATAAGTAGAGTCTTGATACTGAAAGAGTTGGCTGAAAAATATTCCATGCCTAAGTATTGTTGCATAAGGCAGTCAAAACCCATGCAAAAGAAGATGCTATTAAAAACTTTTTTCATCTGGCTAAAAATCAAATTTAAAATACAATTTTACATTAATTTCGTTGAAATATAATTATTGGAAAATAATGAAAGATCTATTATGTATTAAAGAGACCTGACTTGCTGTATTTAGGAGGGATGAACAGCAATATAATAAGCTAGTAAGAGTATGAGGTATTCTGAGTAAACTAACTTTCAGGGGAAAAAAAAAGAGATTTTGCAACTACCTTTTACAGTTTGGCCTTGGAAGCGGCCTCTTGCTTTGTACACATTTTGAGTAAGTGTGCAGTTTTACAGCTTTAGCAGCAAAAGCATTCATGATGTAAAAAACTGAATTCCAGCAGTCATTAAAAGTATACCTAAACTAAAATATGCAACTAACATGAAAAGAAAATAGAGAAGGAATACGAAAGAATTTCTGGAGGCAAGTAAGGGTGTGTAGGAGTTTCGTATTCTATTAACAGAAGAAAAGATCCCCACATAAAATCTAATTTTACTTTGCTACTTTGTAACTTAGACATTGCTATTACAAACCTCTTTCAATTTCATATGAATTTTTATGATAGTCTGGAAAATTAACTTTTCAATAGTTCAATGATATTTTTTTCAATCGTGACAAGTTAAATATTAATTTTTATAAGACTCTAGTTTTATCCCAGTTAGAGGAGACTGTGGTGAAGTATAGTGCCCTGCAAGGCTGTGAAGCTGCTGGCATGACCTTGATACTCAGTGTCCAGTGTTTCTGCTATGAAAATTCATCTTGACCTTCACAATAAGGATAAGGTCTGGCTAACTACCAGTAGTAGCCTTAAGACTGAATTTGTTTTTCCTCACAGTCTGAGCGTAATGTCTGAGACACATGTTCCATGTACTAATGTCCAGGCAGACCTATCATTGCTTTGCTTAGGAGCCTTTCTACTCCCAATTTTATTCTCTAATTTTCTTTGTACAACTTGCTCCTCCTATTCCTTTCAAGGAGCACATCCAAGAAGAGTCTGCCTCCATTTTCCCTGTAACCACCACTAGATTTTTAAAGAGAATTGCAAGATCCCTCTCTCCTCCTCTCCAGAGGTACACAGGGGAAGTGCACTAGCCCTGACATTCATGGCAATCTTCTGCTGAACTTGATGGAATTCGTTGGTTTCTTCTTTCATTGCGAGTTTCTTTCTTTTTGAGAGGGGACCTGATACCCCAGGTATCAGCTTGCACATGATGAGCAGAGGGCAAGAGATGCTTCCCTTTGCTGGCTAAGACTTAAGTGTTGAAGCCCGGTATGTGTCTGGATTTCATAGCCTCAGAGATGGAGTAGAGCTTTCAGATTCATGGATGGTGAGGTAAAATGGAGGCACTGGAAAGTTCTACTCGGCAGATGTGTTACTGATGTGATCTCATGGTTCTCTTTTACATAGAATGTTCCACCTGATTTGTCCATCTGCACCTTTGTGCTGGAGCAGTCTCTGTCAGTACGGGCCCTCCAGGAAATGCTGGCTAACACAGAAGAAAAGGCAGAAGGGGTAAGTGACTAAATATTCACCTTTTTTCATCTTGCAAAATAGTACTTTTTTCCTATGGTACCATAGGTCTCATGACTGTCACATGCTTATAGCATGATTAATTCCTTACGTTGAATTTTCCTCCTTTGCTACAGGAATGGCATAATTTTTTTTAAATTATAAACACTTGCAGTTTCCACTGAAGCTTGCCAGAGTTGTAAACTCACAAATATTTCAATGTGCTATGAGTCAGCATAGAGTTATAAGGGTGTTTTAATTTGAGAATCTCATAATGTGTCGTATAAAGCTTGATCACTTCTTCAGAACAAATAAGCTTTCTGAGCGTTCCTGACTGCATCAGATGAGACTGTCAAAAGGTCTTAAAATGACATGGATGTATTCTGGTTGTCTCTGGAAATAATGAAACTGTTGCATGTGGCCTGAACTAAAATACTCTGTAACAGACCTTTAAGCTGAAGATAGAATATTATTGAGCCTTGGTAGACAAGAAATAGCAGTCTGGAAGATGAAGGATATAGAAATTACTTAAATCCTATAAGAATTATTATTATCCCTAATAGGAATTAATTAATTGTTTGACTAGAAAATAGTTATTTACAAATAGATCATAGTAGTGTAATAAATGTTCTCTGCAGTGCAAAATCAATTTGATTTGTTATGCTGTAATTACATGTTTCATATAAGCATTAGTGTTAATTTAAATGCTATGCTCAAGCTCAAACCCTATACATTTTTGAGGATGAGTGACTGTAGGCATAGGAGTTATACAGGCAAAAGAGAAGTAGGTGCTAACCATAAGTCCGTCACTCAAGAAAGCTGGCAGGAGATAAGTGTGCCTCTGATATTTATGGGAATGCCTCAAGGAACCAAACTTCAAACTAATATAGCGTAGTCAGTCCCATGAAATGCCAGGTGATTAGACTGAAAGTGGACTTTGGGAAATGAAGTCTGGGAGCACTCCCATGGATGATCGAGAGTGTGTTCTGCCAGTGGGAATTTATTCTAAGAGAATGAAAAGCACATCTGAGAGAAGAGGTGGTACCAGAGTAAGCAGATATGTACTTCTAAACCCCTCTTCCCTTACTTTCTAAATAGTGAAACCAAGAGCAAGCAAATTCACAGGGGAAAAAAATAAAATCAACAGAACAGACACATACAAACATAATGTCAAAAATCACAGTCCAAACCCCAGGATGTACAGTGATAACTGTGTACGGCCACATGTGTGAAGTAGAGCAACAGTTTTCTTTCTATTTATTCCCAACAGATGAGAGCAGGTGCATGAACTAAAGAAGAGTAGGGGAATGTGTGATAAAGTAATGCTATAGGGCATAATACAGTGAATGAAAAAACATTCAAGTTTTGAATATGAAGTATTGAAACTTCTCTTTTAATCATAATAGCAACTGGCCAATTTTCTGTTGCACTGACTTTAGCAGAGTGTTGGGGCCACATGTAAAGAGAATATTTGCTTTTAATACAGAGATCACACCCAGAGAACATGGGAGAATGAACGAACTTCTTGGCAGAATGATTAGAAAATGTGAGCTCGGGTATTCTGCTGGGAAGAGGGCAGACTTAAGAGAGCTTTGTAGGGGTCTCAGGTGGAATATTTTCACTAGTTCTGGACTATTTTCTGCACTAGATGTGAGTAGAAAAAGACTTTTGTAGGACACACTGCCTGATGAGACATACCGTGTTTGGTGGTAATCTGGTATTTTCTGGAAACACTTACTGATTTTTTCTGTGCATAACCATGAAGATCAGAGTTCTGGACACGTATACCCATGCCTAAATAACACTGATGGCAGCTGCACTGATCTGCAGTGCTCTGTACTCAAAGGTGTTCGGAGTTGTGCACAAGAAAGACGAAGTTCTGAGTGTGGTTATTATGTGGCTATTGGCCGTTCACAGAGTAGTTTACTGTGCTCTCAGCACCTATTAAATGCCAGCACTAGCAGACGATACAGAGCTACAGCTATACCAACACAGAGAGATGGTGTTCAGTAAATTATAAATATATTTCTACTGCAGATTTTGATGGCTTCTGTAGAAATGCATTAGGAATCTGCTTGTGTCTCTTGCATATTAATATATTGATATTAGAAGAGAAGAATCTTGAAAATAATGGTTTGTAGATGAACACAAGGTCATGTTGTTGTCAGTGTCAATATTTTTCTTTTTAGTAAGTCTCTGAAAGTTAAGAGTGATGATGATACTAAAATGACAGAATATGTACTTGCTGATAACTGAATAGAACTGACATTTGGTATCTGTATGTAGTTTCTATGAGAAATATACAAATTTTTCCTTTGCATTCATATTTGTATACCATAGGGTAGGTACTTATATAGACAGCTTCATATTTGTTTGAATTAACTGTTAAAAGAAGTTTTAAGATAAGAGGTAATTTGTCTTACTGGAAACACTATTACCTTCCTGGAGAAGCATAAATTCTTTTTATTAAAATGGCAGTGTTTCACTTCATTTGGGAGAAGAAAGTGTAGCAATTTTTTGAGAAAATGTTGCTATAAACTGGGTTCAGCATGACCCAGTTTGTAGCAACTCAGTTTTCTAGTGGAAAGAATCCTGCAAAGGGAGGTCTTTTCAGTCCTCAGTTACTTTTCATTACATTAGAAATCATTAAGATGCTGTGCTTATAAGAGGTCTCCTTGTGCTGGTTTGCTTTTTGTGTTGTGTAATCTCTTGAATGCTATGTTTATATAATAGGTATTCTTGTTATATAACAGGTAAGTTAGTAGTAATGTAATAGTTGAGTAATATGAACAAAATCTCATGGTGACTTGAGTGAGAACAATAAGCAGCTTTCTTGTGCCTGAGAAAGAATAACTGTGTGCACTTACTATATTAACTGCTACTTCCCAGTTAGTCTGCATTAAATGTGCAAGATTACCTGTGCAATAAATACCTACCTTTCTAGTGTAGGAATCCCAAACTGAGAACTTCCATACTTCACGAGATCAGTGATCTGAGTATAACTGCTTGACTCTCCTGAACCAGCTAAATGCTAGTATCAAAGGCAACGGTGGAAAATGACTGAAACTTCCTAAGAAAGAATGTGTGTGGTGTTCTGTTTCTTCTAGGCACTGAGTAGTTACTTTTTGGTATGAGATTTCATTGTTTCCCTGTAAAATACTATGCTTAGCTCTGGCAGTTTATTAAAACATTGAAATTCATAGCTTGATTGAATGGTTTTGGTTTCAAAAAAAAAACCCCACAACCTTGTTTATTTGCTTAGGTAGCATTATTTTCACTTTTCATTTTAAACAGGTTTTTTTTTTTTTATTTTGCTGGGGTCTGGGGTGCCATATGCCTGTACCACTTCTATCAGTTCATCCATGGGAAAGAAACAAAAATCAAAACCCAACAAACCAGAAATAGATGAGGAGAAAGGGAGAAATCCTGTGGAGAGGGAATAGTAAATAATTATATAAATGAGGAGTATCATCACATAGTCTGTGCTGCGGTGTGTTAGGCAAGCAGAATTACAGGAGCACCGTCATACACAAGGGTGACCTACAGCCTAGGTACTATTTTGTAATCATTTTGGCTTGGTTTTTAAGTGTAACTTCTTATTAGAAATGCAGATGAAAGATGAAAATGGAAGTACTTACATTTTGATAAAGCATGTGAGACCACAAAAAGCATTCAGGCCATCTATTCTTAGCCTGGTTGTTATTTCCAGTGAACCATCTCTGGAACCAAGTGCCTTGTATTTCATTAAAGCTCATTAGTTGGAATGATCCTGAGAAGGCGAATCCATAGCTTCTGGAGTAATTTAGGAATAGTCACTGCAACCTGTTGGAACTGTGTTTTGCTTCTGATTCTTTTTCCTCTGATAATTTTTTGGGGTAGTTTTTTTGAAGTTTGTTTCTTTTTTCTAAGTCTTTAATTTTTTTTAAATCACATCTTCCTTTTGTAGATTCAAGACTCTATCATCTAGTACTTTCTTACTGTGAAAGTTATTAAATGCTATAATCAAATCAGTTCCTGGAAATTTTCCCTAATTTTCTTAGGAAATTAAGTCTGGCCCTCCATCCGTTTGTGCATTGAATTCAGTAATGTCTGCTATGTCTGGACAATATGAACAATGTAAGAAACAGGGTTAGATAGTTCTTCTGGATGTGGTGAATATTGGGTAGGAGAAAGGGATCTAACTTTATGCTCCTATAAGAGGAATGGAAGGCAAAGCTGTCTGTTTTACATCACCATCAACTGTTCTTGTGCTATTGCACCTTCTGCACTGCTTTCTTTCACTGAGGAGGTGTCACAGGGACATGGGAAGGAAGTTGCCATGTTTCAGGTGCGAGGGAGGGATTTATAAATTTGTGGCTTCTTTCAGTTTTGAGATTTAAACGTCTTTTTCATAAAAGTTAAGCAGGAGACCTATACACTGTATGCTATTACCAGTCTCACATTTTATGACAAGGAAAATTATTTCCCTTTGTCCTGCTGTATACACGGTAGAAAAGGGTATCCAGAAGAAAGGGTATCCAGACATATTTGACATGGAAGAATGTCAGGTATTTTCTTAGCCTCAGCTGGTTCAAAAATGATTTAGATTTTGTCTGAAAGGTTTTTCTTTTTAAATAATCCTCAAGCAAACAAGCTGCATGAAAAATAGGTATTAAGATAAAAATTTGCCCAGAGGGTGTGCAGATTAAAATTAAGTGTAAGGTAACCTTCATAAAGCCCATTGTTACTGACTCTTATTTGAACTATATTTCAGAGGGTTTTTCACATGATTCAATATGAATTATCTTTTTCTAATGGGACAATCTGAGTATTCGAAACACCACTATCTATATTTATACAACAAGGGACTGATTTGAACTTTCTTTCTGTTCTAATGCTTTCATTACTTCAAAGAGATCAAAACCAGTTTTGGACACAGTGACTAGGTACAGGAAATTAAATTAGTTTGGCATTTAAAGGATATTTTCCTGTAAGTGGACAAGCACAAAATCATCTATCATCTCTGTTGGCTAGAACAAAAAATGAATGCTTGTTATTCCTTGAGTTACACTTGCTTTGCCTGTGTTTTCTGAAATATATCCAGCAGTCTCATTATATAAATAATGTACTATTTTTTTCGCCTTGTCTTGTCTTTTATAGTCCTCCATGGTAATTGTAATAAATGAGACCGCTGAAATGTGAAGATTCTGGATTATATTCTACATGCCATACCTCATGAATAGACTGTATATATGTGTGTGTTTTTATATATGGCACATATAAATACAGGTGTATGTGACTTGCTTTCACATGCCAGCGGGGCGTACACCTGTGTGTGGATGAGAGAGCCTGTATCCCATGCAGAGAACTGTTGTTAACTGCACCATCCATTGGAGTGATTAAGAACTCTATTAATAAACTGTCTTTTACAGCAGCTTTAATTAGTTTCTGTCAGCAGTGGTAAAACTTTCTCTTCATTCTGGTCTACCAGAAGATTGGTGAGTGCCAAACCATCCCAATTTTATTGCTGTACCATACATCCACATGAAAATCTCATGTCATTGGGAGGATGTAGAGTAAGAGACATCTGTTTTGGTGAGAGCTTCTGGAGCTCCTGTTTGTTGATCTGTGATTTGGTCTGCCAACACGAGGTGTATGCATGGGCTTTTTTTGTTCAGGTACATATAGGAGTATGAGACTGCTGTAGGCTTTTTGTTTGTTGTTTTTTTTTTTTTTTTCCAATTTTATTAGCAGAGTGTGTGGAACATTCAATTCCTTTGCTAATGGCTAGGCTTCATGCTACATGAACTGCTAGCTAGTAAAATCATCTGCACTTGGAGCGTAATGTGTTTTGGTTGGAACTGTGTTTTAATGACTCCGGCAGGGCAGATGCACCAAACTCATTTATCCTCAATGGAACCCAATGGATTTCTCTCAGTTGCTTTTGTGTCCTTTCACTTCAAGTATCAGCTTTTTGATTGCTTACTGGAAAAAATGTAGTAGTGAAATAAGTAAGGATTTCATTGCATGCCACCTGTAGTAAGAAAGTGAATGTATACATAGTTACAATTTCTGTGGTTTGAATGACATAATAAACTAGGAACTAGAATATGTCAAGAGAGTGTAGGACTCTCTAGAATTTATACTGAGATAATTTTAAGTGCTTATTCAGAAAATCACACTCTATTTGCTTTTTCTTTCTGAGAAAACCTGAAGTGGTTTTTTGCTATTTGTTTTCCTAGACTTTATTATACAGAGGAAAAGAATTGTCTCTCAGTTGCCTTACTATGCTTGAAATTTGTTTACTTTTATGTAAAAAAAAATGTAGGGTTAAATCCCTTTTTAGTTTCCTGCAAATTGATCTTAGTTGCTCTATTATCTACTGAACACTTCAGTGTGCAGTTTGCTGTATTTTTCTGCAGTATTTATTTACCCAGCAACTGTGCGATTCTAATACTGTATGCCATGAAGATTTGCTGTGCTTGGAAGCTCTATCCTGTCCTCCTGGTTGGTAATGAAGATGTGAAACTCTGTCCATGCCACTATCAGCTCCTGAGGGCTGGTCTTACAGAGAGATGGAGGTTCAGAGCTGGAAGTAGACTTCTTTCCATTTGATACTTTTGGATGTTCTCCTAACCCATCTGAGGAAGAACGTTGGTTGTGGAAGGAAAAATCTTACTGTGGGATGATGTTCTTGGAGTACTCGGGCACTGTTGCAGTTGAACTTAACGAGAACTGTAACCAATTCAATTCTGCTATTGAAGTGGAATGGAAAAGTGAGGATTAAAACAAGAATTGGTTCATATTCCATGTGGTCCTAGGAAAGAAAGTGAGAATAGTTGGACAGAAAGTTACTGGCTGAATGTAAGCAATGTAGAAGTCACTGTAGTCGGCACCTTGATGTACTGAGCTGCCATGAGTACAGCTGAGAAATACTGACAGAGAGATTAGAATGAGGAGCTCACGGTGTACTGTGTAGCTTTTTACCTTGGATGAAAAAAGAAGGGGTTTGACTGTTTTTATGCCTTTTGCCTGTCAATTCTATAGGTATTATCCTGGTGCCATTTATAACCTATAGCTTGTTAAAATAAAGGATGGCAGCATACTGATGCTTTTCAGTAAAGATTCCCTGTTAGGTCCTGAAAGAGCTTGATTTTTTTTTTAAATGAAATTTAACCACAGCAAAACTGAAAATCATACAATTAAATTTGTCTTCAGAAACAAATCTGCATTTTTTTTTAGCAGCAGTTGGAATTGATGTACTAAAGGCTATTTATGCAAAATACAAGATGAAAAGATAAAACCCACCAAATCCTCACATCCAGATGCTGTTCTAGAATGCTGAAGAGTATCAGTTTTGCTGCTCAATCCTATGTAAAGCTGAGGCAGTCTCCTAAACCACTCATTTTCTTAATGCTACCAGATGTCTTGACAAAGCTAGTAACACACTGAGCTTTTAAACCAGGCCTGTGTAGATAAGCAGTTGGAATCAATAAGCTAAGCAGTGATTGCTAGTTGCATTTTTTTCTGATTTTGTTTGTCTTCATACCTCAGGACTGATTTGTGCATGTGTTGATGACCGTAGCTGATGAAAGCTACACATAAAATAATGTTAGAAATCGGGTCCTAGGCATCTTACATTGAACTCCCTGGTTTGTGTATTACATTGATTTTAATGGATTCTTTAAATCTATTGATATGTCATCTGGGGTTTTGTGAAAATTGAATTAATATTTGTGAGGTTATCTTTGTGGTAGTGAATATCATAAAATTGATGCCATTTAATTGTTATGTGTTTAGAAGAGCTTTTTTACCAATATTTACTACAATGATGTCACAACAAGGTGGAATGAAACAAAATAGTAAGTGGCCACCCTCTCATCTACGTGTTGCAGAAGGCAGATTTGATGTTGAAAAGGTTATGGACATGTGAAAGGCTGCATCATAAAATAGTGACATTTTTCTGTTTGCCTTAATTTTTTAAACTTTTTTTGTAAAATTTAGCATAATTTTTTTAAAACACAAAAACCTTATGCTTTAGCTTAGTCAAATGTGTTTTGAAATATTAAATTGTTCATGATTATATACGGTACTTGTCTGCTACAATTCTCCTCCTTCTGATTATACAAAGTGCAGTTTTACATTAATCTCACAGGCGACGCAAGGCCTGGATAAAGTGATACTCAAACATTGTGTTCTCTTCTTCTTTTGCAATGCGCATAGCTGTAAGATGAAGTATTTGTAAAGCCCAAGACCTTAAATTAAATAAACCATAACTTTCACTTTTGTCCAGTTATATTGAGAGTGGAAGTAATAATTACTCAATGTTTTTAAACAGATTGCTTATACTGAATAGAAACATCTCATAATACATATGAAAATTCACCATGTCTACATTTGTCTTGTAATGGCTTCTTATAGGGCTAGCTTCCTGAAATATTTTGCTAGCTGGTTGGGTCAAAATTTAAAAAAGAAGAATCCTTTTTTCTAACTCGGTGCCTTATAATAGCAAATTTAAAGAATATTTAGGTGAGTGGTGTAAAATGTTATCAGTGTAGGAAATGCATAGCAGTGCTACAGAGGCTGGCAAGTATGGAAAATGTTTGTTGTGTCTGCAGTACTGTGTAGCAAGAAACTAATCTCCTATCAGGCAGCTCCATAGGATCTCGGCAGCTGGAGGTGGAAGATTATACATGGGATTCTCCCTCTTGAAATGTGTCCAATATGCTCAACCTCCAGGAGTTACGAATACCTTCTGTTAATTCCTCAAGGCATCACTGTGGTAATTAAAGGAAACAACAAACCACCCTAACCCTCAAATTCAGTCAAGATTTTCGTAACGCAAGTTTGTTTCTAACTCTCCTTATCTTGCAGGGTTCAGCACCTTGGGGTGCTTTTGATTCTAATGATGCTCTGTGTGCATCATAGACTTCCATATTGTTTAAGTTTAGATGTGCATGGTCCTCCCCAAAGTGGTAACACTTGAACAGCACCAACAAGGGGAACATTTAAAAGAAGAGATAGAACTAGCAGAACTAGTGAGACTGAGTAGGACTGAACAGACTGGATTCCTGTACTGAACAGGAAATAGAACTGAGTTTGGGGAGGAGCTGGGTTAATCTCTGTATGGCTTCTGTGGTGTGTCTGTTGGAGTTGGTGATAAATATGCATCATTTCCTGATGGCTGTCAAGGAACTCTGTTACTGAGCAGGTCTGGATAGGGACATTACGCATGAGGATACATCTGCATGCATGTAATTGCATCTCCCCAGGAGATGAATCTGTGGTAGCTACATCACTGAGCAAATCTACGGTATCTTAGGAAAAATAATAGGTTTAGTGAGAACAAGTTTATTTCACACATATCTTGTCTCTGGAACAACCATTCGTCAGTGGAGAAATGATTTCTTTTGATGCCCAGCTATTCCTTAGTGACTGTTTCCTAATTGATTCACCAGGAAGGTTTCTGGTTTTGTAATGTTTTGCTGGAGAGTCATCAAAAGGTTTGTTTCAATTATTATAATGAAACAAGAGCCTTCTGAGCAGGTGAGTGTATCAGACATTTTGAAGTATTTAAGTACTACTGTAGTGTGAGAGCTACACTATTTCAGGTCTAAAGTTAACTTATCTAGCTTTTGTTTTTCTCTTACCATAGAGAATTACCGGTTTTTATTTACTTATCAGGATGGTAAGAACTCTTGAGTTGGGGGTGGAGGGAAGGAAAGCAAAAGAAATGAAGAGGTTTAAGACCAGGGGCATTAAGTGAACAGAGAGGCTGAGAACGGGGAGCAGCTTTCTTGGCAGAGGTGAGATGCTGTCCTTGGGCTCCAGGTGCCTTATTTGTAGGTGAGTCTGGGACCTGAGCATAGCAGAGAAACCCCTGAGCAAGCAGTGAATCCCAGCTCTTCACAGGGGAACTGACTTGCCTTTTTGAGTGGTAGGATCATCCACCTATAGATCATGAGCTTGCCTCAGGGTGAATCAGGATCACTCACCTTTTCCTAAACTTGAATTTTAGTTTTTTAGCATTTGAGTGGCCACTCTGTGAGCAGGGCCTTGTTTCTGCAAGGTTTGGTCAGGACTGCAGGCTCTGGGACAGGGGAGGGAGCTGCCCCTGCCTGCGGCAGCCTGTGCAGCCAACCTGCTGAGCTGCCTCTGTGGTGGGGAGTGGGTCCCATGCCAGCAGGATGCATTTTGGAGTGTTTGCAGGATCTCAGTGGCAGTTAAGGCTCCAGCTGTGTTCCTGCAGGCAGTCTGGATTGACTTCTTTCCCTTCAAAAGCATGCGTGATAAATACACATGTATATACGTACACATGCACACATATACATTCAGGTTTAAAAAGACACAATATGCTCTCTGTAACTCTTCCTGACCTCTTTGTATGCACCTGTCCTTCATTTTTTAAGTGAAAATTGAAACTTGGGTTTTAGACTACTGTCAGCATGGTAAGTGAGAAGGGGAGGTATCATCCCCACATTGTTAGGTTTTTGATCTTGATCCAAAAATATTTTTTTGAAAAAAATGATAGTTGCTGAGCTTTGAAGATTGTCCTCCCTTTCCCCTGCAGTCTTCTCTTTCTGCCTAGGCTACCATCTTTTTAGCATTTGCTAGTTTTACAGCTAGTTGCCCTTTAGTCCTTTAAATAATTGTCATTCCCTCTGTGCATAAATATATAAGGCATTGATTTCCTTCATTATGTGAGAGGGGTGAAAGCTCATGCCTTATTTTTCTATGTGGAAATACAAAATTTCTAAGTAGTCAGAGCAAACAAAAAAACTTGACAAGAACAGAGGGTATTCAGACTTCTACTAGTAAACCTGTGTTCTCATTGTGTTGGGTGTTGTCATCTGCTTCAGTTTAGGGAGTCCTGTATTGTTGTATATGATTTTTGTAGTTAATGCTTGTTTCTGCAGATGCTGCTGATGGAGCGGAATGTGCTTGTAATTACGGTGGCACATGCAGCTTCCACTCCTGAAGCAGCCTTTGATAGCTGACAGTCTGTTGACAAATATGCAGAACACTCACCTTTTTTTGAAAGATGTTTCTATTTAAAAAAATATTGGGATGAGTCACAAGATAACGTTACACAAATAGCAGAAGGAAAGTGACAAATTTGGAAATCCTGTTTTTTCTTAGTGGTGATTATTTAATGTGGTAAATTGACATAATCTAGTGTATATGTAGGTCAACTAGCAACAGACTATTTTAGTTACCTGGGTATTCATACATTTTGGTCTTTCTGTAAAATTCCATTTCCAGGTGGTGGTTTTTTGTTAAAATATAAGCAATTTACTGGGTATACCTGGGCTTCTTCATAAGAATTTGTGCATTTGCCCAAATTTTAATTATGTCAGTAACTGATTAAATCCTTTGGCTGCTCCAAGAAATTTCATATGGGGTTTCTTATTCTCTCTCTTCAGCCGTATGTCACTGTTTTTTAGGTACATTGCATAGGGAAATACAAAACCTTTGTCCTAAAGAAACAACTTGTTGGTGGGTTTGGAGATCTTCAGAGGAGCATATTGGGCAGCCAGCATTTGCCTCTGTCCAGAAGACCACAATTCTCTTTCTGTAGGCTTTCTTGGTATTATTGCAAGAAGTATGAGACTCCAGTGCTTCTTGTGACTCTCTGAGTATTCCAAGAAGCTGCAAAGTATAAAACAAAACTTTCTTTAGGAAATGAGACCTTTGTGTGGAAATAAGTTTAAACACAGACTTGCTTGGTTTTCAGACTGCACAGCCTTTTTGTAGCTCGGATGTCTGACCCTACCTGAGTCCTTTCTCAACTCATATATGCCATGGCTGAGAAAAGAAATAGAACATGCAATAAGCTTTCTACTGAGATTTCTTCTGAAATTCCAGTGACTTTTCCAGCTTTTCCCAGTAAAATTCTAATCATTTTCGTAGATGACTTCAAGATTTTATTCATTTGATGTAAAAAATAAAGAAAAATAATGCCTTAACACAAGGATCTAAAAGCTTAAACAAGAGATTAATGAAATAAACTGAATTGTGGATCTTCATAGTTAAAATGGATCATTTCTGCTTGATACAGTTTATCAGGGAAGTACAAAAATTGTTTTGTTTCATGCTAAAACATTTTTCTCTCATCTATTCTTTCTTTCTTTTTTCACCCTAGCATCTCATTCACAATGTCTTTTACCACAGGCCACTCTTTGAAACCTTTTCTGGATAAGACAGGAAAGTGTTTAGGGGCTTTCCATGCAACTTGACATGGAAATCTCTTGAGGATTTGAAGGCTACAAATATAGCGGTTGGTTTAAATACAGTAGAGTAGGAAGCATTTTATAGATTCTTTCTTACATGCTTATTCTGCTTGTATTTAAAGCAGCTAGGAAATTTTGGTTCATAACCATCTCCTTTTTATAATCTAACTGCATTTCATAAAGAGAAATTTCCTTTCTTTAGCTTCCTAATTCTGGGTGGATTTTTAATTTCCATCAGTTTCCTGTTTTCGTTTTGGCCTATTGGATCAGTTCAGACTGGTCAAGAAGCCAGATTCAGAGAACCAAATATGAAAGAACTGTATTGCTGTTGGAATTTGGAAAGAGCTTCTTGAAAATGGTAGTGTGAAAGTGATTATTAAAGGAAGTGATGCAAACACATGACATTCACTCATGTCTAAGTGAAGACTTCGGTCTGTGAGGAAATGCTTAGCTAAAAGTTTCATTTTTTTCTGCAGCTTGGTGTAACCAAATAAACAGACTGCTCTTGAATTAATTATCATTCTAATATAAACCTGACACTGATTTTTGCACTGATTTTAGAGTACGACGATAAAAGACAGGTATCTGTTTCTTTTGCATTGATACAACTTTTTTTTTTTGTTATTTTATTTCTTTTGATAAGTTTTATTTCCTTTATTTATGCTGTTATTTTTTGGTCTGCTGCATGTTTTTCCAATCTTGTGAGACTGATTGTTTTTATACATTGTTGTCTCATTCCTGTTACTAACAGAAGATCTTAACTTTGGAGCAGAACTGATTGACTAGTATGCAGTCTGCTTACTGACACTAATACCCAACTTTTCTTTCCTTCCTTAGTAACATTACTTCTAGAATGTCTGTATTTTCTTCCAAATATCACAATCATTGCCTTGCCTTCCCCTCTCCCCCCAAATCCAACTACATTAGAGAAGCACTGAAATAGAGACAAAAATAACACATGGACAACATACGAAAATAGCCATCAAACAAATATCTTTTATTTTAAAGTCTCAGTAATATTGTGGTAAAGCATTGTAATTAAGGCAAGGAGTTTTTTAGACTTGTCTACTCATAAATCTATGTCAGACCTTATTTAGGAGAATGAAAGCATTTGGTTGCACAAGTTGTGTGTGAATTCAAAGCTGAATTGTTCCTGTAATATGAAAAAAATTAATTTCCCAACCTCTACTCCAATATTTGACAACTTCATTTTTCAGGAAAATGCTGTCTGCAGATACTCATCAGTTAGGCAACGTTCTAGCTAAATTGCATCATGAGCTTATTAACTCCCATCTAATCATCCAGTCATGGCTGATTAATCACTCCTCCTGGTGCCTTGTTTTATTAAAATCTGTGTTCTGTGCCACTGACCAGCAAACTGCTGTCTAATTTCATGTGTGGGATAGTCTGTGCTGAGGGGATTAAAGTGAAGCCCTTATCCTCCAATCTGAAGGGCTGTGGGAAGGAATCATCACATGCAAGTTCCTTGCACTTATAATTATCCTTCTGTGTTTAGGCAATAGGGAAAATGTGTGTTTTCTTACACAACTAAAAAGTTTTCCTGTGCTGCTAAGACAGAATGGAGCCATTTTGGGATAGGAATGCAACTGTAGCTGGTGGATTTTTGAATATTCAAATCGCCTATCTCCAACTGCGGAACTCTGAATTCATTAATTACATTGTATTAGTAAGCAGCAAGATAACACAGAGAGCTGGCAGCTTTGTCATTTTCTCAGCATGGGAGGAGGGCGAAAGTAATTTCACCCCTCGTGCCAGCGGAAAGAGGTAACACCTCCCATTTCTTTTAATAAGTGTTCTGTATGTTAATGAATAAGCCAAGTTATCGAGGTACTTCCTTAAAAAAAGTATGAAGATTGGCAGTTAAATGCACTCTTGACAATTTAAGCTCTCTGATTCACATTATGGTAGCCTAGTTAATAACCTATTTGGAAGCTAACAGCAGCTGTGAATACGACAGGCTGAAAATGTTTTCAGCTTTGCCAGAAGAACCCCCACATGTAGGAAGGAAGAGTCAGAAATTAACCAGAGGTTTCTTGATACAACGAACCAGAGCTGTTTTGGTTTCCTAGTGCTACCTTTCCTGACCAGAAAGTTTTCTTAGTCAAACTTCTGAGCAAAAAGGCCAAGTTATAGCTTCTTATTTCTATACTTTGAGTTTTTTCGTTAGTCTAAGGATTGTCTACAGGTACCAGGCATAACTCACAGAAATTAAAAAAAAATGCAGTAATTTCCTTAAGAAATTATTTGGATAAGTCTTTATCAGATGGTGGTCTGTCATAAAGAGGGACAGAATTGCTGTGTCCAGCAATGTTAGCTTGTACTTACTGCAAGGTCTGCCCCCCCCAAACTTTGAGTTTATATGACCTGTGTGCTTCTTACTGCAAAGAAACAAAGTGACAGAAAGAAGAGGAAGGAGAGGAAGAGGATTTCAGTGTTTAATGCAGTGTGGGTTTTTGTATCATGTAGATTAACATAGATATTTTCTACCAGTGGAAAACTTCATAAAAAGGCGAGATAGTTTAGAGTCTTCTTCTACTTAAAATACTGACTACTCACAGCTATTTTAGTGATGCCGTACTGCAAATAGGAATAGGAAGTAAAACAGTGGGAAAAAAGCGTGGAACTTTGGCAGAGAAACAGGTATTGTCATTTTCTCCTCAGTGAACCTTATTTAGCATCAGAAGTGATTGTTAGCAGGCCATTTCAAATAAGGCACAAAAAGAATAACACTTGGCTTTGATCAACTGCACTTTGATCAACTGCAAGTACTGGAAAAGATCAAGAATGGCAGGCACAGTGTTTTTGCACTCTGCTTATCCTTAGGGTCAAGAAAGGACAGGAATAAAATCGTTATCTATTTCAAATGACGCAGTTGTGACAAAAAGTACTTCTGGCCTGGCACATGGGCTCTTCTTTAGTGTGTGCACCATATTTGGGATGAGGATGTATGGCATGAAAGTAAACATTTTTATTATCTAGACAAGTTTCCTATTTTGGAGGTAGATAGCAGCAAGCCTGTTTCCGGCCTTACCATGGCCCTTGGAGGGCTGATGTGCTCAAAGTTTTCTTTCTAGGGCGGCGATCAGTAAGAAATGATTTTGGGGGAAGAGAAGTTACTTTGTTTCTAATCAGTAACACTTTCTGATCTAAGTTGCATGCAGAGAAGGAGTTAAACCAAATAGACATAAAAGCACAGCTCTTGAAGCATTCTGAAGACAAAAGTCTACACTGGAATACAACCCTGGGGTGGAATAGAAGACATATCATCAACTAGCCTGTTAAGTATTAAATTTAGCGAATCAAGGTGTCTAATAAGGGAAGCTAATCAAGTGTTGTAAAAGAAGTAAAGAATACAATTCGGTTTGGAATCTAGTTCAGTTCTACTTATTCTCCCCTTGCTTATTTTTATTAAAGTTTTAGACAAAGGTTTTGCTATATGTTATGTTTCCACAACAGAATTCAGACTCGTCATATGGAAATGCACCCACTAAATTATGATATCCAGTGTTAGACAAGGTCATGTTTTCTTGTTTTTTTTTTTTTTTTTTCTCAGAAAAATCCTTGAGGACCCAGGTACATGAGGAAAGAATATTTCTAAATAGCACACTGCCTTTGAGGTATATATGTTTTAACATGGATCCTGCATCCTCTGCTGGAGGAAATGTTGTAAATCCAGATAGTCTTCGGGTAAAGAAAAAGAGAAAAACCAGTATATACCTACCTAAGTGTTGTATTTTTCCGGACAATGTGACTTAATGGTCAAGAGAGAAGATGAGGTGGATGAAGAATAGTTATTGAATTCCAGGGATTTGGATTTTTTTTGTGACAGGGAAAAAATTCCTGTGCTTTATAAAACAAATGATTATACCATTCTTTTGGACTGTGTTTAACGTAATGTATGATTGAAATGAAGCAGTTACTATGAGAGGTCACAGTGAGAGGGAACTTAAGAAGTGACTGCCAGTCCCTGCCTGCCATCCTCCCAACCTTTCCTAAACTTTAAACCTTCCTAGACCAGTTGAAAGATCAACACCTCCTAACAGGTGAACAACTCAGCAAAACCTAAGCTGAGTAGTTTATGGTAAGAACAGGTAATTTCAAGTCCAAGGAGCATTAAGCACTCCAAAAAAAGGAGATAACAACATGTGGTCTGGTAGAAGAAAATGTTGCTTGTTTGTGGGTTTTTCTATTTGTTTGTTCAGTTTCTGGTGTGTATGTGGATTTTTGGTTTGTTTTGTTAGGTTTTTAATTTTTTTTTTTTAGTTCTCCCCCTGGATTAATGACCAATGCATATATAGCAACAGAAACTTTGAATCTTAGTGTTTCCTGAATTTGGATGTGTACTGCTTACTGAATTTAGATGGGAAAAGGGGTTCCTTCTAGTCTTGAAGACAGACAAAAGATGGAGGTGTCAGTGGGAAGCAATTTGTATTTAGATGTGCTGGAAGCATCTGCTTGTTTGTTTTCTGAATCATAGCTTAGATACAAGCACTAGACTGAGGTATCCATTGTTTCCTTTCATTTCTGTTTATGTGAGCTTTACATTTATTTTGTCCACATTAGGAAAATTACTCTTGGATATGAATCATCTTATTTAGTTTTAGCTTTACCTAATCTGCATTCCTAGGAATTTCCAGATGAGTGAATATGTTATTATTGCATGCTTAGGCTTTTTTCCACCCCCAAAAGGGATAGTAAATGTCCAGGTCACAAGTCCTCCAGAACAGGTTCCAAAAGGAGACAAAATTTTACATCCATATGTTGCACAAACAAGTTTTAGAACTTGGGACAAAGTGGTCTGTAAGAAAGAAATGTCTTCTTTTGACTTGAGTTACTCAAGGAACTCTCCCACAGATGAAACAGGAGCACAGCAGACCTAGGAGGGCTCTGACAAAGCTCACAGCAGAAGGCCTATAAAATATGGCTGTAATTATGAATTAAAGATTTTATTGTGCTGTGCATTGTACCACACTTTCAGAATCAGATCTCTTTGGATAAATTCCTAATCTTTCCCGTGTAGGTGTCAAACTGTACAGTTTGACAAGTGTACATGCACTGTTCAAGTGGTTGTCCTGAGAGACTACTGTTGACAATTCTATTTAAAAATGAGTATACCAATACAGAATTAGTGTGTACCATGTGTAAATACTTGGCAAATATTGCACTTGACTCTTGAAGCTAACTGGTGTCCATTAAAATAAAGTAAATGGACAATTCAGCAACTATATGGCAATTAATAGTAAAACTGATAATGTATATTGAGCTTTGAGTGGATTCTCTCTGATAATGGTTGAGGCTGCCTTGTTTACTTACATTTTGGGACAGCAGTTTCTTCTCAGAGCAAGGCAATAAAGCATGCATCACCTCTTTCTAGCATTGTCATGCAGGCAAATTCCTTGCAGTGCTGTTTTCAGAGCATACACAATTTTTAAAAAGCAAAAGATGTATCAAAGGCAAGGTAATGAATGAAATACTTCTACATAAATCTAACTTGGCTGTTCCTTACTCCATTTTTTTATGACAGTGTAGTTGCATTTCGATTTAAATCACTGTTTACTTTTATAACTTATCAATGATATCTTATCAAATCTTATCTTTTTTAAAACACAGCTGTTTTTAGGAGGCGTTTCTGCAGCTGTGGTTGGTAAAAAAAGTCACAGTAAAGGTTGCTAAAAAAATAAATAGGGGCAAATCAGAATTTTGTGCACTAGCAGTACTGAACAAAAATATAAAGCTGCTCTTTAATTGAAATGTATATTAAAAGTGAGAAAAATTATTTTGAATGGAGCTATTTTAACAGATGAGAACTAAATACATTGCCTTTTATTACAGTAATTTCACAAGCAAGTTGACATCCAAATATTACTGAAATTGAAATATTGCTGGTTTTGAAAATTACTCCTGCTTTGCACTAAGCTATTTTAAATTATTAAACTTTTATGTGGCATCTAATAAAAGGTCAATATGTGCCTGCAGTAAAACCACTGAAGGCGTGATATTCTGCAGTGTTTTCTGTGCAAAATCCAGAGACAAATCTACTTCAGATACACTGCTCTTAATGCCAACTAAGTATTTAATAGATAGTGCCATACTAACTTTCCTAGTAGCTGAAATGTGTTCTAGTAGATATTCTCAATCCTTTCTGAGGCTGTAAGATAGTCCAAAGACTTTTTAGAGAGAGTAATTTAAAATCGGTTTCCTTAATGAATCCTGAAACCGTTTTGTTAATATAAAACCTTAAGCTTTTGGAGTCATTCTCACTTTCCCCACTGAAGAAATTAATGACATTTTGATGTGCTGTTCTCTGCTCGTATGTAAGATATTCTCATATGCTTCAGGTTGTAGGTTCAGGGTTTGACAGGTACCCCTAATTTTAACTTTTATACTTATGGCATTCGTTAAAATGGCAAACCATCAATAGCAGCAATGAAACCTTGTCAAGTGAATGATGTTCACTAATGGCAGAGCTTCACTCAAGAGGAAATGGAGATACAATTTGTGGGATACTGTGTTCTGCATTTTTGACTGGTTGGTACTGAATACAGTGTGGAATTAATTCAGCATCAGTCTTCCTTTGTTGCCTGTTATCAGATTTTAGATGGAAGTTTTTGACTTCTAGACTTGGAAGTGCTTTCCACAAAATAAAGACAGAACGTGGGGTATTGGCATTTTAAAGAGATGATGCCAGGAGAGTATCTTCATTACTAGAAGCTACAGAATAGAATACATTTTCTTTCATACTAGATTCTTTTTCTGAGAATATGAAATGTTAACTTCAAAATAGTCTTTGCTATGCTGTATTTAAGGAAAGAGATTTACTGATTTCTTGCTTTTTCTTTCTACAGCTAGTTGATGTGGAAAAATGGGTATGTGATTCTGTCTTTTATTCACTTGATCCCAAATGTTTCATGTTGCCACTGAGTCTAACCTGTCTGTTTTGATACCCTGTGTGGTCATGACCCTTCAACTTGCATGGCTCAAAAAAACCAAAAAAAAGACGTGAATCCATGGTCATGTAAAATCTGGCCACTCCTGAATTGTCCTACCAAATTTCATGTTACCACAATGACTTTTATCTCTTAAAATTTGATCACAGAATTGGGTAATATAAATGTATGATTATTGCCTTTCAGTTTTGAGCCTTGCTGTCTAACGTTATAACTCCATTCTGTAACCCACCCTGTCTTTTCCAGTGTAGACACTGTAATCTTAAACTGCATGACAGTAAGATAATTAATGCTGATAAATAATGTGTGATGCTGTGTGTAGCTGCAAATACACAAAATATATTTAATGATGGAGAACAGCCGCTACAGAATAAAAACAATATTTCCTAGATCTTAGCAAATAAAGCACAATTCTCTGCTGAATGTGTTGTTAAGGCCTTTCCTAATGTGTCTGTGTATACCATACATATTTGTTTGGGCATCTGATATAACTCCCCTCTGTGGGACATATTTATGTATGTTTTTCTTCAATGTAATCTCTAACACCAGTGTTATGTATGAGTTAGTGGTCATAAAATGTGTGTAGAATTGTTTGTTCACCTTGAAGTTATTAGAGGCCTCTCTGAAAGCTCGGACTGTGATAGGTCTCCTTGGTTTCTTAATACTTAGTTTGGGCTGCACATGACCAGAGACGACCTCAGATGTCCTCTGAGATATGGCCAATAACATAACTGTAGCACTGGTCTCATTTTATTTCAGCCAGAAATTACAAATTTTGATCTCTGATTATTACATCTTTATAGTAAGTAGTGACTCAAGTTAGAGCTTGCCTGAGACTCCTGTAGGTAAGTACATTGTTTAAATAGTGGCTTAGGCTTTTCAACACCCTTTCTACTGTACTTAAAAATATCTGTGTCATGTAACATATATAGGTAGATGTTTATAATATTTAAACAATAATTGTAGTTAAGTCTTAATTTTTTTGCTAATTGTATCAGTATGAGAACATTATCCATATTCTGTGGATCTGGTATTTATGACAATCATCAATTCTTGTACAATTGATTTTAAGTGTTTTTAAGCCATACTGATGGTCAGGTTATCTTTCCATTTTGTCACATTTTTAATTACAGTTGAGAAAGCTTGGTTATACATCTTCAGCTTAGTTTTATTCCTAGGAAGAATTTTGCTATAAAGAGAAAAAACAGCAATAAAAAGCATGTTCAGTACTATACAGGTACCTCTCCTCATATTCCACAATGCATGAAATATTATATGCCAGAAGTTTATTGGTGACATTGACGTGGCTTATTTTTGACTGAAACGTTCATAATCTATTCACGGAAAATGTAGTATTACTTGAATAAATAGAAAACAGATCTGCTTTGGTGTTTTGGTTTTGTTTATTTTAAATCAGAAGTTGTAACATCAAAATCTTGCTTAGGAGAGACTGCTTCAAAATGTGTTCTTAAACCATTTAAAAAAGAGCTGGTTCCCATGAGAACAAAGCTACATGTGTCATTCCAAGTTACATTAGGTAAAGACTTTTCCTAGTAGACTGAATCTGTAATCCAGACAACCTCTCTGATGGGGATGGAGAGGGTACTGGCTTTAATTCATATATAACATTCTCTCTCAGATGAAGCCCCAGTCGGGCTTGAAAAGAGCTTTTAACTCCCTCTGTAATTCCAGGGTGTTGCGAGAGGTCTTATGGTGGACTGGAGTTGTAGTGAATTAATGCAGTAGAAAGCTGGCTGTTGTAAAGCTGCATGGTCACTGAGGCAGACACCTCCCTGTAACAGTTGTATTTCTTGATAAGCCATTTTCCAATATAGGACACACAAGGTTGATGCGAGTTATATCTATCTGTGGAAACCTTAAAGCCTAAGCCTAGAGAGAAGCTTCATGACAAATTAATGAGCAAATTAGTAGCTGAACCTTGCTGCAAGCAGTTTCATGCTGTTCAAAGGATAAGCTGAAGTCATTCACCTCTGAGCTCTTCTAGCCTGTAAATTGTGCTAACAAAAGTTTGAGAAGAAATTATTTGAGTTCCTGTGTACTTCTGTCAAACGACTATAGTTCTTCTTGTGATTTTGTTCCAAAATCTTTATTCTACTTAAAGGATATGCTGGCGGTTAAAGCTGGGTGCAAATTAAATGGGTTTAAGATATTTGTTGAACTCTTGGCTTCATCCTTTTGTCTCTGAGCAAGTGTGAGTGTGAAGGCTTGTAGGTCTGCTTCAGCACAGAATCAAGCAGATTAAAGACATCTTGCCAAATGTAAAACCTAGTGCAAGTAAGACTTACCTGTTCCATCCTGGTTCCTATTTCATATCTGAAAATTACTTTTCTGCTTTTTCTTGAACTACTGGGTGGGGAGCCCCCAATATTTGATCAAAGGGCTTTACTAAATTTCAACCAAAATTTAGAAGACCCTGAATGTATTATTATTACAGAGAAAATGACAGTAACGAAATAAGATTAAATTGAATAACACATAGTGAAAGGAATTCCTTTAATCTCCCTGACATTTTTTCTTTTTTTTCTTTTTTTTTTCTTTTTCTATTTATGAAATAAGGGAAATAATCTTAAAGTTTCTGTGAATTAGCAATGTGCTCGCAAATTTGTGATCTCAAGGGTGGTGTTGTATACTCGAATACAATAGCACTAATGTACTCACAAAAGGACCTGCCTGTCTTGACTTTCAAGACAACTGCTTAGCTCTGCAACAAGTTTCAGTGTAAGGATAAGAAATTTCCTTGGGTATCTCTGTAAAAAAGGCCAAATTATCACATCACCACATTTGACTACTTCTAGTTGGAAAATCATTTTGAAAATTTGGCATTAAGAGCCATCAAGAATTACTGTTTTCAGGAGAGATTATTCTGAAGAGCTTTTTACCTGAATGGAAATGAAGTGTATTGTTTCTTAAATTTAGATTACAAGGTATGAGAATTTTCATGTTTACCCTGGCTGATGGCAAAGCTATGGTAGTTATAACATTGTAGGATTGTCTTCAGCTTTTAGACAGAGAAACCTCCTCTGCTGAGAGTAACGTTTTTTTTCTCTTCCTCTCAAGTAGGTACTATGTTAACTCAGTTTTATGCCACTAGTAAAAGTAACTTTCAATTTCTTTGGGGAAAAGAGACTTGCAGAGTAAGGAAACACACTTTAGACACTTACCAAAAGAATTGCTTTCGTTACGGAGACTTCTGAGCTGAGAAGTAGTGAATAAATTCTCTCTTTGATAGTGTGGACTGGATAAATATAACAATTGGATTTTGACTGGACGAAACAAGCTAGGGCTCTTGTAGAGATTGGAGAGAGCCACAAAAGCTTCATCAAGGGAAATGATTCAAGTAATATGTCTTCAGTGCTATTAAAGTAATTAATTGCACATCAGTACTTTATAATCAGTATGATTTTCAAGCATTAAATGAATTATATAAGGACAATTTTTTCTTATAATTTCTTGTTCACACTTAGTTCATTTGTTTAAATATAGATTGATTTTTCATATTACTGTGGGAAAATTTGTTATTTCTGCAGGAATATTTAATTCCCCAATATAAAGAATTTGCATTCAGATTTTAGATGTAACATAGACTGTAGAGGTGGCTCAATGTAGGGAGTAATATGAGCAGTGTTAACTCAGTTATTCTAATACACATCTTGAAGAAAAATGTGAGATAGTACTGTGTGATGTTAAAGTGAACAGGCCTATCAAAATGGAGTGACTATGGAAATGCTGCTTAAAATGCCATACCTACAGTGATAGCTTCAACCACATCTATAATTCCATTCTTAGTGTACTGTATATTTTAGCAGATGCTAATTTTATCCCAAGTCTAATTCGCATCAGCAAAAGAAACTAATAAAAACATTTTCTAAGTACACTTTTTAATTTCAAAAGAAATCTCTGTGCAAATTGGTTAAAATTTATCTCAAATAAATAGTGGTATTTCCAAATGTATACTAGGGTTTCTTTGGTGTTTCTTCTTCAGTCTCTAGTATAGATCTGAGAATTTCAAGCTGTGTTCTATGTAGCAATAGTAATTTCTGTGAATTACTGCAAACTGTCTCGGTTTACTTGTTTTCAATACTTGTTGGTTAGGTTAATGTAAAGATCTAATATTTCTACGTAAGCAAATGGAATGCTATAAGAATTGCACAAAAGATATAGTTGGGAGATGATCTCTAAATTAAAGGATTTTTGGCAACTTTCCTAATGAAAACTTCCAAATAAAATAATATTTTTCTCTTTGCATCTAGCCAGAAATCACAAGAATTAAGGTGAAATTATGATAAATTAGAATAGTAAGTGATAAGCTACCCAAAAGCTGTTCGAGGAGCCAAGGAATATAATGGCCCCAAACAGTTGTAAATATTTACATTAAAAACATGTCCTTAGTGTCCTCAGATAAAGCTTCAGTAGGTTTTAAATCTCAATATTTTGCTTAATTTTGAGAAAGAGGAAATAATTAGGATGATGAACAGAACGACGGGTGTTATGTTCCTCAAGTATAATGATTTTAAATTCTGCAAAGGTTTTTTTATTACTTTTTCTTTTTCAAGTCCTGTTCCAAGTCATACAGGTAATCTGGCTGCTGAGTGCTCAGTTGAGTTCCTCCACAAGGATGGTATTTGTTTGATACTAGGCACTCACATAAGTATTTGTCACTGAAAGGTCAGGTAGCATGTGCAGCTGAAGACTTAATCAGTGGAATGTAATTATCCTATTGGTTACATTCAGTTACCAGTCTTACCTCTCAGGACGACTTCTGAAAAAATTGGACGCTAAAGAAACAGCATTAAAAATTATAGCGAACTGATTTCTTCAACAAGTGAAGGAGAAAGTGGTGTTTTCAATGCATTTAGTCATCAAATTTGCATTGATTTCAGTTGTACAGGTTTTAACAGAATCACTTATTTGTAGTCCAGAAGTACGTCAGATGTCTAAATATGTCAGTACCTTTCTTCCGGATGCTCAATAGAGAGCCCCCAGTGGATTACTGAATTTCAGTATCTAATTGAATATAGTTGTTCTGTACTTAAATTCAAATCTGGTACAGTTATCTCCAAATGTTGAAACTACTTTACGGGTTTATGCTGTAGACAGTGTAGGGTTGGCAAGTTATTTAAAGTCCTAATTATATTCAAGGCAAAGAATCAAGCACTTCTAGTGCTTAGTTGGTCTCATCCTACAGAAAATGTCAGCTTAATAGATCAGATGAATTGTATTACAGAAAAGACTGTCTCTTCCTTGACCATAAAGTAACTCTACACAACTAGCCAACATCTACATAGCATAGACAAATTTCATCCTTACAGACACTTAAGGCTCAGCTTGTTTTTAATATATTGTTTCATACTGGATATTGCATACATCTGTATTGTTTGTTAGGGTGTGTAGATAAAACTAAAATAATATGCCATCATTATTTAATCTCTTCTTTTACTTTTAGCTGAGTTGTTGTTGAGGTGTGAAACAATTTCTTGTTACACTTGGTGTCTGTATTCATCTGTTTGTTTTGGTGTTAGTGTTGACAAGGAGTACCTTTTAAGAGCAATGGATATGTTGTGGTTTAGCCGGGAAATTAAACACCACACAGCTGCTTACTCACTCTCCTCATCCCATGGGGTAGTGGAGAGGGTTGTGAAAAAAGGTAAGATTCATGATTTGAGATAAAGACAGATAAGAGAACAGAAAATCAGATTACAGCCTGCAGTCTGCCACCAAAGGGATTGAGAAAAATGCCTTAGTGGTATCAGTTGTGGCTACTCCTTGGCTGCCTTTGCCTCTGGTTCATATTGAAGTTCCAGCATGTTCATTACAGCAGCACTCAGTGGCAGTGTGACTTCATTCAGGCCAAGATAATCTACTGTTCGTCTCCACTAGAATTAGAATTAGAGTCCATTAGAATTTCACACTGGCCATATGGAACTGTTAGTGGATTGTGCTGATCATTCCTTTGCTCTCCAGTTGGCTGATCATCTTATGGATGGGAACTGGGGAGTGTTGGTTGGTGTGACACTGCTGCCAGCCCACCACTGTGGTAGTGGTTGGTACCTGTTGTTCTTCAGTCTCCAGATGTTTAATTTCCTCTCTTCAAGACAGCTATACTGATACCCTTAAGGGTCCTTGATATGCCCTCTCCTAAGACAGTCTGTGCCAAGGATGTATGGAGCCTCTGGGCCAGTCACAATGGAGTGCTTTTGCCTCTCATTCCTAGTCAGGCTCACTTCAACCTCCAACACAGTGGAGTCAGTTGTTGGGATCCCCCTGTCGCTCTGGAAATACAAATGGGAATTGAAGGTATTACAGCTTTACATTGGTGTCTACTAGTGTCTTTTACTACTGTGGGTATGATGAGCCAGACCACTGGATCCACGCTGTCCAATAAAGTCCAGTTGTTCCTCATGTCCATCTGTCTGCAGCAAGGCCCTTTTAGGCTTAGCAGTAGTTTTGACTACTCATTTCTTGTAAATATGAATCAGAAGTCCCTTAAATCAAGAGTAAGATAAGCCCTTCTACTCTGGGGAACTGCCCACAGGAAACTGGATCAGCAGTTTTCCTGGAAGAACCCCATTTGTGGTTGTTTTTCCTTGCAACTCACATACTTGTGCCTCTAGGACTGAAGCACATTTTCCAGCTTAGTTCCTCACATCCTCTCTGTGGTCATGCAGGTCCAACCACAGGGTGGTGTATACTCACCTCTCTTTAGAGTAGAGGAAAGCTTACTCCTAATAGTTGAGGTACTGGTCCATACAGGTGGGGAATAGGATCTCTGTGTTGCTGGACCCATTTTTCCACTGAGGTGATGAAGAAAGATTTTCTTCATATTGCTGGAGTTGGCCAGCCAATTCATTCACCTCCAGCATGGCTAATTTCCTCAGGTACTGGATACCTTTCTCCATGGTGGTCCACTTGCCTAGGTGACATATCTTCCTTGAAGGGATACCTTTCTTTCACATCTGACAGAAGTCACCTCCAGAACCTAAGGACTTGTACCCCTTTTCCAACCACTTTGTCAATGCTTCCTTACCAAGAAAGGCATCCCAGCTGTTTTGCTTCCTTACCCTCTAATTCTGGGCTTCTGCTCCCATTTTCCCAACATAAGAGAGCAGCAAGGTGACAATGGGCTTACCTAGACACTAGACAGAAGCTGAAATCTTTTCACGCATCTCACAGCTCACTCAGGGAAAGAGATCCAGTGGTTGGCCCCTCATTTGTGAGTTTTTGCTCGCTCTTCTCCCTGATCAGTGTCTGCCTCTCTTCCTCCTCCTGTTCTTGTGATGGCCCTGCTTTGGAGTAGTCTGTCTTGTCCACTTTTTCCTCCTGCTCCCTCTTAGAAGACGCTCTTTCGTCCCTTACTAAATGACCTCACTTTGCTTCCAATATTTATTTTTGTGTACTGAGGAGACTGATATTGGTTCTTTGGTTCAGCCTTAGTGCCTGTTGCCAGCACTGGGGTAGCTGCAGAGCCTGTCATTATGCCGTCAGATCCAGAGACCTTTTCTGCCCCTTGAGGGCACTGAATAATGTTGAGCAGGGCTCGGTCGGCCTGAGTGAGGCCCAAGCATGTTGCAGTGATCTGTGTCTTTCTGGAATTGCCAGGATGACAGAATACGTCTTCCAAATATTTTACTAGTTTTTCAGGATTCTTCAGTTGTTCAGAAGTGTAATTCCGAAATGTTGTAGGTGACCACTGTCCTAGGCACTTGACAATACTGTCCCACACACCCTGCCGCTCATCACTCTCCAGCCTCAGGGCAGATCTCTGGGTGGTATTCTTAAATAGTTGTTTAACCATAAACAAGACCTGAAACACATTCAGTAGCCCTAGCAATAGGAACATGCTGGTTTGAACATGCTGAGGATATTCAGAATTCTCAAGTGCTATTGTAATTAGCCTGGAGAAGAGGAGGAAGATGGAGGAAGGTATCTCCCAGATAGATTGGCTCTCTGGGGAGTAAAGATAAAAGGTGTAATTATTAATAATTTCTGATAGATGGCTCCTAGAATACAGAGGTGGTGGCAGTGCTGAGGACAAACACCAGATTAGTCTCATGACCCTCGATTTTATCCTATCCTAATGCTGTGTTACAAAATACGGCACAATAATGGCCTTTAATCCAGCCCCCAGAGGTGATAAACAGCATGGCAGGGAATGTATACCACAAGTAAGATATTACATAATGCAACTTTGAGAACACGCAGAGCAGCTGTAAGAAAGATGGACTTTTTATCAATGCCTGTTGTGATAGGACAGAGGTGGAGGTTTTAATCTGAAAAGGATCATTTTATATTAAATATAAAGAATTTTTTTATTATGAGAATTGTGAGACACTGGAACAGGTTGCCCAAAGAGGTGGCGGATGCCCCATCCCTGGAAATATTCAAGGTGAGATTAGATGAGGCTCTAAGCAACCTGTTCTAGTTGAAGATCTCCCTGCTTATTGTGGGGGGTTGGACTAGATGATCTTTAAAGGTCCCCTAAACCTCAAAACATTCTATGATTCTACGTTTCCATGGACTCTGAGGGCAAATTAGTCAACATTGTGATCAGAGACTAATAAACTAATAAAATGAATGCTTATAAAAAATTTGTTATAGCACACTCTGGTCAGATCTATTGTTATCTCAAGCCTTTGTGCCCCATTTTGGGCTCCAGAAAGGATTGATGGGGTTTAAATCTGCAGGCAAAACGCCACACTGCTGGCTCACTGCCTCCCGAATCCCCAGTAGGGTGAGGGCAAGAATTGAGAGAAAAAAAAGTAAAACTTGTGGGTTGAGATAAGGACAGCTTAATAGGAAAGAAAACAAAACAATAATAATCATAATGAAATAAGAATTAGAATATTCAAAGCGAGTGATGTACAGTGCAATTTCTCACCACTCACCAAGTGATGCCCAGCCAGTTCCTGAGCAGTGGCCCCAGGCCAGCTTTCTTCCCAGTTTCTATACAAAGCTTAACTCTATACGGAGTGGAATATCCCTTTGGCCAGTTTGGGTTGGCTGTTCTGGCTGTGTCTCCTCCCAACTTCTTGTGCCCTCCACCCTACTCCCTGGCAGAGTGATATGAGAACCTGAAAAGTCCTTGACTTAGTATAAACACTGCTAAGCAACAACTAGAATATGTGTGTTATTGACAGTGTTCTCTTCCTAAATTCAAAACACAGCGCTGCATAAGCCACTAGGAAGAAAATTAATGCTGTCCCAGACAAAACCAGTACAGGAAGTCAGAATGACTTTAAGAAATTTGAAATTATATGTGTGTTCTATCTGTTTAATTTTCATATATGCATTCTGAATTGCTAATGTTAGTCTAGAAACTCATGTGCGCTATTGTCCTGAGACACAGAGAACAAGTGCTAAGGAGCAGGAAGTTCTTTCCTCTGAAGACAATGAGTTGAAGAAATTTCCTGTATAACAGCCTGTTGCATGCATAAAGTACAATTTCTGTTGGTTTTTTTTCCTCTTTCTCTCCTTTTTTTTCCCCCAAGGTGAGACTTAATGTTTTTCAAAGTAAGCCTTCTTCTTTAGTTAAGAAGAGATTTCTCTAAATCTTGGAGAATGTTCTTGCAGAACGGTATGACGATAGTGTTCAGAACCATTTGCTTTCATCTGTGGCCCTAACAGGTCACGATATGTAACTTCTCAGGCTTGGCCTGAACTTTCACAGGTGCATTGGCTTCACATTTGTGGGCATAACATATGTTTAAGTGCTTGCCATGAAAACATTTTTGCACCAATTACATTTCAGAGTATTTCTTTCCCTGGTGGTTTTAAAGCAGTAGATATGTAGATAGATGTGTGTTCAGACTTCCCTCACACACTGTTGTCTTCCAGGTTTTCTTGAGGGGGTCTGTTCATGGCACTTTCTAGCTCTAAGAATGACATGTAAATTACTCAAAAATTATTAAGAAACCAAATTAGCTCTAAAGAACATGATATGACAGATCCAAATAGATGACAATTGTTTCTCATTTGCTATAGTTCATTTAATACATCAGCTGAAGAGAATGAATTGTTAAATCTGGTCTTCCAAAGAATCCAGCACAAGAAGCTGCTGTATCATTTTAGTAATCAACGGAAGATATAAACTATTCACTTTAATTTGAAGGTAGTTAAAAGATTACAATCAAGCAGTTAAATAAGTTATTGAGAAGAGAACCAGAAGGTTTCACAGGACTGTTGTTTAATGTTCTTGTAATATGGAAAAAGCAATGGGATTGTGTAATTCTCAGAATAAAATTTTATGGATGAATGACAGCTGGAAGAGACTGAGGTTTTTTGGCAGATCAGATGTCCTTGATAAACTAATGTCCTGCCAAAGAGCATACTGGCAAGTGAAAGTCTGTATTGACAAATATAGGAAAGGATTCATTTGAATTAATCGTGTACATAAATTGTTTATGTCTTAATGATTTTATATATGTTCCACTGTAGAAAGCTCAGCAAAGATTTCTGGTTAGTTTCTGGAGCCACCCAGTAAAAGCAGCAAAATTTCAGAGTGATGACTACAAAGCTATTCTGATAACAACCAAATAGACCTAAGAGAAGGGAAAGAGAGGAGAAAAGTCTTTGAACATTTTAAGATGACTAGATTATAGGGTTTTTTTATCTTTTAGCTAGAACATCTTGTACATCTTTGAGAACAGATACTTCTCTTTAAAAAAGCACGTATGAAATGAAAGCAGCCAGCCTTGCTTGGAAGCTCTCCAGTTAGAATATCTTTTCATTTGGAATAGAGACAAACTTCAGTCCTCAGTTTCAACCTTTGTGATATCAAAACATGAACTGATGAGGTCAAAAGGGGAAAGGCTGCCATAAATCTCTGACAAAGAAAAACAAATCACTGCATGTAACATATCACTCTCCCTTTATTCTTGAGCAACCTTTGGGAAAATTAACCTATAAATTTCCATAATCTTCTGGCATCAGCCATGTGGCACTTGATTTTTTTAAAACAATGCATGAAGTCTTAATAATATTTAAATTTTCTTAATTTATTTTGCATTTGCATGCAATATGTTACTACAATAGTGGTGTTGCTCTTCAGCACTGCACTTTGAGTGCAGGATTTAACAAGTCACATTGCACTTAGGTAGAAACTCATCAGAACAAGTTGTTTAAGATGATCAGGCATGGCTCCTGTTTTACCTGTACTGTGTTTTATCTTTAAGCAATAGGTATTAAATGTGGTATATTATTAAAGTGAAGAAAAATCTGCGAAAACTATTGCAACAACAAAAAAAAAAGGATAAAGCCTTGTTCTGAGTAGCTGTTTTGCTTTCCAGCACAAGCTGTAATTATGTTAATTGCAATGATAAATGTTCCTTTTAAATGTGGTTTCTAGTGACTGTATCCCACTCACTTTTTCAGGGGAAACAAATCCCATTTTTATGCACCTGAAAGCAAATATTCATTTCACAATTTCTCTTTTTTTTTTTCCCCTTCTCATGGATCTACAGAAATTTATGATGAAGGTAAGCAAGTTAAACATTTGGTATTATACTTCCTGTGGATTCCTACAATTTAATTTAATTCTATTTATTAATTTTTAACATCAGCATGAAACTTGCCTTCTTGAACATAAAACATACTGAATTTAAAAAAAAAAAAATTTAGAAACCACAGTGACTCTAGTTTGATTTGGGGTTATGGTTTATTTAGATCGTGAAGGACCAAAGGCAGTTCGTGGAGAAAGGATTTTCTTCTGGCTTCTCTAATTTTCTAATTAAAATTCTAATCCTTTCAATGAGAGTGTAGCATTGTGTGGTAAATACAAAATCTTGAGACAATGAATAAAGAACAGAAGTTACAGTAAAACATTTGGGCATTTTGGAAAGCAAGGTCAGCACACTGTCTCTTCTGTCACTAGAATGCTGTTCTGATGGTTTGGTGTCTTACCTGTGGGGTGGGTGGGGAGCCCTTGGGATGGGGCTGTCACTGCCTCAGGTCAGCTGGCATTAGCTGGAGCTCTGTTTCTTGGGGCTGCTTTTTGTCCTTTTACTTTTTTTTTTTTCTTATTAAGACAATGACAAAGCACTTGGTGAACTTCCAAGCATTTTGAATAACTGACAGTAAACAATTAGCTGAAGTTTTCTCCAAAATGTGTTGCTTATCCATTTTCTACTTTAATTATCAGTCTATTCCCAATTCACCTTCTAAACTGATTTCTTTACTGATTTTCATCCCCTAAGAGTTTACATTTCTATGGTAAGGTCTTGCTTCACTGTCACTCTCCAAAAGTGAGCAATTCTCAGCTAGATAAGCAGTTCTATTTTAAGGCCTGGATTTAATGATGTCAGAGGAGTTTTCTTAGCATGATTCCTCTGCTGATCCATCTTTTCTTCCCACTCGGCTGTCTGTCTTATTCTTTATCTGTGAGTTTCTTTCTCAAGTGACAGGGATGATTCACATTCCTTGTATCATACAACAACAGAAAAAGCTTAGTCACAATCCTTAACCTATGAGAAATGCCTTCCTCCTCCACTTATTTAGCTCTAAAATAACCAGGAAGATTTTTATTATTTCTTCTATGTCTTATGCAGATAAAGAGGAGGAGTACGGGGGAAGAGAAATCCTCACTAGGCTAAAGGAGAAATCGATAATTTTATTTTCCTGGGCAATTTTTTTTCCAAAACACTGGAAGTGCTTGAAACTAGGCATTTGTAATGGAAGTATTGCCTCGACCATAAATATAAATGTTCGTTTTACATATAAAGCTGGAAACAGACAATCAATATTATTTATTTTTGATTAATTTTTACTGCTGTGTCTGCTTTTCATTGTTGTGATATTTTCCATTGCTAGGAAAGTGATAACATAAATGTAGTGTCAGAAATATTAATCATGAAGCATATTTGAAGTGTTTTGATTTCTGCCTTCCAACAGGTCAATATTAGCAAAATTGGGATCATTTAGCATGGTGCTGGTACAAATATTTGTCATCATTACTAATTATTCCAATCTTTTTAATGTAGATGGTAAAATATTTCTGTGTTCTCAACTGAATAAGACGTGCTTATGGTTTTTTTTGGCCAGCTGATTTATTCAAATTCAGATTTTTATGTGATATTTATATAGAGCATTATTACATGTTGTGATGCAGCCTTTAATTCAAGCCATCTTTAGGAAATCTATAGTTTAGCTAAAGTCTTTTTTCTGGTTTTTTTTTGGCCTAGCACAAAATAGGAGGTAACTGCTGATCAAGTTAATAGAATAAGTTTGTTTTGTTACTTTTCTTTTTCTTACTTTTTTCTTGTCACAGTGGCCATCATTATCTGGGAGTAGGTACCAGCAGTCATCAATCATACTACTTTCCATGCCTGAATTTTTGCAGCATTTACTGTTTTGTAGAGAATTTCATGGAAAGTCAAGAGTGATTTAAAAGTAAAGTATAAAGACATGAATATGTATAGTATATATAATGTCTTGAGAGATTCAACTTCCTGTTTGTTGTTCTAATGTAACGGTGTGTAAGCTACAGGCAGAGAGGTTTTAGACTGTTTGAACTCACCCCTTGGTATTGCTCTTACGTGATAGGAGCAGAGTGAAGGAATATTAGCTCAGTGCCTCATGTCAGTGAATTTATTTACTTTACATCTTTAAATTTTAAGCAACCAAAGGCTGTGGGTTTGGTGCCAACCAGTGGAAACAGCAACCCAAGAGCACAGTAATTGCAGAAGAGTTAGCATTTTTTTTTCTTCGGTAGAAGAATTCAGGGGTTCTGTGCCTGGATGCTGTAACTGTGGAAAGGAAATTCTGTCTGTTTTGTATCAAGATTTTAAAACAAAAAGATTATTTCTATGAGCAAGAAGAAGATGTAAAACTTCTTGGCTTAGTCTCTGTAGCTTTGTAGCCTTTACTGCTTGCAGCATTTTCAAGTTCTCTGATGTTGCTGAAGATTTAATTTCCCAGTGTTAGTATTCCAAGCGTCAGTTGTTTAGTTTTGCCTGACTAATCTTGTCTCGCAAGCCTTGTAGCTCTCTGTTCCAGGCTTACTTCACAAGTTCTGCAGTGATTCAGCCTGTTTTCACCACTGCTTAGGTTTTCTGGACTCTGGTTGGCATTCGTCTCACATAACTGAAATGCCAGACTTGGAGCCATGGATATCCTAAGCTCTCTGTGTAACCACAAGCAGAATGCTCAGATTTTAGTTGGGCTGAATTGATGACCAAAGGGCCTTTTCTCTGTCCACTGGCTATTTAGTTGCCTTAAGCTACATTAATATGAGTGTTTTGTCACCAAGTGCATTAGGTCTGGCTGAGATGGAGTTTGTTTTCCCCACAGCAGCCCTCACAGTGCTGTGCTTTGCATTGGTGTCGATAACACACCAGTGTTTTGGCTATTGCTGAGCAGCACTGGCACAGACAGCTGGCACTGTCTCTCCAGCATTCCACCTCTCATCAGTAGGCTGATGTGGGAAAGATCTTGGGAGGGGACACACCTAGGACACTACACCCAAATTTACCAAAGGAACATTCCATACCATATGATGTCAGGTCGGATATAAAAGCTAAGAAAAGGAGAAAGTGGAGGCATTTGTTACTTACATTTGCCTTCTGGAGCAGCCATGATGTGTGCTGAAGCCCAGGTTCCTGGGAAGTGGCCAGACATTTCCTGATGATGGGGAGCAGCAAATAAAATCTTTTGGTTTTTTCCTTTACTTGTGTGCATGTATGACCTTTTACTTCTGCTTTAGTAAACTGCCTTATTTTCCATCTTGCTTTCTCTCCCCTGTCCAGCTGAGATGAGGGAGTGATAGAGTGGCTTGAGGGCACCTGGCATCTAGCCAAGGTCAACCCACCATATCAAGAATTTTTTTTAGCTTTTCATTTTCAGCTTTTCATGTAATTGATCATAGTGGTATTAAGAGAACAAGCCTTTCTGTGTTTTCCAGCTGGTTGTTGCCTGGTATCAGAAAGAAGCTCTCATTAGTCATCTGAAGTTGTGTTCAGTGTGAAAAAGTTTAGACAATATATAATTATGGGGAGCAAGAGATCTCGTTGAACACTTACCTGTGGTGGCCTCCTATTCTAGGCAGCTTGTAGGACTGCATCCTTGCTGATTTTAGATAAATACTGGCCTCCATCAACATTTGTGTAGAACAGATTAAGAAATTGCACATTAATAATGAAATCAATAGGTGAGTAGTTTTTACATTGCTATGGAAATATTTTGAGAATCATTTCCTCTGCAGAAATGGTTGTAGTATCATGCAAATATTTATGTATAGAATCATAGTGAGACGGTTTTAGATGGTGGGACATCTTTCCCTGTTATTCCTCGCAGGTCCTTTTAGTCTTTTCCTGATTTCTTTCACTTTATGGCTAATTCTGCCATCATTGCGTTTTCCTTCTCCTGAGTAAGGATTCAAAAGTTTTCAAAATCTGAATTTATTCCACTTCCTTTCAAGAATTTTCATTTTGTCTTGTGGGTTGTTTAAATAAAAACCTTTAATTTGCTTAAATGAAGGAAGTCACAAAGAATTTGAAATAAACAAAGCACATGTTTCTTGTGCATTCACTGGGGGGTTTTTTCCAATAACTAGGTCAGAATAAATACTTATATTAGCCTGGTGGTTTAAAAGCTTTCATCAGCATCTTGATAAAGGTGTTGATGCCAACAGCCTTATATCTCTGATCTTGACACAGGTTGTTTCAGACTGGAAACAGCATAGTCCAGGACCTAAATATACTTTCACTTGGAATAAGTGGTAGTTGATTTTTTTTTCAAGCCAATACATGTGGTCAGAGCCGGATTTCCTATCTGATTTCTCTTTTTAATGGATCAAACCCAGAATTTCAGAATGCAATGAATTCTCTTGAATGAAAAAATTGACAGCTGTAATGTGGGTCCCAGGGAATTCTTTCGCATTTCCATCACTGGTGGGTGCAATATCCTGCTTGATTTATTTCGGTGGTGGTGGTGGGTTTACATTTAAAAGGGTTCAAAACAGACAACTGTAGGTTATTCTGAGTTTAATTCTATACTTCTGCTTATGCATTTAGTCTTAAGTGTCTAGATTTATAAAGAGAATTTTTTTTTTAACTTTGTAGTTTTCTAACAGTATAAACTCCTGAACTTAATGAAACTTGGAACATCCTTGTGATGGAGAACTTAATGCCTTTTGTATTCATATTTGCAAGTGTTTTATAGGTGTCTTATGTTTAACATACTGTTGTCTCCACCATCTGATTTAAGTTCAGGATGGCCATTGTTACCATGTTCCATTTTAATGAAGTGTGAGTAGTCAGTGCTTTAAAGGATGTATTTTACTCCAAAGTAGATATGAAACAACCACTAATAGTCATATTTGAAACTTCTGGTGGTATCTTGCAGTAGTTGCCTTGAAAAACCCTTGTGAAGAAAAATGGGGAGCATGTTGCTTCTTTTACTGTATAGCCACTTTACCACGTTCAGTGCCATGATAGCAGTTGTGTAGTATTTTTTTTGAAACCCATTAAAAGCAATATTGATTGCTCACAAGTTCCAACTAGACTATCAGGGCTGGATCTGGGGCACAGAGGAAATACGAGGCTGAGCAGCTGATTGCAATTAGGTCATGCTATACTGTTACTGTAAGTTACATGGACTGCATTTTTGAAGGATTTACTGATGTTTTTTATTGTTTCATTTGATTTTTAAAAACTAGGGGTTTTTTTAAAGTCTATCAAAGCTATTTTTCCTTACATTTTAGTCTTTGTACTGTCATTTTCCCTCTAGCACATGTCAGTAATTCCATTCTACTCATATGGACCCCTCATGGAATGAAGCAGGAAAAGCCGTTACATTGTTCTTAAAAACTCACTGTGTTATCTTCTATGAGTCTTTCTAGAGTGTGAATCAGTTCCCGTGTGACACATTCAATATTTTTAAATTGCTTTTGTGGGTGACTAGACTTGTTTGAATAGCCATGTGCTAAATGCAGTTGCTGTTGGGCTTTCTTAAGCATTAGACTTATGAATAATGAAATTACAGAAGCTTTTTCTGTACATATGCAAAGCACTGAAATAACTGTCTTTTTAAAATACTTTAAAATTCTTTCACATGGTTGTTTTTCTCTGGTACCTCCCTGAAGCTCAGAGCTTTTTCTCTTTTCTCACACATTTGAAGATTTTGTAGACCTGTGAAGAAAACTCAGCAAAAAACCATCAGCATTTGCTTGCAGTAGCATTCTCATTGGTCTAAGAGATGTTTTTCTCTAGTAGAAATAAGGTTGTTATTATTAAAAGAGTGGAAGGGTAATGGCTGACTCAAAATTATGGAAGCCACAGGGTTATTCGCCAACCTCTAAAAGGTCTCATTGTGAGGCTCCCAGAAGCACAAATGGTTTTAAAACATGTGTTAAATGTGATCATGTTTAATTTCCTGCAGCTTATCATGTGTATCCATGAGTGCAGCAGTGCAGCCATAGGCACAGCAGTGCAGGTGCTATTGTGTGAGTCTTTTGGTCTGTGAGGTGATTGGTTACATATCTGTGCCTGTGACAGTCATATATATGCAAAGTTGTACTGCTGCAAAGGGACTGTTGAATCAGGTATAACATATCTTACTGCAGGGTTGCTATTCACAGTTAAATAGATAATTTTTTTGTTCTCTCTGTGTGCATTTTCCTAGATTAGGTTGTAGTTTTTGAGTGCTTCTTGGCATTTTAATCCTCTTTCTATTAAGAAAACACAGAAAATGTATTTCCCAATTTTAGCTTATTTTTCTCTTTTTTGGTTTACGATAACACTCTTTATATCAAATTAAACATCTCAGATCTTAAAAATCTATTCTCATTGACTGATCTTCCAATGTATTGAACTTGCAAGCTGTTTATATTTTTTTGAATGCTAGTTTATTCAGCTCTAATTCTTGTTATATTCTAAATTGCCTTTTCTTTAGAAATGAGTTTTGGGTAATGAGATGACTCCAAATTAATCTTACATTCCAGCTGCAGAAATATTGGATTAGAGATGGGCAGTTTACATGAAGTTTTCACAAGCAGTGTGAATTTGTCTGTCCCATATACTTTCAATCTGAAATGATTATCTTTAGTGTTTGCCAGTTCTGAAGGCTTTTTAAATCTTTTTCTAAACTGCACATTCTTGGGGAATAAAATGAGAAGAGTTTTGTGTTAATATAATTGATACTCCTGAATGGCATAGCTTGTAGATCTTCTCTGGATAAGTTCTTCTTTGAAAACAAATGTATTTTTTTTCAGCCTGGTTTTATTCAAGGAATGTATTGTTCAACTTGGAAATTACTCTGAAAATTGGGAATTAGAAACATAAAGAAAATAAGACTAATGATAAAAAATGTGGTTGTTAGCAACTCCCTTGCGTTATAATGCCATTCATATACTTGTGCAAAAAAAATCTGTGGGCATTATGGATTGAATTAGTCAGCATTGTGGCTTCCAAGCAGTCTTATTTGCAGAGTCTTCGGAAATGTTATTGTTGCAATATTACAAGAAATTTGGTAAAACTTCAGTGGCAGATCTCACCTTGGATGTCTCATATTTGCCACAGAAGTCCAGTTGTTAACTTTTAAATTTATTTCAAATTTTTTTTAACATGGAAAATTTACAGTTTTCTGCTGGAAGTGGAATGGATCATTTAAAAAAAATTCAAAGATTATTTCAGTAAACAATCATGGTCCAACAGCTACTTGCTATGCAGTTTCTGGCATAAAGATTAATGCTGAGTATGTAGTTATGAAATGAGCCATTAAAATAGGAAATGAACTTACAGGTATGTATATGTCCTGGAAGACAAGCTCCGAAATGGAAGGCAGTTCCATAGAGCCAGCTTTGTTTTCTATCCTTTTCTGTATTTTTCTGTTTCATCTTTTCGTTTTGCCCCCAAAAGAATGGTTTGATTATGTTTGCCTCTCAGGAATCTCTACGTGGGAAATGCTTAAATTTTTTTTTTACATTTAAGAAACAAACCACAAACTTGCTTGCATTCTTGTAATGGACAAAGTAGTACTAATTAAAAGAATGGCTTTAATCCTCTTGGAAAAGATTTATCTAAAAACCTGCTCTTCTGTTTTTCACAAAAGTGATTGAAATTTTTTAGAGCCAACCTTTCTCCTGTTCAGCTACAAGTGAGAATTTAACAAAATAGGTGCTAGGCAGGCAAATCAATGTGGCCAAAGTAAGGGCAAGTTAATATTGCTGTGATTTTGTTGGACATGCTATTCTCAGCTCTTGTGCAATAGGCAATCAGATCTTTATGTTAGATACTGAATTTATGGATAGTAAAATAGAATACTTCTGGTAAAAATACTGGTGAAATTTTGAAATTTTGTTCATATTACTGATTTTGTTAGTTGGGTACCTGTGTCTGCTGTTGACAAAATTTGCAGGTAAATCTGAAATGCTGGTAGGGCAGTATGCTCACGGCAGTTTTTTTCCCTCTCTTCCTCAATGTGATGAGTGGCACACATTCAGTGTTCATCTTTGGCACAGTGGGCCTGACATTATCCAATGCCTTGTTCTTTCCTTGTGCCTTTGGAAAAAGTTGTGGTGCTAATGGTAGTTCAGAGCTAAGTCTTCATATCTTACTGTCAAGACTGTGCCTGTAATAAACTCCATGACTTTGATTATTTCTTATTAAAAATTCGTGTCATTCAGTCTTGAGAGAGATTTTTCAATGTGCCTCCCTGCATTTTGACTTCTATGCAGTTTGTTGAAAGTCAGAATATACCTTGTGTCCGTCAAGGTGCTCTTTTCTCAATAAACATAAAAGCCAGAAACTCTTAGCAGTTTCTTAAAAGCACTAAAATTATTACTTTTGAAGTGCTTGCTGTTTCACCACCTATCCCTCTTTTTTTTTCCCCTCAACCAAGTAATTCAAAGTTCAATAAATACTAATGCATAAAAGATAAAGAAGGACGACAAATAAACACAGAAGGGAAGTAATTCCCTGTTGCCACCATAGCCATTCAGTTAAATTGACCTTCAGCACTGAAATGTAGCTGCTAGTGATGTAAGATAGTATGATTTTTTCCAATTTATTTTGTAATGAATGTGATGTTCCAGTCAAGCAGAAGGTCAGTCTACTATGGTAAAAGAAAGGGTAAAAATACCATGTATAAGAAATTAAATTAGGATTCCTATATGAAAGAATAATGCTGCTTATGGAGTTGTCATGTTTATAGACTCGTAAAATATTTACTTATCACTGCTTCTTGAAGAGTGTGCTGTGCGTAATGTTACATGAGTTGATCTGTCAGAGAAGTATGAACTTATGCTCTTCACAGTGTTTTGTCAGACAGTCTCTACTCCTGTCCAGTGCTAGTCACCTGCATTTCAGCATAAAGAATACATAAATCTTCAGCAGAAGTCCAAGGGTTGTTCATGCTTTAACAGGATTTGTTTATTCTTTCCCAAGTGGTTAAACTGATTATTGATAAATAGAAACTGTAGTGAAAACATTGGGGAAAAATGGTTGTAGTTTCTTGGAATAAAAGTGAATCTTACCACTTTAATTTTCTTTTACTCAAGAATTTACGCTGTGTTTCTCAAGAGGAACAATTACTTGGACATGATTTCTGAATTTCCAGAGCCCTAAAATACTGTTGAGTCAGCTTGGATGTCTTTGAAGATTTACCTGTCCTAGCAGATAAAGAATTCTGTCTGATAGTATTAAAGCAGTGTGGGACAAGCAGTTTGCAGTTTGATGTTCTTCAATGTGGTGGGTGGATACTCTCTGGTAAAATAAGGAGAATATTCTACAATCTCCCTCTGCATACCATCTGTGTAGAAAAGTATATAATTTGTTGGGAAAATGGGTGACTATGAGGACATTAGCAACATGTAGGTATGTAGAGGGTAGCATGACATCAAAACTGCTCTTCATAAAGGCTACCTGCTTTCAGCACAAGGAAGAAGGATTCGAGAGTCTAGAACATATTTTTTACCAAATAAGTGATGGCTCAAAGTACAGTTTTCTCTCATCTTTCTTTTATTCTTTCTCAAAAGGCTCCATTTTAATAGAACATACCAGTATATCATTTCTCTTTACCTTTCAGTCTGCACAAGGTGGTGGACACCGGACACTGCTTTACGGGCATGCAATCTTGCTGCGCCATTCCTACAGTGGCATGGTATGTAACCACATTACATGAGTTGGGAGCAGCAATGACTTCTTTTTTGTATGAAAATTATGTTTGAAAGTGCCCAGAATATCGCCATTTACTGATATCTGGAGAATTATTCACATCAGAGGCATTTTACCATGGTTCCTAGAAACCTTTGTGAAGGGTGGGTACTTGGAAATATGAAACCAAGCTGGTTGTATCTGGGTAAGAGCCAAAACTAAGTCTGGCTCCCCTAGTGCTGAATCTGTTCATCAGTCTGAGTCGGGGAATTTTAATTTCTTTCCCCTTGGATATTCCATATTGCATAAGCTGTGACTCAATCTACAGCTGGCATCTTGCTGTCAACCTGAGCATATGTTGGAGACTGAGTGGAAAAGGAGATTCCTTCTAACATGTATTTTGGACAGAAGTCTTGGAAATTCCCTGATGAATTACACAGGTTCTAAACTCCTTACCTACAAGTGAGGATTCATGGAGCTGAGATTTGATGCAGCTAACTCCTTTATTTCCACTCTTACTATTCCCATCTCAGTGAAAAGACAGCTTGGGTAGACTGAGAGGTTATTTTAGAGCATATATTTTTGTCAAGTCTCCTTGAGTACATTTCAGCTTATCAGGCATACATGTTATTGGTAATAACTAATGGCAATAATCTAAGAATATTTAATCCTGTGTTAGTAGGTTGATGGCTTTTTATATTTTAGTGGATTATCAGAAGTGAGCAGAACAAGTAATGTATGCTTTTTTCTTTTGATAGTATCTATGCTGTCTCTCTACATCTCGATCATCAATGGATAAGCTGGCATTTGATGTAGGATTGCAAGAGGACACAACAGGTAAACACTAGTTTAAAAGACTATATAAGGAAGAATAATATCAGTCTAAAAATAAAAGTCTATGAATTGCTTAGATTAAGTTTGCTTGTTTTTTAAAGCCTTGATTTAGATAGGAGTAGTAAGAGTAATAGCTGCAACAATTGAACAGTTCAAAGATCACAGTTCTTTCCAGAAAAACATGGTTTTAGTTAAAGAAGACACACCTGAAAATGAGGTTTATTATGGGAACAGAATTTTTGACTGTAGTACTTATGCATATTTTGGTGAATTAGAGGCAGTAACAGTCAGTAGAAGTGGAAGAACATATTTGAATTTGGATTTATGTGATGTTTCAAATATTATTTTATGCAGTATGTAAATGCTTATTTTCATTGCCCTTAGTGATGGGTTGCTCTATTTCTTTGTCCTAATTCTCAGCAGAATATTCTCCGATGTCTTTTCCAGAATCTGGAATGAAGGTGACAGGGAAGTGCTTTAGCAAAAGCATCCTCGACAAGGTTGCCTAGAGAACATAGAGAGCCATCATCTTACTCAACTCTGGAATCCCTGTTTCAGAGCTCTTAGTCTTTTGCTTATGTGTATTATTTAGAGCTGAGTTTCCGACAAGGTGACGCAGGAATGATACTAGTTATTGAAAACACATGGACACTTGGTTTAGCTAACTGAAAACTGGATCAGAACTTCTAAGACTGAAACAAGTGTGACAGTAACATCAGTAACACCAGGTCTTTTCTTTCTTGTTTCTTTTTTTCTTTTCTGTTACTCAAAATTGACATTAGGAGAGGCTTGCTGGTGGACCATACATCCTGCTTCCAAACAACGATCAGAAGGAGAAAAAGTTCGTGTTGGAGATGATCTGATTTTAGTCAGTGTCTCTTCAGAACGATATTTGGTAAGTTGTATAAAAATATCTGTACAGTGGTTCTTCTACAGAAAAAAAAAGAGTTAATGAAAGTTTTTTAATAAAATCTGGCTTACATTTCCACCTCCTAAAAGTAAAACTTAAGGTGCTTAAACAGTTTTTCTTAATAATATTCTGCAAAATAACACACTGAAGGTCTGGAAAGTGTGACTTTGATATATGGCTAATCTAATTTTTGTTCATTTCAGTAGTGGAATAAGAGTTTAAAAATTTACTTAGATGAAAATAAGAAAATACAGAAAAAAGAAATCTCTTCCAAATTGCATAATTGAGATGTTTAGAATCTGTGTGTGTGTTCTTAGGTTAACAACACTATCATACATATTAAAACTTTGTACAAAAATTTTGCAGGGTCTAACTTAGGTACATAGGATTTGTGGGCTTAAGAGGTCAATATTTTATTAGGTACAGTGTAATATATATAAGGCTACTGACATCATAATTAAATATAATTTAAATACTCAATGATTAAATTTAATTACAACATTTTACAAGGTATTATGCTAGCTGCTTCTTATCATTGGTTTGTAGAACTTTCTTCTTCATGAAAGGATCTTCCATTTTTCCTGTAATGAAGCAGGTCAGCACTTAAAGATGAATTTCTTTTGGTATTCTTGGTGTTGCAAACACCTGAACTATTCTTTATGGCAAAAAGAGGGTGAAAATAAGAAAATAAATGTGCTGGAAGCTTCTGAAAAATCAGCCTCAGCGATTTGGCACAACAACTTAAAAAAAGATTCTTTAATGAGAAAGTGTTTTGAGTTTGCCAAAAATCTGTCTCAGATCTAGGAGGGCATTGAAGATGGTGAAGGGCCTTGAGGGGAAGCCGTGTGAGGAGCAGCTGAGGTCACTTGTTCTGTTCAGCCTGGAGAAGGGGAGACAGAGGGGAGACCTCACTGCAGTTACAACTTCCTCATAAGGGGAAGAGGAGGGGCAGACGCTGATCTCTTCTCTGTGGTGACAGTGACAGGACCCAAGGGAATGGTCTGAAGTTGTGTCAGGGGAGGTTTAGGTTGGATATTAGGAAAAGGTTCTTCACCCACAGGGTGGCTGGGCACTGGAACAGGCTCCCCAGGGTCACAGAACCAAGCCTGACAGAGTTTGGAAAACACTCTTGGATGTATGGTGTGATTCTTGGGTATGGTGCTGTGCAGGGCAGGAAGCTGGACTCGATGATCCTTGTGGGTGCCTTCCAACTTGGGGTATTCTATGATTCTATGAGATGTGCACATAACATTAAAAGTTTATTATCTGTTTTTCACCTTTTTTTTTTTCTTCTTCTATGAGACATTATTTTTGATTTTTTGAAGTATTTCAGAAAAGTGAATAGTTTAATAAGACATCAATTATAAAATTGAAAATATTTTCCCTTCTTTTGGAAACACATAGGAAAATGAGAATATAATTATTAGAATATAATTGTAACTTCTAATTGGAAGTTCAATAGCTCATTTAATGAGTTTTTTGTAATTAGATATTCTGAACACTTTCTGATCATCTTTGCATTTTAAAATTATTTTAAATAACTACTTTTATGAGAATTGTAACTAGACATAGTGAAAAAAACAACTTATTGTGGGCTGAATTAATGAGAAATCTAATATATGGAAAGGTTTTATTTGAAGACATTGGATTTCTTTGAATTGCTGAAGTTGAATTTTGGTACGGATTATGTCTCTGTGTAGGCACGTCCTGGCCTCTAATTAGTAATAATCAGCTCAGCCTATTATTTAGGGTTTGAGCCTCAGCTGTTGGTTCTCAAGGCTGTCACATGTACTTTTATACAGCATGAGGCATGATTCTGTCCGCAGAGACTGATTTTCCTTAACATGTGGTGTTAATGCATGTACTGCATGTTCCATGGAAAATATCAATATACTAAAAATAAATAATATTTTCAGTGTAGAGAGAAATGAAACCGTATTACAGTCTTAAAGTGTTTTATAGCTAGATTGTAATGAATAGTTATTAAGCCTATTTCAGTTATACAGCTCTGGTGACAGTAAGATGGAGCAAGGATTCAGCAAATTAGTTTTGCTCTTACATGCACTCACATGTTTTTATGAACAGATGTTTTCCAAACCTAGATTAAGAGCTGGTAAACTATATAGCTTCACAATCATAAAAATATTTGTGGTTTTGCTACCTATTCAGTAATTATCTTAGCACTGTCAATAAAGCAATGAAACTTTTATGAAAATTGAAACAGTTGATAAAGAATAAATCAGCCAGTTACCAATAAGTGAATATTTTTCATGAAAGCTGTCTCTCTGTCTTAAACTGTGTCTTAAACCATTTGGCTGTTTACAAAAATAACTTCAAAGGATATAAGTTTGAAAATAATCACAATTCACTGTTTTCATGTTGAGTGCAGTCTCATGTTGTAGCTGCCATTTTTTTCAACTCTTAAAAGAATGTAGCAACTGATACCTTTTACAATAGTTAGGGCTGTGGAGAGATGAAGTTATTTTGTGAGTCTGCTTCGATATTGAGACCATATAAGCTCTCTTGAATCCAGTTGAGGAATGCTTCTTCTAAGGGAGTGGAATTCCTCATATGGATCTCTTGACAGAAAATAATGTTCATCAGGATGCTGAGGGTTTGGTTTTTGTATGTTGCATGCTCTACGATTAAAATCTTAGGAAAATGTAAGTTCTCCCTCAAATGTTCTATGTAAATACACTGTTAGGAATCGGATTGGGACGCCACCTTTGTATATTGCAATATTCCTCTATGTTTTCAAGCAATTTGCTAATTCTTTCTGAATGAAGAAAAATTGGTTAACCATCCTGGGGCAAAGATGTGCATGTAAAAATAACGGATGAATAGAGTTCATGCATAGGGCATGGCTTTTTCAAAATGTAGTCAGCTCTTAGCTGAATTTGTATAATGCAAGAGGAGAGAAGAACTATGTCAGCTTCTTAAGTTGGTCTTCCAGTTGTCTGACTGTAGCCTAATTAATTTAACATTGACTTTGACACTTGATGATCTCGGTGTAGTCAGTAGATTAGTGTTTAGACCTCATTTGGTTGGCAACGCTCTTAAGCATTAGGAAAATACCAGGACTTGGCTGTAGTACCCCTTCTCCCCTTTCCACAAAATAAAATGTTTTGGGACAATTGACTCTATTTTTTTCCCTAAGACTTTTCTTTTTACTTACACTGAACAAATGCTAAACTGATAGGAAGATCAATGTTAAAATCATAAGTGAAAGGTCCAGAGAGGTGGATTTTGACTTTTGACTCACAACAATGTCCCAGGGCAAGTCATTCACTTGCTCTGACTCTCATTGTCTACCTAGATAATGGGATTTTGTGTCCTTATTATCCTGTGTAGCATTTCGGAGGAAAAGCACTTACATAAGTGCTTGTGGCATTATATAATGTGTGAGCTGCACTATTGCCAAATACTTCAAAGAGGGAACTTGGCTCTGCTGAACCCTGTTAGCATAGAGCAAAAAGATGTTCTGCTATAAATATTGCCACCATTTAAGTTCAAGCCAGAGTTGCCATGTTTCCTTTCTTGAGGCAGTACAGCCGGATAAAGAACAGATGTAATATTTCCAGCATATTTCCCCAACTTGTGCATAATAGTATCTACCTCTGCACTGAGGTTTGCCTATGCCTCTTATTAACTACATATCCTGACTGCTTTCAATACTTCTAATTTTCAATAATTTACAAGTTCAATTAATTGCAATTTCTTTCAAATTCACGAAGTCTCTAAATAACTTTTAAACATAATTCAAGAAAAAATCTTTAGACATGAAGTTGAAAGACAAAATGCATAAATGAAGATAAAACTGAAAATTGTTGTCCATCAGGTTGGTATTTTTCTGGCTGAGAAGTCAGGAAAGAGGGGAAACCCCCCAACATCGAATCTACAATGAACAGATTTCAGTATAATGCAATAGTGGTATAAACCCTGTGGTTTATATGTAGTTACTGAGTTACTGTCTCAGTGACTGCAGTGCTGACCTGCAGCTGCATTACGCAGATCTGTGAACAAACCTTGACATTTATTTGATTGAAATGACCTTTTTTTTTTTTTTTGGCTACTGGAAACTAACAAGAAACTAATTGGGAACTTTCCTTTGAAGTGTAAACTTTTCCTTGAAGATTTTGATCATGGTTAACTGATGGCAGAACTTATTTTCAAAAATAATAGCATCCAAATTATTTTAAAGGTGGAGCTGATACATGTCATTACTTCTGGGCAGGAGGACAGGTTCCTCAGTACTGCAAGGCACTGCCTCTGTATCCTCTTGCATCAGATATATTGTTTATTTTCAGCTCCTAGTTTTATTTCTTTTATTTATTATCATATGCTTGGAACAGCTTCTAAGTATCTGTATCATTTCTTGGTGCAGTAGTATCAGGGAATACAGCAGTGTGGGAGGTTTTTTTTTTAATATTAAAAAAAAAAATTCTTCCCTTTCATTTTTTTTTCTAAAAGTATAAAACTGAGTATTGGGCTTTACTTTCTTCTGTGTAAATTCACAATTCCATAATTTCTCTTTGTTGAAAAATTATAAAAAAGGTTTTTTTAAAGAATAATTTTAATCTGCATAAGCAAATCTGGAATTAGTGGAACCAAGGTAGTGTTGAGCTGCTCTGTTACATTGATCATAATGCAGTTCCCATGGAGTCTTTATACAATGATTTGAAATGCTATTGTGGAGGCTGGTAGGACTTTCCAATAATTAAGGTTGTCAAGCTGCTCTGCCTTATGGAGTCCTGCTTCCAAGTACTTATAATCAAGTGCTTGTGATGTAAAACAATCACTTACTAGAATTAGTAGCATCTATTTCTGGTTTTTTTCCTTTGGTTTTTTTTTTAAATCAGTCTGAGGTAATTTTTAAATTTCATCCAGAAGAGGTCAGATGTTACTGAGCTCAAAGACAGGGAAGAAAAAAAAAGATGTCATTTTCTTGTGTACTTCTCAGTAACTTATGAAAAAACAAGAGCAAAACCAAAACCAAACCAAAACAAAAACCCAAACCAAAACAAAAAGCAACCAAGAAAAGGAATAAAAAGGCAAAAAGCCTCTCCCTGGTTAATCTTAGTAAAGAAACGTTCTCCTGAAACAATGGAGCTTGATCATGACCAGGGAAGAGTGTTTAAATATTCCTTGAGTAGCTAAAAGTCTGATGACTTTGTCTATTTTACATAAGCTAGACCTCTTGTGTCTGTTTTACATAAGCTAGCACCTCCTGTGTGTTAATGAACTGTTTAAACTCCCTCTACAGTGAATAATTAAATACATGCCAACCCTGGTGGGAGCAGATATTCCTTGAAATGGATTGCTCGAGGCAGGAATGAAGCCAGGCACTGTATTGACAGCTGAGAACTCAGTGCTGTGTGTGCTGCCAGTGATCTCCTGTCGTTTAAGCTATGTGGAGGAAGAAGCTGTGACAAAGTAGAAGGAACAAAAGGCAGGTGATGTATCAGTGACAGGAGTGGGACTGAATCGGGAAGGAGGGAAACTGAGTGGGACTTGATGAGTGGCTGAAAAGATTGTCAAGGCAGGCAGCAAGGGACTAGCAAATTGTCTGGGACAAGAAGCTGGTGACAAGGGAAGAGTAGGCACCCACTGCTTAAAGTGGTGTTCAAAATTTAGGACAGGAAAACTGTGTGGTTTTGGCAGGGAGAATTGATAGAAGAACCAGTGGAGTGAGACTGGAAGTGAAGGATGATAAGATAGAGGAGTGGGCTTTCTGGGGAGAACTAAACTTCTGGACAAATATCCAGAGGGAGGAAAGTCTGAGGCCAAGAAATGAAAAAAGAATTGAAGGTTAAGAGTTGTGGTGAATTTCTGGAAAGAAGTCTAATGCTGGCTGACATGGCGAGGAAGAGTTTGAGCAAAAAAAAAAAAAGCTAAAAGACCCTGCTTTAGGCTTTGTAGGTCTAAGGAGAACCTTTTGAAGCAGGAGGAGGTCCTAATTCTGGGTGATAAGGTGGGCAGTAATTAGGTCAGGAAGCTGGTTGGGCTAGATGAGAGACATAGAATCATTGATTCTATGTTTGGGTTGGAAGGGGCCTGGAAGATCATTTCATACCAACCTCCCTGCCATGGGCAGGTTCACCTTCCACTAGAGCAGGTTGCTCAGGGCCCCACCCAAAATGGCCTTGAACGCTGCCAGAGATGGGGCAGCCCCAGTCTCTCTGGACAACAGGTGCCAGTGCTTCACGACTCTCACAGGGAAGAATTTCTAGTGAGACAGGGGTAAAGATTTGGAAGAGAAAAGAGAGTGCTAGAGGCCTGGAGCAGTTAGGCTAGATAACTACTACCAGCAACTATCCAGGAAACCCATTGTATTAAGGCACAGCAGTCACATGTGGTATGCTGACAGCCAATTCCTGCTGTGATTTTTATAGTAGTATAAGAAGGAGATGTCTAAAAAATGGTTTTCAAGGTACCCGCATGAACCACAGGTAGAAAACTGTAATTGTGGAAATTTTTTTACCTTTTTTTTAAATTTAGGAAAATTACATATAAACAATAGCACAAAAATAATTTTCTTAAGTTTTAAAAAATCACCGGCATTTAAAAATGCAAAAATTACTGTAGTCTTATATTTTTATGAAAGCTCCTAAGTATACAGTCACCTTGGCTTTTTATGGAATGCTATTTCAGTGATGATAAAAGTTCAGTGGATGTGTCAGGGCTGTGTACCAGGGAAGCTGTGGTATGAAGCAACTTTGAAGATGAAATTTTGAGCTGGGAATTGCATTTGGAGGATTGGTGGTATGATGGTTAATTTTTTTTCCTGGAGAATTAGATTCTGTACCAGACTCTGCTGTGGAATTTGCTGAGCAGATGATCCTGTATGCTAGGCTTGCTTTCAAGAGGTCACTACTCATCCCTTACTGGGAATACTCCTTACTGGAGTTGTGTCTCTTATATCTCCTCCTTTTTTAGAGTTTGAAACCTAAGAGTTGCTCAGTCTTGATAACTGCAACTGAGGTGAATGTAAGATGTGCCTTGACCAATAAACTACATATGATACAGTCACCTCAACTTGGGCATCCTACATTAATGAAAGTGTCTTTGTTTAATCTCTGTACCTCCCTTCCCCAATGGAATATGGCCTATAATACTACTTCTTTGAGAAAATTAATTCATTAATATTTGTTGTGTTTTCTGAAATACTGTAATTGGTGCAAGAGAAAAGCCTATGAAGAAATTATTAATTCTCTTTTCAAAGCTTTGAAGAATTGACTATATTGAATAAAGCATGAGGTTGCAGACTGAAGATTGAGGGGAAAACAAAGCATTGAGCAGCTGTTGACTAAGTGAGCTCTATTATCCTGTATGTAAAATTGGGCAGCACATGTGCAAAAAATAGTATCACGCCATTGAAGACTGAAGTGTGATGTGTTCACTAGAAGCCATTCTTTTTCCATAGGGTACTTAGTTTGACATTTCCTAACTTCTGATGCTTGCTTTTGTAAAATTAATACTTTGCTAATGAAAGCTCTTGTGACTAATCATGCAAAATGATCGTCATTTGGAAGCGTAGTAGCTGATGTGCTTCAGGCTTTTCATGATACAGTGCAGAAGGAAAGCTGCTTCTTATTATAAAGAGGGGGAATGCAAACTACCCCCTTCTACCCTCTGTGGGTCCCTTATGCTTTCCTGCCGTGCATCTGCAGTTGCCCATGCTCAGCTTCGTGGTAGCGGAGTAGATGGTTTTCTTTGTAATGGTAAATTTCTGAGTATCTCTGGGTTTTAGCTTCTACTCTCCCTTTACTGATGGTATATTTATGCTGAGTGAAGGAGTTGGAATTGCTTAGTATATTTCTGCAATTCTCTTTCTTTATCAATGAAAAAATTCCCTTTGCTTTTGGGTTTGTGGGCCAACTGTTTAAAGCACTCTGGAGAAATGCAAAGAAACCAGGATTTTTCAGTACTTGAAACCCTTTGGAAATTTCCTGGGCTTTGCCTACTTTAAATCAAAATTTAGATAGTAATTTTCTGTTCAGTAGTATAAGTTTAGCCATTTTTATTCAAACTTTTTCAAAGCATTCATAGATGTTTTAATGAATATAAATATATTGCCACTATAAGGCATAAGCACAAACCCCTAATTCTATGAAAATTTTACAAAATTTGCCATAATTACTATTAGTTCTGTCCAGTATCTCCCTTCCTTTTGAATAAATATTTGTATTTGTTTTGACTGTTTCAATATAATACACTGTTACAGAATACTTTTTCAATGACTCAGGTAATAAATTTTAATAGAAACGGCATAATTAGGAAGTTAACAAGTGGTTTTGTTTCTAAAGGCTCTGTATTTAGTTTAACCTTTGAATTTTTATTGAAGTTTGCTAATTCATCTGGTTTTTGATGCAAAATGTTTTTCCCTTCCTAATTAAAAAAAAGAAAAAAGGAAAATAAGCATAGTTTGTTTTGTTACTTTTTTGTTACTTTTTTGGTTTTCATTAGCTGTAGATACAAGTACATTCTTGTGTACCTCTTGTGGGAATGGTGTCTGTTCAAGACTTGGAACATCTCAGGGGTTCTTGGATCAATTGAGGATAGGTGCCTAAATTGTTTGAAACTGTTTTTCTGTCGGGATCAGTGTAGTAATTTTAAGTCAGGAAGCAAGGGCTGTCAGAGTCTCTGTGTACAGGAAAGGAGATACCTTCCATCTATCTCTGCACCAGCTGGTACTAAGAAATCGGAAGGAGTGAGGTTGATGCTGTGGTTGTGCAGTACTTAAGCATTCTGAGAAGTGCACTACTTTATACATAGTTTTCAAAATCTGACAGTAAATAATGTTTATTATTTTTCTTTTGCTATTCTTGCTATTTGAATGGCCTGAGATTGAAGACAGAGTTATCAAACAGCAGATGAAAATAGATATTGCTAGATAAACTGGCAATATTGACACACCTTAGCCAAGAGGAAGCCTGAAGCAAAAGTCTTCCTTTCTTTACGTTTTTGTCTTTTGACACATGCATGTTTTGGAGAAAAGAATCTTTCATGCAGACTGTGAAATTTAAAATGTATCATATAGTTATTCAGAGTTCTTGTGAATGCAGCTATGCTGCAGCAATCACTGCTAAAGGGTTCTTGTGGAAATTAACATCTGATTCCTAAGCTCTGCAGTGAGCTGAAATACACTGTGTTGTTTCTGAAGATCTAGGGACTGAGTCATGATTGTTACTTTGCTGCAGAGCAGTATAGAGTTTACAATATGCCATTAAATTCAGTTGACAACCTGCAGTATTCTCAGAGATAAGTCTTGGAGTTTATCCTTGAGATAAACTGCCTGTTGACTGTAGTGTTAACCCATATTCATGAAATACCATGATTTAAATCTGAGAAGAGATAAAAATGCTACTGCAGGCTAAATGCCGCTTTAGGAGATTATCAGTCTATCTGTAGGGAAGATAAATCTAGCTTTTTGCTTGAACCTGGACACCAGTGCAGAAAATATATTACTTGGTTGAGACAACCTGCCTGCAGTGGGGAAGACTCATATGAAGATTAGAATAGACAGCAGCATTCCTGAATCCAACATATTTCTGCTTTCCAGATGTTGTTACTACATACCTTAAAGACATGCTATGCATGTGGTCCTATCAATGATGGCAACCTCCTACTTCTGCCAGATGCATGGATATGCCCAGTAGCAAATATCTGTGTAGTACATATGGAGACTGTTCAGCACCAGTGTGAGTGTCATGTCCATGTCCTGGACATCACGTTATGGAACTTGTTTCATGTTGATAGCCTTATTGTGCTGAAAGTACAAAACCAAGCAGGTAAACTCCAGTGAGTTATACACAGACAGCAGATTGCTTTAAGACAACATTGAGATTGTTTAAGTGTAGCACTAAAAACTTAGGCAATGCCGGGATAAATATTGGCATCTCTAATCTTTTGGGATTTTTTCAATACATTTGACATAATTGAATCCTTGGATAGCCATTAACAGGGTATTTTCTCTACATGGTCAAAACTTCCTTTTATTGTTTTCTATGAATGGTTCCAGGGAGTGAACACCATAGTTTGTGGAATCGTAAATGGTAGGACCCTTGCTGTCAATTGTAAATTTAAGGATGCTGCAAGGAGTCTAGGGAAGTGAGGATAAGAAGGGAATTGCAGAATATCCTCTGCCTCGGAGGTCATTTGAACCATACTTTTTAAAGTTGTAATTCCCTGGTGACTCACTTTGGGACAGCTGGATTATAATCAGAACGGCAACTGGAATCCAATGAATGGATAAAAATTACCGGTGCTCTGAAGAGAGATGTCAGCAATGTATTTTTGATCAGTGTCCCGTCTATAAAAATATAACACTAATTCAGTTGATACTACTGTTTGTGAAAATAAGTTCACAGAAGTGCTCTCTTGATGGCAGATCTAGACAACGGAGGAGTTGTCCTCCTCCTCTTTTGTCTATCCTGAATGATGTGTTTTCCTTGAAAAGTAATATTCCTGCTTTGGTTGAATTGCTTGTTGTCACTAACTGGATCTATGTGGTGATCTCAGAAGAACCCTTACAAAATTAAGGCCCACAGGGCAAAAACAGAACTGGAGCTGTGCTGCAGATTCTGATCTCCCATCCTGGTCTGCCATTCACTAAGTTATATAACTGCAATAAGTGAAGAATGAAAGGCAAAGAAGTTACTTGTTCGTTAATGTTCGCCGTGAGATGTGCTGAGTGACACTGGTGCAGTGTTAACATGGCTATGTAAACATAACTTTAGCTGTTATGGGAGCTAATGAGCTGATGTGCTATTTCTTGTACTTCTGTACAGCTAGAAGATGTGCAGGTAGGAAGACAGAGATCTGCACGTGTCATGAGAATCTACCCTCTTCTGACTTCCATTGACGTTATTGTGTTTTGTGTCATTAATGATTTTACCCAGAATTTGTTAATGTTGGTCCCAACATATGGAAACAGAGCAATACTACTATATAAACACAGTTACTGACCAGTAGTGTAAATAAAATCCTGATACAGGTATCTGAATGTTACTGCACTTGAAAAATTAATACCTGGCAAGATAAACAGCATGCTTCAAAACAGCTGCTTATTCACAGAATGCTTGGTTCCATTATCTCATATAAGGTTATGTTTTTTGGCACTGACAATGTATCCATGGAAGTGACTGATGGTGTGGGAGGGACAAAGGATTTTGTATGGATGCAATGCAATATGCTTTGAGATAAGAATTTCTGAGACAGTGTCACTGAACTAGCTGGAACTCACACACACAGAATTATGAGAAGAGACAGGACCTGTTGTACTTACTGCAAAGATCTGCAACATTGGCAGAAGGTAGGGAGTAACACAGCCTGAGAAGAGCATCCATTGAATGCATAGGTAGGAAGTGAGCCTTTCAAGGAACGACTTTCAGTTTTGCTTGGATCTTGAAAACTTTGTTCAAGAATATATTTTGTGAACTGTCTTAAGTGACTTACAAAGCCAGTAGTTTGTTTACGTAATTTCTTTGTCCTGATGGCAGTTTTAGGAAGCCAGTAGCCTGCAAGAAATGTACAAGTGGTAAGTTACACTCGAAATACAGATTAAGGTGATATCCCAGTATTCAAACTTCATGAAAATTCCCATTGTGTGTAGAAGAAAGAACATAAGTTTAAGAACCCCACAGCATTTAACAAATAGTTTGTCAAAGTGTTCACTGTTACTCTAAGATGCCAAGCAGCTGACTCTGACTGTTCTGTACTGTTCCTATATGGTTTTTTTGAGGCAAATATGCTTTACTATTCTAGCTTTATTTCTGATGTCCCTGGAGGAGTACCCACGTCTGACTTTGCGTTAACTTATACAGTCAATGGGAATAATTTATGTTTGAAAGAAAGGAAAATGTTTGATACTATTATTATATACTGTAATGAGATTTTTAATTAACCTCATAATCCTCCCTCTTTCCTGGTTCCAGCATCTCTCTTATGGCAATGGTAGCTTACATGTTGATGCAGCCTTCCAGCAGACGCTCTGGAGTGTAGCACCAATCAGTTCAGGAAGTGAAGTTGCCCAAGGTAAGATTGACTCAACTTTAATTATTGAAAGACTGATAGTAAATGAAATACTTTAAAAATCAGATTATTATGCCAAATGTGGGAGTGGTTTTCTCCTCTGTAAACAGTGAATACAATAAATAAATATACAATTGTTCTGAAAAGAGAGGGAAGGTTATACTGAAAGTAACACTGATTGTTTTCTATGTATTTTTGCTGAGTACTGAACAGCTCATTCAAATCTCATTTTGCTAAAGGTATGATAACATTTGTAATACGTTTTTGAAATGGCTTTTGGTCCTGGTTTAAAATATTATCACAAATTATTCTGATGTATGCAGTCATGGTTACATGTTTCTGAGGCTGAGTAAAAAACAGGCAAGGGGCTTGGAAGTAGGATGTGAAATCCTAAGACTGAAGATGGGAAATGGATTTATGGGTAACATATGGTTGTAAAGAAAAACAAGAGGGTAAAGACAGAAGGAGAACAGCTTCCAAGAATGATTTATTTTATTTAGGAATTAGGAAGGCGTTTTAATATAATTTCTGACTTTGAAAGGACAAGGATCCCTGAATTTATGCCGTACTGGTTCCACAGAGAAGGAAAGAACAGTGTTTATCTGAAAAGTCTGTCACAATGTAAAGCCTAAGGATTTCTACTTTCCTGCAGACTGACTGTTTTGAGTGGGTGTTGTAATAGAATCTAAAGAAGGTTAAAGCTGCAGGTCCTTTAATTTTGTGTGATTTTTGGATACTATTTTTTTAAGAGGCAATACACTGAAATTTCACATCAATTTTTGTTATCTGGCATATTTTAAACCTCAGTCATGGAATGTTCTTGCAACTTTGCTCATTTAGATTTTAGGGACAGCATTACCGACATCTCTTTTTTATATACTCATTGTGTTTTTACACATGAGAATCACTCTGCACATACAGATTCTCTGACATGGTTTATAGTACAAACCATTATTAAAAAATGCTGGTGCATTTCTTGGCAGTGTCCTAATCTTTATGAAGAAAGCCTTTCTGTTAATGAGAAGACCTTTTCCTTTTGCTCTTTCCTATTTACTCCATTCTCCTTGTCCTCCCACTGCTGGCAGCACTGGTGTGTCATTCTTGCTAACAATCCTGGTGCGGTTTATGTGCTGAGACCCAGATTTGTGCTGTGCCACATCTCTGCCTGGTGAACCTCACTACTGAGCCCTACCTGTCTCTTTGAGAAGCAGAAATCCACCATGACATAGTGTCATGTTGTGTACTCATACTCCCAGGAAATAATGTGAAAATGATGTAATATGGTTTTTGTAACTGTGCATTTATCCGTGTGTGCCCCCGCTCTTTGTTGCTATGCTTTTCCATTTTCACTTTTCCTCGGGAACAGACATTATCTTTGTTAAGCTAAGTATATTTTCTAGAGAAGATCAGCTGGCTAGTGCCAGGAAGGATTAGAGCAAAGGCCCTATTCTTGAAAAAGCAGCAACAGTTCTGTAATCAAGGTAGTCCTGTGGTGAAGGGAGAGTGAATATCACACTTAGTGTGTAAGGCCTTATCTCTATGTCCTCAGTGAAATGGTAGCCAAGCCAGAGAAAATTACCTCAAAAAGGAAGAAGGAGGAAATAAACCTTTTTTATTATTTGTAAAATGCTTTGTCATATTCATAAGTAAAATATTAATATATAGGAATAACTGCACTACAATACTGTCTCTTAATCAAAACTTTCCATTAAAAATAGATTAATAAATTAAACTACTCAGTTAAATGGAATTATTTTGAAGTGAAAATAATGAATAATTAGTCTGTAAGATGAACTACGATACTGGAGGTAGTTCATAGAAAATGATTTCTTTTTACATGCATTTCTGTAAAATTGGCTTATGCAGAAGTCAATTTATTGTTTAAGTAAAAACAGAGCTTTAGAGTCCGTTCAAGTAATTCTGCTAATTCTGTGTGATGAAGTAGATCGGGGTCACTTTAAAAACAAAACCTTAATTATAGAATTATCTTGACACAGGTTCATGTAAAAATCAATGTATGTAACAACAGTTACCTGGGCATACCCTGCTGTGTCAAAATCAAGAATTTCAAAAATCAGGACTAAAATTTGCCACATAAATGCCAACTTTATACTGATTTTAGTGGTTTAAAAATATATATCCTGAAATATTACCTGATATATTCAGGAAAAAAAATTCATGTAGCTTCAAAATAAAGTCGTTAAAGGTGTGCAGTGTGACTGAGATGTCTTCAGCACCATTTACCTGTACAGATCTGTCTTACTTCACAGCATTACTTATTAATATATACATTGCTTCAAAATATAGTTTTAGGTATAATTTTTTAAAAATCTTGTTGCTATAACACTAAATGCAAGGAATTATGCTATGGCATCCCATTCCAATGGGATTTGGAATGATATTAACTGTTTTTAGCAAGGAGGGAAGGTGAGTTTAGGACACAAAGAAGTGTTGACATTTAGCTTGTCAGACTGAAAAAATACCATTGAATTGTGCTTAAAACCTACCAAGTTTTAGTATTCGTCAATTGCTTGATTGTAATACAATATTTGTAGCATAACATAAAATCGTATTTCTTTTTAATGTCACATCTCTAATGCAAAAAGACTGATGAAAAAACATCTGTTTTGTTAACATCTTTACTGATTAAAATTATGACTTTATTATCAGCTTCTGGCTGCAAAGTCCTGGCACTTCAAATGTTGTAATGCTATATGTATGGTCTGTACCTTAGGTTGTGAACACACACACTAGTACACTGTAAAGCCAAGTGTTTGGCCGTGAACCTGCACTGCAGTGGAGGTGTTTGCAGTATGGGAGTTTCCCTTTGGAGTCCAAATAAATCGTGATTATTGGTTTTGGATTTTCTGCCAAGCAGAGCTTAGAATGGATCTTCCCACAAGTTTTTCTCACAGAAAGCTTCCAAATACTCCTAAAAGGGCTTTAAAAATAATGAACTAGCTAAATCAGTATTTTTTTTTTTGGGGGGAGTATGTTAACTGGAGTTCTTATCTGAAATAAAATGAAAAGTGAGTAGGTAAGATGGAAGTTTCCCATTTTTTCTGTTGTAATCTGGGAGAGAAGTACTTGGTTCCTTGTTTTGGTTGGCTCAGTCTTTTTCTGAGTTGTGGCAACGATGTAGGATCCCCTGCCTGTGGCTCCTCTTTATCCTGATCCATCCTTCCCTACTTACTGACTTGGAGCTTTCCTCACTTGGCAGTGTTCAACTGGCTCCCCAGGGTATGAGATATCTTCCCCTTCTTCTGAATCTTTTTTTTAAAGTAACATAAAATGCCAACCGAAAAAAATGAAATCAGCCTGATAGTATTTATTACTGTTTGAACTACAGTTTCACGTGTTGCTGTGTTTAGAGAAATGCACTCGATTTTCTCCTTTTTTTCAAGGATACCTGATAGGAGGGGATGTTCTGAGGTTATTGCATGGTCACATGGATGAATGTTTGACAGTCCCTTCGGGTGAGCATGGAGAAGAACAAAGAAGGTAGGTTTCCAGCTTATAACAGAAAAATAGTAATGAGTGTTGCTGAATCAGTGTTAAGTGTCAGTGATAGCACAATTGTTTGAAAGATGTTGTGATGAAATTTATTACTCGTAAGAATGAATATTTTTGAGATAAACTTTGGACATGAGCCTTTTGTGTTTTCCTTTTGGTATTGTTCAAGTCTGATTTCATTTACCAGATGTAAAAAGATTGTGGTTTTTGATAATTTAGTGTCATTTTTACTGATGTAAAAGCACAGTGAATTAAATGCGTTGGGTTTTTTATTGCTGTTTTTTTCTATAATCACAAAAAATTTTTCGAGACGGGGTATGTAAGAATACTGCCCATTCCTTCAAGACAACTACTCTGGGAATTGATCTCAGGTCTACCTGTCATGTCAATCTAGAATTTAATTTATGGTTATTTTCTTGACTCAAGGAATCCTAGAATGGAAGTAGAGAAGTGATGACAACTTGGTATGTGTCTCTCTCTGTTAACTAAAAAATCCAAATAGTAAGAAGACTGACACCGTGAGTGGCATGTCTCAGGGGAGTGATTGCATCAGTCCTCTTTATTTGCTCTAATAACATATGCCCTAAGCTTCTTTTTGGTAGGGCAGTGTCGTATAATTTCTTTCTACCTTCAGGCTAAATGTTGCTAGGTGGTATTTTGGAATAGTTTGTTTAATGCAGTATATTGGGTAGCTTCATTTCCATGACAAAGAAAGTGCTATTAATTAACTCACTCATCAAAATGAGTTTTCTCGGTTTGCAAATACAAATGTGTTTTTTATTTATTCTTGTTTGTAAAGATAAGGACAAGACTCTGGAAGCTCTCATCTCCTATGAATTTTTAAATGTTTATGGGAAAAACCTCAGTGTTTTCTTATACAGCTGGTGACCAACACTTCATGGGTATTTCTCATTTTCAGACAAGGGAATAGTTTTTGAATGCAGAAGATAGTTCATAATGCTGATACTTAAAATGTGATAAGTTCAGGTTTTAATTTTAGTTACCATGTGAGAGTCATTACTGCTTGATCACTGCTATTATTATCCTCTGCCTGGAAGTGACAAAAAATTAAGGTGATAAATAAATAAAATCCTGTAGTGTTTGCTCTTACTTCAGTCTAAATCCTGCAAAATTCCTTTTGAAAATGTAGTTGCAGTGTAACTTCAGATTTATAGGGTGATCAAAGACTTCAGTAATGAACTTCAGTGCTTAAGGACACACTAAAAATCTGTCTCCTTTCAACAAGACTAATACTGTATGTAAAACACAATAATAGAGCGTGAAGTTGCAAAATAAGGAAACATTGATTTGATCTACTGGTGCATTCACATGATGCATCTTTCTGCCCTATAACATGGGAAGAATATGATTAATTTCTTAATTTGCAGACCAGTGCCGGTAAACAAATCGTATAGTTGTATTTCTTTCTGTGGTGTCTGCAATGCTCTGTATTTGTTTCTGCCTTCCCCATATCTGTCTAAAACCCCAAAAGAAGCAGAGCTAGTAGGCAACAACCAGTTCGTATGTCTTTGTCTTTATTTTTCCTGATAGCAATACTGAGAAACATTGCTTCTCAGTGCTTCATAAAAATGGTGGGGTGCAATGGTCAAATTTGATCTTTTGAAGTGTACTGTTGTTCAGGAACTTTCTTTGATAAACAAGCAAAATAAAAAAAAAAAGTTTGTTTGTTTTCCATAGTCTCCTTTCTGAAACTTTTCTATTTTTCTGAAATATTTTAAAGTATTTTTTATTAATAAACCTAGAATACAATCTATGATTACTTTTAATTATATGGAGTTAGTTATAATCACTCTGTGACCCACATTTTCTCCTCTTGAATTATTAGTAAATTTAGTTATTGCTTAAAACATCTATACTTCTACTTAGGACTGTTGCCTATTCAAAATGATTTGTGTCTCCTTTCAGTTTGCAATACGTATGCATACATCATTTTGATGGTTGTGATTCAACATCTGGCAGAATTATATTTAAAAATATGGGGAATTTTGGCAGGTAGGAAATTTTAAGACAAGTTATTTTGTCTTTCATTTCAGTTTCAGTTCTGTAACTTTTGCACAGGAGGCCTATTAAGGTATGATATATTTGAAGTACCATAATTCTATATTATCCTGTTATTGCCTTTCAAAGTCGCCTGGTGGTAGATTATTGGGATTTTGTTTGGTTTGCTTTGTTCCAGCATATACCTGTAGAGCAGGTCTGCTCTGCAGAATGGCAGCATAAAGGAGCACTGAGAAGTACCATCCCTCTTATGACTCACCAATTCCTCTATCTAATTTTTATTTTTCTGCAGAGGCTTCCTCTTTATGCCTTTTCAAATAAATAAAAGATCAGACAATCTTAAAATAACAGTTTTATTCTATAATGTCACCTGGTATCTATTTCAGGGAATAAATAAATAGTTTAAGTGTGAAATATCCTCCTAGGCATTTTCCAAAAATAAGTGTAGTTATACTCTATTCTTAGAACATTGATACAGTTACATAAATTTTGAGTGTAAAAGTGTTTCAAAGAGTACCAGGAGTTCAAAACAAAACACACATTTCCAAGATGTTTATACTCTTGTACCTATGAGAGTTTATACTCTCACTTAGCACAGTGGAGACCTATGAAGCAGTCACAGTGCAGATATTGTCTTCATGATTACAGTACCTGAAAAAGCTTCCTCTGAGTCAAGGTCATCCAGATCTACACTGGAAGAGGCATAGTACAGTGGCAGAAATATTAATATAAAAAGCTTCTAAAATTATTTTCTGTGTCTCAGGTTTTTTTTCAGTCTATGCTAGGTTTCCTTGCTTAATTGTTGAGCTTCTGTGTCCCTCCATGTAGCCCTTAGATTGTGGTACTGTGATCCCTAGAGAGTAGGGTAGAGTCATTGTGTTGTGGAAGAGGGGCTTTGCTGTTTAGACAGAAACTTAACTTCTCCTTTGGAAGCAGTTTCAAGTAGATCCTCCCTGAAGTTGCTAGATTTAGTTTGCTTTGCAATTAAAAAACATTCTTACTGGAAGCAGCGCAAATGGAGAAGTTTGTGGTAATATGTTGGTTTACTTGATATTAGAGTAGAGGAATATAGTGGTATTATTTTTAAAATGCCACAGGCAGGGTGAAAGATACCATGGTAGTCTTCACTCACTGACCCAGGTAAAGAACAAAAAAAGGAACAGACAAAAGGTCATGAATGTGCAATTTCACTGAATTAAATGTAATTTACTGCATTTTCTAGTTAGGTTTGTTGCTGGTTTAAGCCTTATGCATAGAATCCTTAAACTGTGTTTTTATTCTTCAAAGTGCCTTAGTTAAATTTGCAGAGTAGCTCTTTAAGTCAAATTTCAGAAGCATTTCCAGGTAGATTAAAAAATTGATACAGTTATAGACAGACAAGAGAAGGCCTAGTATCATCAATTTGGGGTTCTTATGGTGGTTACTTTGATTTCTGTCTATCTTCAAAGCCAGGGCTAACTTCTGCAGCAGCACAGTAGCTGTGAATCCGTATTTATCTTGATTTCTGTCCGTCTCTGCATGGTCTCTAATCTAGATGCCATTATATGAGCTGATATAAGCAGTTTGTCAGTAGGAATGAGGCAAACCCACCACCATTTCCTTGATTTATGTATGTTTTTAAATTTAAATAAAGGATTGTGTAGTCTTCTTTGCCACCCTTTCCCTCCAGTTTCATACAGGAGAAATTTGTTAATAATTTTTAATCCTTTTTTTTGGGTGGAAGGTCGTATATGTTTATCCAGCAGAAGATTTAAATCACTTTTTGTATTACAGGTACCTTGAAATGGTCTTTACTTTCCTTTGACGTATTTTCCTGTTGAAATTGTGACACTTTTTTTTTTAAACCTGCTATTTGGTAATTATAGTATTGAGTTTTCACTTTTGAATGTAGAATATCAAAGGAATGAATAAATTTATTCTAATTATGACGGGAGTTGGTATTTAGAGCATGTATGCATTAAAGTCCTTCTGTGAAATTGCTTTCCATTGGTTCACTCTTTGAATTTAAAAAAAAAAGTTCATAACAAGTTTATCACAACTGAATCAGTCAACAGTCCCCTCCCCCCATTTATTTTTGCAGTTAAATTAAGTGGAATTGTTTTACATTATTGACATTGCTGTATTATGTGTGTTATTTTTAGTTTCCTGTAGAATTGTCAGCTAGTTATTAATACAGGCATGACTGTAGAGTTTTGGATTGCTTTCTTGTGTCGAGGGAATTTGTTTTGTGGTTGGGTTGGTTTTTTTGTTTTTGTTTGGTTTAGGGGTTTTTTTGTTTGTTTGTTTGGTTGGTTTTTTGTTTTTGTTTTTTTCTGTGGTTGTTTTTTTCCTTAGAAGTCCCCAAAAAAGCTAATGGCAGATGGCAGTAGAAGTATGTAATCAAAATTACTTGGTGGGTTTTTATTTTTTGATTGGGTTGTGGTGCTTGCTCTTTATTATACCACCATCTTTCATAGTCTTTTAGAACTTAAATACTTCACAGGAGTAGGGCTCTGGTATTCATAGTTCCCAGTCTGGAAAGGAACCGTGAGTGTTCCCATTGCAACTAATTTGCATTTTGATTTGCAGTGTGTGTTTTAAAGTGATGACTGCAGCGCAATTTGGACCCTTCAGAAATATATCATTATGGAAAGCAATTACCTGTGACAGAGAGAAAAGTGCTCCTGGCTTTTCAAAGTATCTTTTGGGCTGGAGCAGACTCCAGTTTCTCAAACCATCCATTCAGAATAGGCCTTCATGAGGGAATGGATAAATGTAGCCTAATTTCAGAAGCAGTTTTACCATTCCTCCCTTTGAGACTTTCTTTGGGTGAAACATGGTATGTTAAGGGTTTTGTAAATTCCACTGAACACTTAGTGTTATTCTCAGATATAGACAGGCTTTTAAAGTGATGGTCAAAATCAGTAAAGCTTAGCCAATCCCAGCTCCTTTTTTAATTTCCTTGCCATTCTCTTGACACCTTTTATTACGGCATTATGAACTGATTAGGTCTGCTGTACCTCAGAAAGTTTGGGATCTGGCATGTGTGGAGCATGATTTATGACTGAAATCTGAACTCAGAAAGTTTTCAATCAGCATAAGTCAATAACCTTTCCCCTGCACCCAAAACAACCCTTGAGCCTTGAATGGTGATGGCTGTGCTGTAAAAAATTATTTTGAAAACATACATAGAGCTTTTTAGTGACTGATTTTTCAGACTACAACCAGCCTTGTCTGTCATTGAGAGGAGTGGAGAAATTTCTTTCACTTGACCTTTGACATCTTATTTGGATTTATTAATTTCTGTGTAATCCAGGTACACTGTTGTTCTTTACGTTGCCCTGATTCATTCCAAGCTACTGAGATTGGTTCCATTATTTTCTTGCTGTGGAATTGGGGATTTGCAGGTTTTTCAACCAAGACTACTTCAGCAGTATCAAAACACTGTCATTTAATGTAATTTATTTTAACCTCATTTAATTCCCATTTGTAGTCAGTGCATTTCAGTGAAATGATTGCCCTCTCTCTGCTGAACAATACTTTAATAAGAATATAAATTCAATAATGATTCTCCAGGGGGATTGACACGTGGTAGTCTATTTTAAACCTGTGTAATTAATTCATTATTATAATTCGAGATAACAGATTCTGATATGGAGCTTTCTTTTTGATGTTTACTGTCTCTTTCCCTCTGTATCCCCTGTTGGAAAGCTGGAGGAGAGCGCTGCGTGTGAGCCGGGGAGAGCAGGACCTGGTCCCGCCGGGGCTGTGGCGCTGTCCGTGGTGCTGCACCCACAACCCGGACGCAGTGGCCAGTCCCAGCTCTTGTTTGGATTAAAGGGAATTAAAGAGATGAACAACATAGTCAGGAAAAGGATGGTGTTTTAAATGTAACTTGTAGTCACAGATCAGACCAAAAAATGACTTCATTGCGCCAACTAATTAACTAGATGAAGGTTTATAATAAAGATTAACGGAAAAGTCTCAAAGGTTCTGAATTAGTTATAATATTTTATTTTGAAATAAAAGTGGTTAATATCCTTAATACATAAATTTAGAATATATGGATAAAATGCTTTGGAAAGAATAGAAAAAAAAGGCACAAATTAATGTTTTGGGTATGGCTCTGAAGATACAAGGTATCCCAAGCTTTGAGGAAGACTAACATTCATTGTAGTTTCTTGTCCTCTCCTTTTCTGCTGTTGTTTGTATTTTCCTTATGCACTTATATTACTTATAATTTCATAATTAGGCTTTGTAATGTGGAGGTTTGCTCTACTGTTTGGCAAGTAAGGTGCATCTTCTTTGCACCTTGCAACTCAATTTTTTTTCATCTTGTCAGTGTAAATCTGTAGTAACTCTTTGATAGTCAGAGAATTTTGGTGGGTTATTTCATGTCATTAAAAGCAATGTTTCATTTGACCTAGAAGTACCAGTACCTGATATGACTTACTAGTGTCAGCTTCAGGAAGGATTCAAACCTATGAATCATCCCTACTTTTCAGCACTGAACTGTCATCAGAAGTATATAAAAAGAAATGAGGTGCATCCTATCAAATAATGGTATATAGAGCAAGTACTAAGGAAGTTGGTTTGAGCAATCTCAGAGCAGTTTACAACATTTATTTTAGTGAAAAGAGATAAAAATGAACTTTCAATTCCTTAGCATAAAAACTTCTGAGATGGTCTGGGTTATGAACTTATTCATCTGCTCTGGGACAATGTTCAGCATGCATGCTCTTATGGTAAAGGCAAAGTGATTTGTCCTTCATTGAAGAAATCTTTTATTCAAAGCCATCTTTTCTTTATCATCTTTTCTGCAGCAAACACACTATCTAGTTAAAAACACAAGAGCTTGCACCCTATTCTAATGCTATGTGCTAACTTATTTTTTTGTAGCATGTATCTTCTTTCCTGTTTGTACAAAGTCTTGCTGCTCCATCCTTTACTCCGGTCTTCAGGCTTCTCCTTCTGCGTCCCTGTAGGGATCCTTGATCCCTAGCCCTCCAGTCACCAGTTCTCTTTCAGTCCCCCTCCAGATTGCTGTAACTTATTCTTTTGCTGAGGCTTAACTTCTGCCTTTTTGACTTTTGTCCTTAAAGTTCTATTACTGTCTTTTAGCCTTTATTCCCTCTGTTGCTGCTGTACCTGGTCATTCATATGGAACTAAGAGACAACCCTAGAATCCTTTCTACTTCCTCTGGTAAACAAGTCACATGTTTTTATTTAGGGTTTCTTCTCTTCTATCTCTTTCCCATTTTCTCATCTTAAATGGCCATTCTCAGACAGATAGCTTCCCTTTGCAGGAACAGAGAAAGAAAATAATGGATAGACAGTCATGTAAAAGTAAACGACTTCATCCATGAGAAGCCATTCTTTTAAGATGAGAGGTTTTTTGGATGCTTAATGTTACACTGACCCAACAGCTACATGTAATCCAAAACTAGCTTCAAAAGAATAATCAGACTGAGAACCTGGTGACAGCTTTTGGGTTTCCATTGTGAGAAAGGGCTTCATTCCTGAAAAGTAAAAAGGTACCAACTTAAGAATGAAATGTTCTTATAAATTTAAACCTTTGCTTCAACTTGATTTTTCATATAATTCATGGCTTGCTGAATAAAATTTAATTTTTTATTATGCAATATGCAAGTGCAAGGTTTCCAAATAAATTTTTGTGAGTGAGGTTCATACTGAAATAAGCCAGGATATAATCACAATGTTTCAATTTTGAAGAAAACCAACAACCCCCACCCAAGCTGCCCAAACAGACAACCCACACCCTCCCACTTGCAATCCAAACCAACCAACCAGGGTGACATCTGATCTGTTACTCTTGTTACAACATAAATCCAGTTTTGGTCTGTTAGCTGCAGAAGAAGAATTTGAGCAAATACCTGAAGCACAGAGAGAATATCTGAACAGAGAAATAGGTGTGTTCAAGGTTGTTTAGCAGTTGCATTTTACTGTACTAATAAAGGCAAATTTCAATAAAAAATAAGATTGCCTTTGAATTTCACTTCCTTCTGTGAGAGGGAAATGTGAGACTTGGTAATACCTGCCAGCTGCTCCTAGCACCGCAACCATTGCAGCAAATGGCTAAGATATTACTTGGAGAAAATAGTGGATATAAGCTCAAGGGGTGAATATTGTACGTATTTATATATCCACCTATAACTTCTTGCTACGTGGAACATGTGCCAGAGTTTCTCTTTGTATCTGGGTAATGAATGCTCAGTGCAAGTGATTCTGTAATTGTAGTGAGATGTATTTATTTTGTGTTTGAAGTAATTTTTTCTCTTGTTTGATTCATCTTCATTCTTTTGCAATGTCTGGGAGTGTTTATTTCCATAATCCTTTTTACTATATTCCAAGATGAATCTCTAGTTTCATGTATGCTTAAAAGTACTGAGAAGTATATCCTACCTCTTACTTCTTTTGGTTTTGAACTATTTCTTTCAATGCTGGCTCCTCCTCTGTGCCATGCATTCTATCCCTCTGTATTGTATCTGCAGGAGGACTTTGAAAGCTAAGGCCTAGTAAGTAGTGTGCACGTGATTCTAAAATTGTAGTCCTCAAAAATTGCTTTTAGCGAAGAACGGGGAATGCCTATGATTTCATTATTAATATTCCCTGAAGTTATGCCTCTGGCTATTTTTGGTAGTGCCTGATCCTAACTGAAGTTCGCAACATTTACTCAGTCCATCATCTCTTCCAGGATCTATAAAACTAGGCCATTGTTTGGTAGTGTTCCCTGACATGCTTGATCTGATAAACATAGTGACAGAACTCCTTTGCATAAGCAACTCTTTTATTTATTTTCCCAATGGAAAGGCCTAAGCTTTTAAATTCTGTCAGTGTCCTAGGGCAGAAATGCAGGCACAGCCAGGACACAATCCAAAGAGTGGCTCTCTAAATTTAGAATGGCAATGCTAACTTTCCTTAGTATTAACTTTGGAGTAAAACAGGGTTATCTGCTCAGGGCTTTTGCTGATCGTAAATCTTAACCATTTTGTGCATCCGGTAGAGATCGCTTACCTGCGTGTAGAAAAATGGAGAAAAAAACTCTCTATCTTTTTTAGGCTTAATTGACTGTTTTCTAGAGATACTTAGATTTGTGTTTATATGCAGGAACTAGAGAGGTCATTACATATAAAAATTTGTAAATAAAAAGCTGTTAACATCTGAGATGTGTGAAGACTGTGTCAGCGTGGCTGTTGTAATATCTTAGGTGTTATGGTATTGAAATAAAGTGCTAAATAAGTCCATTTTCAAAATTCAGTGGAATAAGTTGCACTTATTTTAATAGTATAAGCTCTGAGAAAACTCTGCCTTTCCTGGGAGATACATGCAATGATCACAAATCATCATCATTATTTGATATTTGGTTTTGTTAGAATCTAGAAATGTTGTAATTATCAGGCTGTTGATATTGTTTTTTCCCCTGGATTCTTTATCCTTAAAACACTAAGAAAAATGTCTAAGCAAATGCTGTATAAACCTTGTTAGTATGAATGTTACAATAATGGATGCTAAGGACAATTTAAAAAAAATTAAATAGCTAAGTCTGAAGGTTTAATTGACGAGAGTGGGTTTTTAAGCTAATAAACTTTGAATCTGACAAATGCAATAATTGTTTTGACAATCTTAAAATGAGAGATATGGTTAGATGAACAAACACATATGATGACGAATTCTGCTGAACATTTAGTCTGTGCCATTGCTTGGTTTTCAGAACTGTCCATTATGAAGGTGGTGCTGTGTCCATTCATGCTCGTTCCCTTTGGCGACTAGAGACTCTAAGAGTTGCGTAAGTAAAATCTGTCTCAGAAAAGGAGTCAGAAAGACATTTGGCAGGACACTTTTTGTACAGTAAGAGTGATCCTATAAAATCAAAACGATAATTATAAATCTGAATGCATAAAACTAAAATCATCCTTAAAGAAATGCTTTATATGACTTTCATTCAATATTAAACAAGTTCCTATAGAGAGGGAAAAACATTTTGATTGTTTTTTGAAGTTGTTATAGCTGTCAGGGAATCCACAATGTACATTTTTGGCACATAAATGACAAAGCCAGAATCAGTTTCCTTAAAAAAAAAATCACATGTTGACACTCCTCCCCCAGCTTATTTAAGCCATTTGGAAGACTTTAAATAAAAAATTTACAGAAAAAATTCTATCATGCATTATTGGAAGTGTCGGAGTAATAGTAAGGAATTGTGCCTTGTTTGTTAAGGTGATTGCAGTGTAAAATTGCATTTAAATCATATTACGGTGTGTGCTTGTGATAAAGTTTCTAGTGACAAATAAATGATTGCTTTTTAGAGATTAAATCAGAGCAGCTTATGAAAAGGTTACACTCCAATGATGCTGTTTTCTCTGTGTGCATTTTATTAATAGGATGACATTAAATGTCAGTGATAGGGCAGTGAGATTTTTCCTTCAGACTAAAATAGACCTTGAGACAATGACAACAAAAATGAAACTATAGAAGGATCTCTAGCTTTTTGTTTTCCCCATGGCATTCACTTCCCTAATAAGCAGTACTGGAGCAACATGGGGATCCACAAAGTGACAGGTTTCTGTTATGACCATCATATATATCACTTTGACGGGCATTGTATACAAACTTTTGAAGGGTAAACATTTGAGCATATACGACTGAAAGAAATTGTAACAACTGTCAATACAATTATAACGAAGAGAGTTGTAATCTTTCTTTCTAAAAATCCATGATTTTCCTACCGGGAAAAAAAGAACCACATAAAATCCCAAGAATAACATTCTCTCCTACACATCCCTCACCAACCTATTTTCCTGTCTGATATTCTAATTGCTATATGTATTCAGTGCTGAATTGCAGTCCATGACAATTCATGCAAATGCTTCAATTCGTAGCTTTCTATATACATGCCTGAAGTTCTCAATCAGCTGTACTCCTTCCCAGAATAACTGCAGATATAATGCTATGTGAATTTTACGTGTTTCTAAAGGAACAATTTTTTTCTCAACTGTGTTCATTAGTGGAGAACTCTCACAAAAATTGCCTGGGCAGTCTACATGTACAGATGCCCTTGGGATGCCCTGCCATGGGACACCAAATACTATTGCTCAGCATTTCTTTCTTTCCCAAAAGGTGACAGAGCTCATGTTCTCACATTGCAAAAAAATATTTTTAGTAGTCAGAAATGGCTTCACAAGACACTTTCTGCTCAAAAGGCTTTTCTTGTAAGTGCACATGAATTATTTTTCCTATCCTGCAGGCATGAACTAGGAGCATGGTTCAATTATGCTACTTTTTTTTTTCTCATGGTCTGTAGCTATTGGGGCCAAGAGAAAATTGAATCAGACAAGAGAAAAGGCAGCTCCTCAGCATGACCTGTAATATCAAAGGTGCAGAACTGATGTATTTTACCAGACTCAGCAACACAATAGCTAAGATTCATGACCTAACATTTTACTGACTAGAGAAACAGAAGTTATGCTGGAACACTGGACTCAGATGTCCTTTTCTGGAGTATATGGACTTTGCTGTGTAAAGACAGAAGAAGATAAATATGTTTCTATGACATAAAGCTTCCATATTTCCTTCTATCCCAAAGCTCCCTCAACTTAAACAGAAGAGACTCTTTAGATTACAAAAGAAAATAGTTGAGGGCAAAAACCTTTTTTTTTTCCTGTCCTCTTTAAAACCAGTAACTAAAAAGGTTTAGAAGTTTAACCACTGAAGTGTAATAAATCCTGTTACAAAACAAAAGCGTTTTAAAAACTGCACTTTGAAAATGTCTGCCGAATTGGTTTTGCGTACTTTGCATCCAGTATGGCCAACTCTTAAGGAGACACATTTAAACAAGTGGGTTTTGGTATTGAATAGGTAAGTGCTTTAACCTGCTACATCTGTGTGTCAGGGAAAATGACTTAAATCTGTATAAGTGCTATCTTAAGTGATTTACAGACTTCCACATGAATACATACAAAAACATCTACATAACAACTTGTTATATTTTTAAATGCAATACCTAGAATTACCTTAAAGGCAAGTGAGAAGATGCAGTAATACAAAATTCTGATATGGGACTAAGTTTATAAGCAGGATAAGTTCATGAGGATGCATTTGTACATTTCATAGGTATTATGTGAACATTTCAATAATTTCAAGCTCTTTGAAGCCACAGTTAGCATAAAGGATTTCTAGTATTTGTGGAAGCACAGCAGAACCTTGTCAGTATACCATAACTCCATTATGATGGGCATTTTGCAAGCACAGAATAAATACATGATTTCCTCTCCAAAATGCAGCATTCACATACATCTGAAGTGCAAACTTTTGAAGACATAAGACTTGAAGAAAGTTTTACAAAGACTAGGAGAATATCCTAGTTGTGCCAGTTTTCCAATCTGAAAAGCCTTTGTGAAGTACATACTCCTTAGTAACCCCTATATAAATTTATCTTCAGGAATTAAACAGGAAGAACAGCAGGGCTGAATTTTCAGTTTAGGGCAAGAAGTTGGAAACCTGTGACCTGTATTTTAAGTTTAGTAATTCTTGGGGAACTTTGATAAGCTTTGCCTTTCTTCCTTCTATAGAATATGAAGAATCTGGGCCATTTTTTGCTTAATAAGTTTTCATATTTATTTTAGGAAGTTTTCTATTTATTTGTTTTTTAAGCCATTCTATTTTTGCACAGCATTCAAAGTGTGCTTAAAATCTGATGACTGCTAAAAGATGAGGACTCTGGGAGAGTGAAGAATCACAGCTGCTGGTAGATGAAATGTTGGAGAGGGAACTGGCAGATCTAAACTCTTTGTGTACAGCATGAGCCTCCTTTTCTGTAGGCGGTCTGTACCTTCTCTCAAGAGGAATTCAGTCTGAACAAAGGAAGCTTGTGCAAAGGAAGACCTTAAGATTATTTATTAGAATGGTTCTGTAGGGGATAACCACAAAGTAGCCACTTTCTTGCTGATACTCCAACATGTGAGTTTTATATTTTTAGCAACTGGTTGGCAATGTATTATACTTTAAAATATTTTTGCCAGTAGTTAAAACACTATTTTTTTTTAAATGTTTTTTTATGGACTCTCTTAGGTGGAGTGGCAGCCACATTAGATGGGGACAGCCGTTCAGACTAAGACATATAACAACAGGAAAATACTTAAGTCTCCTGGATGACAAGAGTCTTCTTCTCACAGACAAAGAGAAGGCAGATGTAAAATCTACAGCATTCTGTTTTCGGTCTTCCAAGGTATGGAATCAGTGCAGCATTAATATTACTAGTAATAATTCCAATCTCTTTAGAAAGCAAGATTTAGATATTTTCTGTTTGTTGTGATTGCATTAATTATTGGAGCCTTCTACTTTTCACTGATTAAAAAATTCCAAAATGCAGTATAATCAATAACTAGAAAGCTTCTTTTATCATACTTTCTCTATGTATTGCTACCTTGCTGTCTGTTTGTGGGTTTGTTTTTTTTCTCCGTGTTAATTTGTTGCTTTTTTGTTGTTTCATTGGTTGGGTTGGGGTTTTTTTGTACTGCTTGCCCACTTTTGAGCAGTATACTCATCTCTAATTTGTTTTTCTGATAAACTTCTCTGCTGCTTCACTGCTTTTATCTGTTGGGTGACATAGGAAAAAATTATAATATTGTGAGTTGCTGAAATTAAATTGGAAATTCAGGATTTCTCTCACCGGATACTTTACTGTAGTCTAATCTGGTTGCCAGAGTCTGACTTTTCATTTTGACAGCTTCAATAAGCATTTTGAGTTTAAACCAGTATTTTTGTAGTGGGTAAACAGTTAAAAATAATACTATGATAAATTCTTAAATATCTTTATTTCTCACACTTTTCATCTGTAGCATGGTGTCTGAAAATTTTCCAACAATAATTTTGTTGTTGTAAAATAACTGTCTTCTAAAAAACAAAGTACCAGTAAACAAAATTACTCAATAAGTTCTCTGTACCATTTAATTTATATATATATTTTAATTATTTGCCTGCTTGGGAAGACAAGAAAAGAACAGATACCCAAAGCAGGTATATAGATTTTTGCACCTTCATAACAAAGATTGTAGGTCAGGTGATAGTTTTGAGAGCCAGACAATTGTTCATTCTGAAACCAATTAGAAAAATCATAGAAATGCTTAAATATTTTAGGACAATTCAGTACAACCATATTGGGGATTTCCTGTTGCAGCTAGTATAGATTTCAACAGTTGAAAGCAAGAGAGATAGAACAATTCATTCATTGATTTTCAAGATAGGTTGTCAGCAGGGATTGCTCCAAAAAGAGTAGAACAGAGTTAATTTATTTAAGAGTAGAGTTAATTTATTTAGTCCAGTGCTTACTTGAAGGCAAGCATTTTTATCAATAAAGAATGTTTCTTGTTGATATGGATAAGGTGGTTTGTCTCTATTTTCTACATAGCATATGCACATGTATTTTGGAGACTAGATGATGTTGTATTTGAAGTTTCTGCTTTGTATTCTTTTTTTCAGCCTGAATTTGGAAGTCTTGTTTAAAATTATTTTGAGGTTTTATATTTTGAAATGGTTTTGTTCTACCATGCTCAAAATGAAAGGTTAACATTTATTTTGTTGATAGTGGCCAAACATATCCTATGCTGAGCAGAGCAGAGACAAAAGGCTTTGGGGCAGGTGGAAACTTGTTATGGTAATCAATTCTTGAAGTAAAAAGAGAATTTTGGGAGGGGTATATAAACTAATCAGCATGTGAAAAATGTAAGCTTACTGATGTTTAAATACGGATTTTCAAAGAAATTTGAAGTCTGGAAGATCATATTTGATGTAAATGTTGTGGATATCAACATTAATTTTAACAAATGACTTATTTGGAGGGAATTATAGAGATACCACTGAGGAGGAGGAGTACATGATTTGCTGTGGATGAATTGAGTCTGGATGCAATCCCGTGCCATGTGCTTTACAATGACCCTGCTTGAGCAGGGAGCTTGGACCAGAAGACCCAGTGTGGTCCCTTCCTACCTGACCCATTTGTGATTCAGTCTCCTGCTTTGGTCTTCTTATAGGACTGTCATGATACAGGCATTAAAAACTTTCAGGTGCCTTCCCTCTCTGGGAAGTAGTATTAAAATAAAGATTTCAAATTATAGGAGTTCTAGAAAGGCTTCTGTGGAGAAGGTAGGCAGATTTAGGGTCTCTCTTCCTCTAAATATGTTTGAACAAACCATCCAAACTTTCACTTATGTTGTTGCATGTACTTAGCACCCAAAAAAATTATTCATGGATAAGAGGGAGACCCTAATCTTCTTTATTGAGTACAGAGCATTAATACCTGTGAATATTTCAGGTGTCTGAGTCTTTCTTATAGAAGTGTCATCCCTTTCTTTGCCACAGTCATAATTCTTCCTTGCAGTAGCTGGAAAGAAGTGGGAAGAATTGTGAAGCTCCCACTTGTTGCACAATAATAAGTTAGCTTTAAATAGGGAAAAACAAACAAGGGAAGGTGTTAAAGGATCAGTTCCTTCAAGTGTGTGAGTAGATAATAACTTCAATTTCTATATGAAAAGTGGCTTTCATGTTTGCATAGATAGTATTGAAAGTGTTTCACTTGTAAATCTGAAGATTCGCGTGCAAATATAAAGGCTCAACATTTATTTTTTATGTCTTATTGTTTGCAAGGGCTCATCATCTTAAACATATTAGCTTGCCAGTATGTCATTTAAAAAGTAGCCCAGAAGAGAACTAGAAAGCTAAAGGTTTTTGTTTGTTTGTTTGTTTTGGTTTTTTTTTTGAAAACTTGAAAATATCACAAACTGTTGCCAAACAGCACTCAGAAGATAAGGATTTTCTGAGGAGCTAACAGTCACTTCATTTTTCTTTCTCGTAATTGGCCTTTGTGCGCTGGTTATCATATATTACCCTAATAATTATCATTAAATGCAAAATATATTAGCCTTTCAAGCAGCAGAAATTCAGAAATATTTTTTTTTCTCTCTGTTAGTTTTGTCTCACTCAGCACTGGATGTCCACAGATATCTACAATTTATTTCCCAAACATACAGCTCTTTTAATAGACTTGTGTTTGTAGAGATCAAGTTTTGTGGATTTTTTTTTCTCTTCCATTTGCTCAATATTGATTCTTTTTGAAAAAAAAAATTGTTTTAATACCACTATTCCACTGAAATAAGTTAATTTTACCAATTTAGAAATGTTTATACACTCCATACCAAGTCTGCTTTTCCTGTCTGTGTTCTTTTCCAATGGACAGAAATACATCAATTTTAATAAAATTTTATAGCTTGTATTTTTATGTCTTCAGCTTTTTCCTTCTTCTTCTTTCTTCTAAAATTTTATAGACATTAGATTAATGTTGCTTAAAAAGCAGCCATAAATTAGCTTCTTGCAATTGGTGAGGTCTTAAAATATCAGTCCTGAAAGTGTGCCACAAGGAGTATGGGTTAGGTCAGATGACAAGAGATAAAGTTGAAAGGACAAGGGGAATTCGTTTTGGAATTTTTAAAGGAGTTAAACAGAAACATTAGACTGAAATAATGTTTAAAGTGAGGCTTCACAGAACAATTTTTTCAACATTAGAATGAAACCATTTTTAAAAGATTTTGTTCATTTAGCCCACGACAAAAGTGGGATTGGCTCGTGTTCTTGTATATATGGAATAAACACTGTTTGTAAAGAGTGCATCCTTCTGGAGAAAATCTGGCCTATTGTTCAATAATCCTGTTCATTTCTGACGCATTCTTGTTTTGCATTACTGAGGTGGTTTACAGACTGTTGCAAAACTCACTTGTTGCTGTTTGTTCCAGTGTAATAAATGAAGATTTTTGATCCGTGTTTAGACGAGGTTGATCATCTGAGAATGGGTCTAGACTGCAAATAAAACTGAAGGTTTTCTTTGTAAAAATGATGTAGGAAGAATTAGCAGATGGTTCAGTAATGACAGGTTACATATGTGGTAAGAGTGTGGCTGGAAACTTGCATCATGTAATGTCTGTGGCAATGTAGCATTATTAATTAGTGACATGGTGATTTCTGATGTTTTTCAGATCCTAATTTTTACTGATGAACTATTTTACAGTTGATAATGAGACTGATTCATTATATGTACTTTCTCAACTACCTGCTGTTAATTGGTAGGAACCCAGCACCCCATTCAAATCTTCCCCTTTATAAACAATTTTTGGTTCCTGTTCACTCCCACAAAAAGCTCAATGTCTTGAAGCCCTTGAATGAATAGTCCAATGCTTGCTGCCTCCACACCGTCCTCTAGTCTTCTGTTTCCCTTGTATGTGTAGTTCAACTTTGACACTATAATAACTTTCCTGGCTACTGTAATTATTTTTCAGGACAGAGCTCACTTTATTGGGATTGATTTCAGTCTGGGCTTTAAACCCACATGCAGAGCTGTTAGTGTACTTACATCAGTGAGAACAGAGATCTTGTTTGAAAAATTGTTGGCACTGCAACTTTTATGGCAAATAAATTTAATTCTAATTGGAACGAAGATTTCAATATCAAACCTGTTTACTTTCTGTTACAGCCAGTAGATTTTTAACAAAGAATGCAAAAATACTTGAAATCAATAATCCCTAATCTTATTTACAGTGCTTTATGAAAAAAATTGTGAATTCTTGTATTCACATCTTAAGAAATTAATTGTGAGACCTGAGAAAAAGAAACTCTCACAATGTAGAAGCACTGCATGTGTTCGCAGTATCTTCTAGTTATAAAGAGAATTCAAAAAGCTGGAGCTTGAAATCAGAATCTAATTTGTTTTTTCCTGTATCATTTGTTTGCAGTGTCATATTGTAAGTAGCTTTTCAATTTCCAACTGTTACTACATTCAGGTTATTTGTGCTAGCTTTTGAAAGAATTGAATACAACATTTAGAGAAATGATACGAGCAAAATAATAGGTTAATAATTAAATAGAGGCACACAATAACTCTGTAATTGTAATCAGATTATTGATAAATTGGTTTATTACCATGTATCAATGGACAAAATTTTAATAAGAATTTCAGCTCTTAAGAAGTGCTGAAAGTCATTTACAAGTTAGTGAAATTAACATCTGTATCCACAGTCAATCAGAAAACAGGCTGAATTGATGAACATATTATATCTGAAAATTTAATGTTATGAAAAGTAATTGTAAGAATTTCACCTCAGTACTACTGTACTTTTTTTTTTTTCAAATGCTTCAAAATGCATTTATGATTGTAGGCTGAAAATCTAGTTACAGGACATTTCCCTTCACTTAAAAATGCTTTAAAAATGTCTCTAATAAGTTAGAGATTGTTGTCTGTTCGTGAAAAATCCCCAGTCTTTGTCATCTTTTACTGTGAAGCTATATTCCCTCATTGCCAGGGCATGTGTGTATGAAGTAGTCATTCTTCTAATCTTTATTGGTTGTAGATGGGTAGAACAAGAAGAAGTTTTTGTCTCACTATTTGTAACATTACTCTGAGTAGCTGCAGGAAGATGCTTGTCATCTCTTGCTGGTCAGGAGAAGCACAGGATGCTGAAGCTGTAGTTGATTAAGGGGGTGATGTTGCATACTGAATGTACAGCCATAGGTGTATCAGTCAGTTGAACCACATGTTTTTGGAGTGATTAAATGAAAAATCTGCCATGAAGCAGGATGCATGGGCTGTTTGTCCATACGAGTCTGTTCAGAAGTAGTTTGTGCTTAGGTGAGCTAGGTATTAGGGAAAAACCTCAAATAAAAGCCACAAACTCTAGTATTGTTTGGGATACTACATTTCCTCTCCTGAAGCAACTGCTGTCTCTACAGGACAGCTGCAATGACATCCTGTCATGCCATTATTAGTTTGCGGGTCGATCATGCAGGAATGGATTGCTTTTTTCAGGATGTACTGGGCCCATTGTTGGGCAGTGACAGGTTGAAGGCCATCTCTGTGACTGTTGGATGGAGCTCGTCTTTTCCAGGCTGGAAAAACCCCTCAAATGCTCAAGAAAAAGCTTGTGGAGGTTAATTCCTGGTTCAGCTAGGGGAGTCAATGTATCTGGGGTTGTTTTGTAAGCTCTTATGTTTCAATAATGACATGTACTGTCAGTTCTGATCCTAGTTCTTTCATAGCCAGGTGAAATGAATACACACGACTTCTCAAGCGTACCAGGCTACAATGGGATTTCTCTTTGTCTTTAACTAAAAGTTACACTTTGCCATTTTTTTTTTTTAGTAATATCTTTAAAGAAGGATCTCAAATATTTTTTTAGGTCCTGTTCTGGACAGTTTCCTAATATTTAATGTTTTATGCAAATATTAACACGTTGGTTATTGTTTGTGTATACATTTTTTTCTTCATCAGGAAAAGTTGGACATAGGGACAAGAAAAGAGGTGGATGGAATGGGAGCACCTGAAATAAAGTATGGGGACTCAATATGTTTCATACAACATGTAGATACAGGCTTATGGCTCACGTACCAGTCTGCTGATGCAAAGTCTGTAAGAATGGGTTCTCTGCAGAGAAAGGTAAGACTAAATAGGCATGCATTTCGTTCACTCACAGTCTGATAGGGTGGGTGGGGGCTGGGGGGTGGGAAGTGAAGGGAGCTATGTGAACCAGCTAATTTCTGGGTTTCAAATATTTTAAGCATGCTTGCCAGATGAAAGATTGGGGTTTTTTCAGTCACATATTGAAAAGTTAAGTGGTGTACTGAATTCTCAAACTGAGGGCCAGACAAAGTCCGTGTGTTAACCTGTAGAGAGATTAACTAACAACCATTGATAAATCTAGATGTATTTGATTTCAAACTAAAATATTAGTAACAACCTATATTCAATGTAGTTTGAACTAAGGAGGCTTTTAATTCAAAGCAGTTCTTTCCACATTGTAAGTGTATTACCTTTTGGGCTGGCACATTCAAGTGTTGAGTCCCGAGAGATTTCTTTCTTTATAGAATAATCACAGCCAAGCAGAATGCTAGCTCAGCACCATAAAGTAGGGAAAAGATTATTTTGCAGCTTAACACTGTAGTGTTTTCCATGACTATTTTAGACACCAGAACTACACTGTTAGAGCAGAGGTTTAAAATATTTATGTGGATTGGATTGAATACCTTCAGAGCAGTGATAACTAGACATGAAAAACTGTAAGTTATTGGAAATGACTCAAAGCATAGTCAGAAAAGGCCAGTAACACCCTTAACAATGAGGACCACTATAGAATACCTGTTATGACCTTTTCTGCTTTAAGAATTTTCTGCTCTATAAAGGAAGTATTTTTAATGCTGATAAAAATTAAAACAGAGCAAACAAAAACCCTTTTGATTTTTAATATTTTCTTTTTTTTTAATAAAGCATGTTGTTTACAAAAGCTGTAGCTTTGAGATTATTATGGCACTGAAGCTGCTGGCCCAGTACAGGTGCATCTTTGGACATGAGAAACTAAACTATGGAATTATCTGTTTTTAATAAAACTGTTAGTTTTGTATGTGACTTCATCACTTCCTTGCTTGCCTTCCTATGTGAGTTTTCAGACTTCTTATTTAATGTCTCATTTTGCAGTGACTGCTTCTTGTTTTTCTTTTCAGGCAATAATGCACCATGAAGGGCACATGGATGATGGTTTAACACTGTCCAGATCTCAGAATGAAGAATCCCGTACAGCACGTGTAATCCGTAGCACAGTCTTCCTTTTCAACAGGTTCATAAGGTGTGCTTTTAAAATAATCTTTTCATCACTTTTCTTTTTTTTCTATTTTATTCAAAGTTGCTATTAACACAACAGGGAATAATGTACCCTTCAGAAAAAAATAGATCAATGCTTCTCAATCCAGATGTCATGTCAAATCTTTGTGTTATCAGCAGATAAGTGCCTTGAGAGATGCTGGTCAATTTCTTTTCTCTGTCTTATAACATTAATTTGTTGTTTAATCTTGATTTAAATGCACAAACATACTGAAAATGAAAAAAAAACATAAAAGAGATTGTTCCTTGCCAAAATTTGCTTTTAAGTCATGTGGTGCTTTATGTAGCTTTTTCTTTTCTAAGTATCGTTTTTAAAGGTGGTCTTCCTTGAAAAACCTGGAGGAGGGAGATAACTGCGTAGGTACAGATCTATAAAACCCACAAATATACTGAAGAAATTCATAGTCTCAAGAAGAAGTGTTTCTTAAGAATTATACCTTCTTGCTACCCTCACATTACACTTTGCTTATTTGTTCCCTTTTAATGCTACCTGTTTCTTTAATATTTTGAAATATAAAAAATTTTGTGTTGTATTTTATAGTAATTAGCCATTTAAAAATCCTGTCAGATTTATGCAATTTGCATTTATCTTCCTATTCCTAAATAATGCTGATAAAATGCTAATTCTCAAATGCCTGTGATTTCAGTAATTGATGAAAGGCCCTTTCATCAGTGTAGCTTGCATTAGAAAAATAATGATATGCAGTAAGACTGTATGGAATGATAAGAATTTCATAAGAACTCATATGTCACAAGAAAAAAACAGTGTGCGAGATGATGACCTGAAGCAACCATGTCCTAAATCAGGGCACAGGCAAAGACACACACCTGCCAATTTGTGGAAAAACCTATAAAAAGGTCCTTAAAAAAACCTGGACAAAATCACCCATCAGGAGAATTGTCTACTGTATGACATTTGAAATACAAAAGAAATGTAAGCCCTAGGTCACTTTGTAAATAATACACCTTCACAGAAGCTTCTAAGAATGCCATAAAAGATAAAGACAGAGAAAGGCAATTTAATGATAAGGTTTCAGAAATCGAGGTATTGCTAAATTACAGTGGAGAGTTTTGTGGATTGCACAGGGAGTCCAAGGTAGTGTTTAGCAGTTTAGTTTTGGCAGGATGTTACTCCAAAAAGAAGAAGCTGAATTGAAGGGGATGAAAATTATTCTTTTAAGTGTATGCTCCAGTTCTTTCTCACAAAGCAGAAAAATTGCGCTTTGGATAACATGCTCACAATAAAAATTAAGTTTTAAAGATAACTTTTGTAGCTGTCCTTTTGAAACTTTGCATTATTTGCAAGGGGATTCAGCTGAGCGAGGGGCAGGTGCAATAGGGATGAGAACAGTCAGCCTTCTAATTTTAAGAGAGAGTCTTCACAGACTTCAGCAAGGCCAAGCTTGAACTGGGTATCAGGGAAACAAAAATCTGTTCTCCTGTCTTAGTTCACCCTGAAGTGGAAAAATATTATGTAGTTTTTCGCTAAAATATCATCACAGATCTGAATTGGAGCTTAAAGGTTATTCCTAAAGGTTCAAAAATACTAATATTTATTATTCTGTCATTCTCCCTTTCTCTTTAAGAAGGAATCTAGTACTAAGCTAGAATCGGCTAAGCAAGCTATTACTTGCAGGTATGCACCTTGTCATTAAATGAAACCTCTCAAAGGCTTGTGTACTCGTGTTCTGATCTAAAATTAGAGGGAAACAAAAAGGCAAATGAAGTGCTGAGACAGAGTGTGTGGAAGTGCTGCATCTTCCTACACTGAAAAAGGCTTAAGAACAGGTTGGAGATGTGTTTGAGAGCCTCCGTGGGCAACCTGGACCCTCCTCAGCACTGCAGGACTGGTCTCTTTTAACTTCTGTCTATTCGAGCTTCATGATGCTTTACTGGTTTACAATAACTTCTCTTCATCTTTTGCTCTGCCTCTGGAACTACTACATATGTAGGTAGAATAATAATATGTGTTTTTTGGATTTGAAAAAAATTTAAGAGAAATAACATTTTTCATGCTTTCAGGTTTTGTTTGGGAAGGGAGGGGTGGCCTGTTTAATGGAGAATGGGCAGATATAAGGAATTTTTGGCATTCAAGTTGCTGTCAGAAAATGAGCTTTGGGATATAAACAAACTTTTCTTTTAAATAAATAAAGAGTTTGAACAATAAAGTAAATTAATTTTCAATTCTCAGGAGACTTTGCATCTTCTTGCAGGGGCCTTGATTCTCTCAGCAAGAAAGTGAAGTCTTCCACCATTGATTTGCCTATCGAGTCAGTCAGTCTGAGCCTTCAAGACTTGATTGGCTACTTTCACCCCCCTGATGAACATTTGGAGCATGAAAACAAACAAAACAGGCTCCGAGCACTGAAGAATCGCCAGAACCTCTTCCAAGAAGAGGTACTTCTCTCAGTTTTACTCCTGGTTTTCCACTATGTTGCCTGCAAGTGTTCTTTCACAGTATCTGTAATGTTGATGTCTAATATAGACTGTGCTTGCAGTGGGGTTTTTTTATCCTATAAGAGTCAAACTATTTGCTACATTTTTAATCTCTCTAGATCTGCTGCTTTTCCTGCATATTTGACGAAATACATTTACGGCCTTTCTTCTTCTTCCCTTTCTAGTAAAATTAGATGACCTTGTGCCTTGAATTCTAACCATAATTTTCTCCTTATGTGTGAATCAATTTTTTCTATTATAGTTTAGTCTCTTGATGTAGAAGAATGTTTTGTGATTTAGTAAGCATTCTTTAAGTATTTTGTTTAATATTATCTGTTATGTCTCTGGTAATAATAGTTGCCTATACTTTGTCAGACGACTAACCATCCTCCAGAATAGAAACTTGCCTGAAATTATGTCATGAATTCTGTTTATTTTTGTTTTAATTTGACCATCCTAAATGGCAGATGTTTATTACCACCATCAAGGAAAATTTTCCATTGGGATTGCTTGTTTGAATTCACATATATATATTCTTGTGTTTTGCATATTGTGTTTTGCATATTCTGTCTTTCATGTTTTGTTTTCTTAGATTTCTGTAAACCTTTTGTGTTTGCATCTAAAATACTTATTTTTTCCTTTGACGATATGAGCTTCTTCATTTTTAGGGTATGATCAACCTTGTTCTTGAATGTATTGATCGCTTGAATGTATACAGCAGTGCAGCTCACTTTGCAGATGTAGCTGGGAAGGAAGCTGGAGAAGCATGGAAATCTATTCTGAATTCTTTGTATGAATTACTCGGTAAGACATATTATGGATTACTTGGATAGTTTTAGCTCAAAATAGTGAAGAATAAAGAAATACGTAACTGTTTTAGTACAGAAGAATTTCCACTGTGTAGAAATTCAGAATACCAATTAAGAAAGATTTTTGCATTTGCAGTTATTTGATGTATTAATAATCAATTAAAGAAGTTATTTCAGGAATTATAAAAATTTAAAAGTATCCAGACTAGGTCCAGAGAGTTAACATCTCCATGAAATCAAATGGTGACCTTTTGGGCTGTAGGTGATGGAGTATAAAATTCTGTGGTTTGGTTATTCGTAGATGTAGGGTAGAGTTCAATTTTTTGTTACAGTTTAGTTTATCTCTTGTTACATTAAGCACAATGCAAACTGGGGGAAGCAGTGGCTTGATTTCCAATTGGCAAGGCTAGAAAATTCCTTCTGAAGAGTCTGCTTGTTTTGTACAAAGTATTGCTTCCATGGACTTGTAGTGATGAGAACAGAACACAAGTTTTGTTGACTTCCCAGTCTCTGTGCCCCTCCTGCCCTCTGATGTTACTTCTCTGACTGCATTACCTTCTGGCAGCTAATGCTTAGGAAGCCTGGCTTTGATCTGGCTATGATGAATTTGTACATTGCTCTGTTCTGAATAATGCTGGATCTGTACGGTAATTACATGGATGACAAATGGATATTGCTTGCTCAGTCTTGCTTCAGCAAACAGTACTTTGTTTTTTGAGTCTGCACATAAATAAAAGTAAACTGTGATGCCAGAATTCATGTATTTTGTCATGTCATTGATGTTGTGTTGTATTTCACTGTGATAAGAATGAAGGCATTTTTAGATGTTGAGACCGGACACTATCACATATAAAAATCATATAATCGTGGAATGGTTGGGGTCACAAGAGACCTTTAAAGATCATCTAGTCCAGCTACCCTGATTGCAAAAAAATCCTTCCTTATATTCAATCTGAGTCTGCTGCCATTCAATTTGAAATAATTGGCTTGTATCTACTAAAGCATCTGTCCATTCTCTGTTACAAATACATACATTCACTGTGAACTTGTGCTAGATCCTTTTGCGTTACAAAAGAATGTGAGGAGTATATGCAGTGATGTGACTTTAATGTCTGACTGACCACATCATGGCTTTTGTTTCTTTAAAACTGAATGCTGGTCTTGTTCAGAGTAGCAGGCAATAAGAAAAGCGACGTAGGATGTTATTTTTTGTTTTCAGTTTTAAGTGTCTGTGTGCCTCATTTAATGCACAGCTTTAGCCAATGAACACTAACCTTTCACAAACTTGTGCTGAGCAGCATTTATGAAACCATCTGTGTCTCATTACTGTTAATGAAGTTAAATTTAGTGATGTGTTAAGCACTGAACTGTTACTGCCTTCATTTTATGTTCCTACCTGAAGCACAGCGAGATTGTGTGGCTTTCCTATAACCAATAAAAAAAGTCACTTTCAGAAACAGGTGTTCCTTAGTTCTGGTCTGCGTGTTTTAACAAGATGTTCTCCCTCTTATGATTCTCAAGTATTTTCAAATAACTGTGGTCATGACTAATTAAGAGTGTAAGATTTCAGGATACGTATTTCTTTATTACGTAATACAGCAAGAAAAAGGTGTCTGTTTGTTTTGCTATTAGGCTTTGGTTTTCCTCACCAGAAAACTGATGAGGAAGCTGCCAGTTCATAGAACTGTCAGTGCAGTGATTTGTTTGCTATTAGCTCCAACATTGCTCTTCCCCTTTGCAGATAGTTTCATGTCATATTTATGTCATAAGTCTCTAAGTTTAACCTTCTATAAATAAAGGAGCATAAAAACATAGTTGCAATATAATACAGTGAATTTGTGCAACAACAAAACATAGATTTTAAGAGTCCATTGTCTCTTAGCAAGATCAATAGTCTCTGTTGCTGGAAATAATCATAGAAATTTCAGATAGAAATAATTTCTTGGCAGCACTGGAAAACAATCTTAAGAAAATCAGTTTGCACTGTTCCACACACCAAACAGAAATGTTTGTGCCTCAGTCCTTTTTTGGGATAGAGCAGACGCTTCTCTGAGATGCACATACCTGCAGATGCACGTAATCCAGGACAGGGGAAGTTTGTGGGTGCCTGCAGTGTTCAGGGAGATTTCAGTTCAGTTACACCCAGTCAGTGCATGGATTCAGTCTACTTCAACCTTCAGCTTAAAGCCTGAGGGTGAAACAGATTCAAACCAGTTACTTCCTCCCTACAACCTTGTCAAAAGTACGGCAAACAGTTCATAGACATCTATCTTGTTTTAGTTCCTATAACTCTTGAACAAATGTATTGTATCAGTAGAAAATAATTTGCATTCATCACCTATGTTGTTGGTTACACACTCTGCTTTTCCAATGTTTTCTGTCATCACAAGAATTCTGTTTTACAGAAACTTGTTTCTGTAGCAGCTGACTTCTGTGGGCTTCTTCATATAGATTATTCTGCAGGGATTATTGAGATGATGGTAAAGCCAGAATAATTCAAATTCCTTAAAGGTCAATTTGATATCAAAGGTATTTCTTATGCTTAATTATAACTATCACATTATTTAAATTTAAATCTAGAACATCAATAATTAAAGATTAAGACTCAATCTTACTGGATCCTTTCTGACAAGAGAAGACAGGAATTATTTAAAATTAAATGCACTCAAAACTTAATTTCTCTCTCTCTCTCTCTTTTCCTAATAGCGGCTCTGATTCGAGGAAATCGTAAAAACTGTGCTCAGTTTTCTGGATCTCTTGATTGGTTGATCAGCAGACTAGAAAGACTGGAAGCCTCTTCTGGTATGCTTTTTAGTATTTTAACTTCTTTATTTGACTGGTTCTAAATTCCTTAAAATTGGTGATATACTTTTTTAGCCAAATTATAATGAAGTTCTTATTATGATAGAATAAATTATGTTAATAAAGTGAGATTTGTATTTGTAACATCTTTTACAAACTGTTTCAGTTGTACTTCTACTTTAAGTTCTGGCAACCTTGCCTTTTCCTTGACCAGCTGGATGTAGTGTTACCTTTTAATTTCAGCAAACAAAGCATTTGATAAAATAGCTGTTCAATGGTGTAAGTTGTATTAAGTTGCTTTCTAATTCTATTATCTTCCGTTTTGTCTGTAAGACTGCATGTTTTTCAGGATTTGCATCAAACTAAATATAGTAATAGTCATATGGAATGGATATAATTTTTTTCATGTAACCGTGTTACCTATGTAATACATATACATTTCCTTCTGAATCACCTCTTTTGCTCCTGAGGTGTAAATTTATATTTAAAGTTAACAAGAAGTGTTTTTCAGTAGCAGTTGAGACTGTTTTGCTTTATATATAATTTTACTTCTTACAATTATATATAATTACTTTATATAATTGTAATTCTTACAATTTTTTTGGAAGATGAAAGCATTTCAAGACTTCTTTTTTTGTAAAAATGCTACAGTAAGTTCAAAGGGCAGGAAGATTTGTAGTCAGACCAATGGGCAAGATAGTTACAATAATGGTGTTACATACCTCTCCAGTTACATATTTGTAATTTATTCCCATCATCTTCTTGGTTTACTGTCATGTGTTGTTCCATGAACTGGAAGGAACATAATGATTGATTAAAGAGTTGTCCTCAGGAACTGAAATTGCATTCCCCATACTGTTCTTTCCATTCCTCAATCATACATCTGCCACAGATAAATGGTGTGCTCGAGAGTCTTTGAAATATTAAGGCCAGGAAGGAAGGATGTCCCCCATTGCAAAAGTTCTTTGTTTTATATTAGACTGGTAAACATTTGAAAAAAAATGTTGCAGGCATAACACAACCTTTTACTGTGGCATTAATAAATGAGAAACTTCCTGCTATTGATGAGTATTCCAAGTAGTTCTAGGAGTTGTCTCAGTGCAGGTCACCATTTGGCATATATTAATAAATTTCTTACCTCAGTTGTATTCAGTCGTCATCAACAGCCATGAGAACAGATGTGTCTTATAGTAAACAAGGTGTTTGTGTTCCCCTCAGATTTGTCATTAAACGTTCATGGGCATTTTGTTTATTTGCCATAAATCTGTTCCGTAGATGAACTGACCAACAACATGGGAAAATACTGTCAAATGTCAGTGGCAGGAGTTTTCTCCCTCTCAGAGCCAAGGGTAAACTGTATCAGCATCCACTAGATGTGCAGTGGTTGATTGCACTTGTAAAGAGCAGTAACACACTGATGCTTCTCCTCTTGCAGGTTTTTCCCTTTGTCAACTCTTGGAGCAAGCAGAGAGTTTAGGACTCAGTTACTCTTGGGGCTGAGACTGGTATAGAGACTGAAGCATTTGCCCATGTGAGGCCCTCCAGTCAGCAGTGCTTTATAGAAGTACTTTTGCAGAGCTTTTTTCGTGTTTTAGTTGCAGGTCTGTGGCAGGGGACCTGTTTTACTACAGGATTACTTCCTACTCATGGCATGCACCTGATCTGTTTCAGCCTGGTATGTTTATGCTCTGAATACTTGAGCAGCTCAAGAGATGAGTCAACAGGAACATAGGAGTCTTTGCCTGTATCACTACTTTAGTTCCCAGCTGGTGACTCAGACAGATGGCTGCTTACATCACGGGTGTCTAGTTAGAGGTTTGCTGATTATCCTGTCATTGCAGCTGGTACATTAGGGTTGGAGGTCCTAACTAAATAGATGTCATAATTAAAGATGTTGGTTTACATTATGATCAGGGGATCTTTGGATGCTGTGATCTTCTTGCTTTAATGAGCATTTGAGTAACTGAATTTAAACTGAAACAAGCATTTAAAAAATGTCAAAATCATTAGTTAGATCGTTTTTCCACTATGCTCTACCTTTGGTGTGAGAGCACTAATTTAAGGAGAATGATCTCACAATTATGCAGTTGCATGGGATTTGATTGCAACCTGCTTAATTTCAGTGTATTTCACAAGATCTTAATGGTGAAACTATTTCCTAAAAGACCTAATTTTACATATGAATCTCTCAGGGCAAGGGCTTTCAGAAATAATGCAAAAATTTTCGCTCACCTTTTGGAGGTTCAAGATGAAATTTCATATGACAGCTCTAAAAATGCTGTGTTACATGGTTTCTGTCATGTATGAATGTATTTTTAAATTTTAATCTCAAACCAAAAAGATTTGAAAATTAAAAAATTAATTGTTTATGATAGTATGGTAAGGTATGAGAGGCATTCTGTAAACTGCAGAGTATTGTGTCACTAGTTGCTCTGGGTAGTGAACCTCCTGACATGCTACAAGAACTCTGAATGTACTAATATTTGCAATACTCATTTGTTCTAAATTTTCTGCTAGGAACTAGGCCACTTGTACTCCATCCCCATCTGTGTACTGGTAACATAACTTCCATGTTGACTCCAAAACTGATTTTACAATAATGACTTTTCTGGTTTTGAGGGAGTTGGTTATAAAAGATGCTAATTAGGCTGTGCTTTAGTTATCTTGAGAGGCACAGTAGGTTTAGCTTTTAGTATGTAAATGTAATTTTGTTATTTTATGTGGGATGCTTGCTTGTCAGATTTTAAGCTTTATTTGGCTTAACGGGCTGAGGATATTCACTGTTTTAATTTACAGTGGGAGATCTTCAATAGGGAGAAATACTGGTTTATACTAAACTTTTAAAATGACAATACTTGTATACATATATTCATGTAAAATAATTTTTTTCTAAGGTAAAGTGTTTATGAGTAAGAAACACCAGATTCTGTTAATCATACCAAAATTAAGCTCACCTTCAACATTAAAGTTGTCAGCTACATCTCCTGCATGTGTTTTCTTTAATGTGTTGTGATAAAGATTTGATGCTACCAAATATTATCTATAAAATTCCAGTTTTCATTTTTTTCTTGTCCTTGAACTAAAAGTGTTATGAAAACATAGGCAACAAAAGCATTAAATATATAAACAGAAACTGTGAATTGATTGTACAAATTCGATGAGAAATTGATTCATTTTCTGAGCTTCACTGGAGCAAAAGAAGGAAAATTATTATCTGTCCATGTAGAAATATGTCCTAGAGTAGACCATGTTAGAAGTGAGATATCACAGAGCTGCAATGCAAATGCTTCAGCTGTCTCTTCAATCCATAAATTAATATCAGATTAGTCTTTCACTCTGAAATATATTCCAGATGGGATTAACTAGCCCTACTATAATTTTAAAGGCATTAAAACATAGGTAAAAAGGTAGAATACAGCAAGTTAGTAATCTAATGATGAGGAATACATTCAGTGCAGGAAGCTCTGTTTGCAGCCTGCAGTGTGAGCTGCTGGTTGAGCTCTTGGTGAGATGAGAAGTCTTGAACTGCCAACTCTTTGCTTAGCAAAGGTCCCAGGAACCTGTGGTCTGGGCAGGTGATACTTGGTGACACAGCAAGAGTCAAAGACCCCCAGATTTCTGGATGCTTAGACTGTAAGGGTATAAAAGCCCAGGTGCCCAGATTCACAGACTGTTCTGAGTTGGAAGGTACCAAAAAGGATCGCTGAGTCCAACTCTTAAGCAAATGGTCTGTACAGGGATTGACCCCACAGACTTGGTGTTATTAGCACCATGCTCTAAACACCTGAGATAATCTCACGTTCCTGTATTCAGGATCTGTCCTCGGTAGCACCCAGCTTGAGTTGTTATTTTGTTAGTTATTGCACCACAATGAAATTATTTTAAGGATTGGGACATCTGAGACTCTGCTGTGAGAAACCTGGGGTAGAGCTGGTGAGGAAACCTGGTCTGTCTGTGCAAGTGTGGGGTGTAAAGGGGCCAGGGTCCAAGCTCAGGTGGTGCAAGAGTGACAGCCAGAATGGCTACTGGATGGTTGGACAGGGAAGTTTCTTTAACACGAATATGCTCCAAGTTAAGGTTTTCTGGAACTAGATAATACCAGGTTTTGAGGATTTTTTTTTTTAAGTGCATGCATTTTATTCTAGTATTCTACAGTATGACATTAGAGGAGTCAACAAGTTGTCCTGAAAATACATGCTTCCTTTCATCCGTTAGTCATTAAGAAAACTTTCACTTTCCTTACCATGAACTCTGCATATCATACTGTTTGTGATATTTGTATTAAATTCAAATGCTTACTGCTTTACTGCCTTGAGCAATTCCAATGAGCAACTCCAATGAAATTGAAACAAGTCTAGTTGTCTTTAATGTAGACAATCTAAAAATGAATCAATCGAACAGACACAGTATACTTATGCAATTTTTTTCTGAAACACAGGGAGCAAAACTTATTTGGAAATTAGCATTCAGATGCAATAGTAGTTCAAGAAGGTGCTGGGGCAGCTGGATCTAAGCTGCATTTATTCTTGAATGTTTACATCTTCAAAGTATTTTTACTTCTGTTATTGAAAACGTTAAGATTAGAAAATGAACTTTGTGTACTATTTTAAGACAAAAGGTTATGACTCTACCTACAGAACACTCCAAGGTATATGGTTGCCACACTTATGTGGTATCATTTAATACTGGATTACTATTTATAATGATAAAGTGTGTTTCAGTGCTACAATGAGAAGTGGCAAACATCCAGTTTTGAATGTAAAGATTTTCATACATTCCCAGATCACTGTGACACACAAAGTTGTTGATCTTGTTACTGATTACCCCTTTAGATTAAGGATCCTTTTGTAACATTTTTTTAGCCTCCCTAGGTACTTTTTACCATGTCTGACCTAGTCTACTTGGCAGGCTGGGTGGACCCTGCTTCTGCTGTGTTTCTAGAAAAGCATGTACTCTTTTAGCTTGCTCTCATGACTCCTAGGTTTTTATCCTTTTTAACGATATTGTTACTACCAGTATTCATAGAATCATAGAATGGTGGAATAATGGAAGTACACATCTATTGCAACCCAGATAATACCATTGCCAAATTCAGGTTTAGTATGTTCTTTAATTTATAGTTGAGGCTTCTTGTGCTTAAACCTTCAGGGCTGTAGAATCACTTTGGGGGTTCACCTCTAGCTCATTATCTACCTACATTTTCTGCTTACATATGCATGACTCTGTCTTCAAATATATTAAACAACACACTTTGTTTGAAACCTGTTTACCGGATGAATCAAATTGTCACTGTATCTGTTGTCTTCCACCTTTCCTACATTTCAGTCCTTGAATAATCTCTAGTAGTAATGACGGAATATTGCCCTCTGAACTTCTGGAAAAAACCATTAAATAGTGTGGGGATAAACGATGATGATGCTGTAGGTTATCTGTAGCAGCTGATGTTCTCTTCCTCACTAGGATCAAAGACAGGCCACAGTACTTTTACTGAGACGGAACCATCAGACAAAAACACTGTTTTTCCCACATCAAGGGGAGTTGCAGTGCTACATTTTCCTTTAATGGAGAGAGCATGGCAAAGAGAAGACTCATGCTATGGATTTTGCTTTGCAAGGATTAAGCTGGGTGTTTGGAGACATGGCTTGAGTGAATAAAGGGCTGAAGACAGAATGATGACAGCTGTACATTGCTAATAGGAATTTGCATATCTCTAGATTTAAGATGGCTTCTCAGCTTTCCTTCAGCCCCTTTGATTTTTCTCATTGTGGCAACAACTTTAGCAACTGATAATGATGAACTGCATGTACAGTATTTTTCCTTCCCAAAGGTAGAAGATCCTAAAGCAGGTGTTGACTTGGTCCAGGAGCTTGTTTTATTTCCCCATTGGAGAGAAATTCTTCATGCTGCTTTATTGGGTTTGTTTGTCATATACAATGATTTTTGAAACTATTTCATGTTACTGAGCAACAGATTACGAACTATTATGTACAGCTATGACTTCATATGCACTTTGAAGAAATAATTTTTTTTCCCCCCAGGAATTCTAGAGGTGTTACACTGTGTGTTGGTGGAAAGCCCAGAAGCTCTAAACATTATTAAGGAAGGACATATTAAGTCAATCATCTGTCTTTTGGACAAACATGGGAGAAACCATAAGGTAGGTAAATACTAAACAAGTATATTTAGATGAACATTTGTGGACAAATGCTCATGAATGAATGAAGCAAGCTCATTCTTCTGTGTAGAAGTTAATTTCAAATACTTTATTGCTGTTTTGATAATGAGGAATGAAACTTTTCCTAAAATGTATATGAACAGTTTGAAGAAGCAAAGAGGAATGTTACCTTCTTTTTGGCAAAAACATTGATACATGCCAGTTCTTAAGGGAAGTGGGAATAATGTTTTAATGAATCATTCTAAAATAAAACCACTGTGCTGGATGAATTACATACCATTACATGTCTTCCAGTAACAAGGTATAGAGCATTACATTGCCTGAAGTAATTAACAATGATAATGAAAAAGTATTTAAGATTAAAAGAATCTTTTTTTTTTTCAGGTTTTGGATGTTTTGTGTTCTCTCTGTGTTTGTCATGGAGTAGCTGTGAGGTCTAATCAACATCTAATCTGTGATAATCTCCTGCCAGGAAGAGATCTGCTCTTACAGACACGTCTTGTCAACCATGTGAGCAGGTACAAAGAAAAAGAAAAAAATCTGTATCTATGAACGAAGCAAAAAAACCTAACTTGTGCTTAAAAGAAATACTACAGAAAATCTCTTTTACTTCCAGAACTTTTGTTATGATATTTTATTCTTACTAAGATTTTAAATTCCCTTTGCAGGAGTGATTAAATTTGAAACGTGGGTCAGAGAGAGCCGTCACAAGCTATAGCTGCCCGAAACTGTTTTAAGTCTGCAAAGCTGTAGTCTCTTCTAAAGATTATGGTCTAGATCTAGTTGGGCATTCAAAGTATTGTCAGCTGATATCCTATGATAGCCTTTATGTTTATGATCTTGTGAGGATTTCCTAATCACCTTTGGTCAAAATTAAGAATTTAGTGCCAATCACCTTCACCAGTGCCTGGAATATTTAGAGAGTGCCTTCACCCTTCCTTCCACTGGCAGAGTTTTAGAAGCTGCTTTCAAGCAGACATTAATAACAGGATGAAGCTAGTACCATCTTAAATTGGTAAAGTATAATTTACAAATATTATTAAGTAAATGTTTTTCCGGAGTTTTAATTTATACTGAGGCCAAAGAATGTGGCTTTGTGTGAAGATCTGTGGGATCTTCTTCTGTCTCAAACTTGTTTATTTTTAAAAGTCTCAATCATTGATTGAGAATGAAAATTGAAACACAGAAATAGCACTTATAATTCCGAGTTCATAGGATTTATTAGATGCTGAAAAGCGTAAAAACCCCACACTGTATATTATAAGGAGGCTACTTCAGGCTAAAGTATCTGGGGAACTGATTGTCTCTCTTTACCTGGCATTGGTGGGGCCACACCTGGAATACTGTGTTCAGTTTTGGGCCCCTCACTACAAGGAGGACATTGAGGGGCTGGAGCATGTCCAGAGAACACAATGGAGCTGTTGAAGGGTCTGGAGCACAGGTCTTTTGAAGAGAGTCTGAGGAAACTCGTTTGTTTAATCTGGAGAAGAGTGGGCTCAGGACCCACTTTATCACTCTCTACAGCTCCCTGAAAGAAGGCTGTAGCCAGGTGGTGGTCAGCCTCTTCTCCAAAGCAACCAGAGACAGGGCAAGAGGACAAGCTGCACCAGGGGAGGTTCAGGTTGGACATCAGGAAGAATTTTTTCATGGAAAGGGTGGTTAAGCATTGGAACAGGCTGCTCAGGGAAGCGGTGGAGTCATCATCCCTGGAAGTGTTCAAGAAATGACTGGACATGGCACATAGTGCTATGGTTTAGTTCTCATGAAGATATTTGATCAAAGGTTGGACTTGATGATCATGGAGGTCTTTTCCAGCCTCAATGATTCTGCAATTCTATGACTGAGCTTTTGAGATGACTTTGTATCTCATACAAGGAAGGTAAACTTGCCTTTCCCAAATAAGGTAGTAGAGAAAGCAAATTAGTTGTTCCGTATTTTTGCTTTGCATTAGAAAGTAGTGAATGAGAAGATTCTTATTCTTGCACTTATAAAGAAAAAAACATTTTTTTCAAGAGTCAATAAGACCAAGGAAACATTAAAGAAATTTAGTGTTAGACTAAGACATGCATACCCTGACCCAAAAATATTTGGCAAAAGAACTTTCTAAAATATTAATGGAACTTTCTAAGATATTGCTGTTTAACATACTTTTCCGGGGAACTGGAAAATTCTATTCACAAACCACTTTTGAACAAGAGTAATTTGGCTGATTAGGTTGATTAAATTGTGAAGTCTGGAGAAAAGCATAATAAGATACTACTTTTTCTGCTACAAGTAGAAAAGATTCAATTGATGATATTGCCAATAATTTACAGATAGTATGACTTTTGTGGAAGATAGCTTTTGTCAAACACAATTTATTTTTAAGGTCATTAAATTTTTGACTTGGAACAATGCGAAGAGTATCTATACTTAAACATTTGCCAAAAGACAACCCATATACTTCAGATAAAATTATTTATTTTATAAGCAACCAGGTCAGTAAAGTCTGCTTTTACACTTACTTGTATTTAACCACCTATACCAGCCATTCTTCTTCCCCCCGTCATTCCTTCTACCAGAAAGCACACTGGGACTAGCTTAGAGCTACTTTTTGTTGCTTAGTCAGCTTGAATGTAGAAGGAAAATATTTATACAAGTAATAACCCAGTCTAGTGGAGGAATGTGAAGACTACATACACTCAGTCTAGAAGTTTAAAAGATTTTTTGTGATATGGGTTATCAACCACTGAAGAAATATAGCTAGTATTGATTTTGGATACTTCTGTGCTCTGTGGCTTTAATTCAAGGTTGAATGGCTTTCTTAGTACAAAGCTGACACAGAAATGACTGTCTGGAGACAGATTTTTTTGGGATGAGAGTCTATATTCAATATTATCCCAAAAATCAGATTAGAAAAGCATAGGTTTTTTTTCCTTTTTCTCACCCCTTTGACCTTTAGATAATGACTCTACGTATTGCTATTTAGCTAGATACTAAATAAGCACAGTAGTGGCTGGCCTTTTAAGCAGTCTTGTGAAATACTGTAAAACCAGTAGCAGTAGGAACATCACATTGTTATTAAGGATTTCTACAACCACTGCAAATTACTGAGTTATGCAGGACTTGGAACAAAGAAGGAAGAGGTACAAGAGAATTTTGAAATAGATTGACACTTCACTTTTGTATCTTTTAAAATGTTATTCTCTTGAATGTATAATCAGTGTTACAGAATGTAGTTTGCTATGTAAAATTAAACCTGCAGTGTGCACTTACTACATTTACGATGGTAACTGGTGAATAGCTGTGGGGTTTTTTTTTTGCAGGGCTTAACATCTATTAAATATTCAAACATATAAACTAATTATTATTGGTATCTGAGTGAGGGCACTGTTTCAGTTACTGAAGCAAACATTTTTTTGCTTAAAATGTATAGAACATTTTCACCAGAATAACTGAATGAATAAATAACTAAAAATACTGCCTTCTGGAAGCTAAGGTCAGAGATGTTTCCTATAGTTTGCCTCAACTTGTCCAGAGCACAGATTACTATCCATTGTTACTCTTCTCATGGGGGCATAAATGGTACCGCAAGCTGAAACCTGGACAGAATCAAGAAAGGACTATAAAGCTTTGGGAGTGCAAAGTATTGGAGCTCAAGCTACCCCTTTTTTTCATTTTACCAAGTAGAGGAACAGCCAGATGTAGACATATAATGCAGGTCAGCTTTTGGCTTCATTTGCTTGGTTGACGTGGAATGAGTGGTGGACATTTTCTACCTGGATTTCTCCAAGCCTTTCCATAGTTTCCCACAGGCTCTTTCCAGAGAAACTGCATTAGGGTGGAGATAAGGGGTCTGTGCAGTGGGTGGGCACTGGCTGCCTGGCCACACCCAGAGGGGGGTGATAAATCCTTTTCAAACTGGCAACTGTCACAAGTGGGGTCCCCAGGGGTGGATATTGGGCCCCACGCCGTTTAATACCTTCATGAGTGATCTGAGTGATGGGATCAATCTACCCTGATGGAGTTTGCCAATGATACCAAGCTGAGTGGGGAAGTGGATACTTGGGAAGGGAGAGACACCCTGCAAAAAGACCTGAATAGGCTGGAAGAGTAGGCTAATGAGAACCCTATGAAGATCAGGACAAGTGTATCTTGTACCTGGGAAAATGTAATTCAGGAATGCAGCACAGGCTGGGATCTGCCTGGCTGGGGAGCAGCTCTGTGGAAAGGGACGTGGGGTCCCAGTGGACAGCAAGCTCAGTTTGAACATGTGCTGCTGTGGCAAATAAAGCCAACAGGATGTTGGGCTACATCAACAAGGGCATAAACAGCAGAGAGAAAGAAACCTTTATCACACTTTATTCAGTGCTTGTCAGGCCACACCTGGAATGCTGTGTTCAGTTTTGGTCCCTGCTGTGCAGCAAAGATCTGGACAGGCTGGAGAAGATCCAGAGAAGGTCCACAAAGATGACCAAAGGACTGGGAAGCTTTCCATGGAAGGAAAGGCTAGGAGAACTGAGTTTATTCAGCCTTAAGAAATGAAGGCTTAGGGGAAACATTATCACTGCATTCCAGTATTTAAAGGGTTGCTACAAAGAAGAAGGAAATTCTCTTTCTGTAAGGAGTCACATGGAAAAGACAAAGGGTAATGGGTGCAAGTATCTCCTGGGGAGATTCTGATTGGAGAAAAGAGTAACATTTTTCATAATGACAGGGATCAGTCATTGGAGTAGTCTCGCCAGGGGAATGGTGGATTACCTCAAATGGGACATTTATAAGACAAGACAGGGTGTTGGGCCATCTTATCTTGACTATGCTGTACTGGTTTGAAAAACAAACCAGTGGGAGACACCAAGTCAGAATAACAATTTATTAGGAAAATTAAAAAAAAAAATAAAGGCAGAAAACACTGGTTTAAACTGACAGAGTCAGAATATGATCTGACACCCTGTTAGTCAGGGTGGCGGTAGCAGTCCAATAAAATGTTAGCTGCAGTCCTCCTAAAGTGATGGATGTGGTTCTGTTGAACGCAGTGATCCTGTAGAAGGGTCTGGTCTTCCTCGGCAGGTCCAGTGGTGGCTATGTAGGTCTTGTCCTCTGGGAATCCAGTGGAAAAGGCTGTCTGTGGTGTTTGAAATCTCAGATTATATCCAGGACGGAATGCTTGGTTCCTCCCTCTGGGTGGAACATCTCACAATGGGATGATGAGTCATGTGGCAAGGCATTGATGGGCCCATTAACAGAAGACAGTCTGGAGGGAGGAGGCAAGGAAAACACTGCCCCACCTGGTTTCAACAGCTCATGAAGATGGTGATAGAATACATACTTTTGGACACATCTTACACTGTAACCTGGGACATATGCTTTTGACAAGAGAGGTTGGACCAGATGATCCTTGTGGTCTTTTCCAACCTGGTAATCTATGTGATTCCATGAAGTAAAATTACATCTGTTGTTTTAATCTCACAAAACAAGCTTGAAATTTGAGTCAATGAAAAGTATGCACCAGTTCATCTTGTCCTTGAGATAAGATTCTAATAACTATTTTTATTCTTTCTGTTTAAGCATGCGACCCAACATCTTCTTGGGGATTAGCGAAGGCTCTGCCCAATATAGAAAATGGTACTATGAACTTATGGTGGACCATCTAGAGCCCTTTGTGACTGCAGAATCAACTCATCTGCGAGTGGGCTGGGCTTCAACAGAAGGCTACTCACCCTACCCAGGGGGAGGAGCAGAATGGGGAGGAAATGGTGTTGGTGATGACTTATATTCCTATGGCTTTGACGGTCTACATCTGTGGTCAGGTATTCTCTTGGGTATTTTGTTGTTGTTTATTTTTGTTTAAACATTATAATTGTGTTTGCAGTCCCAGTGAATTTGTTTTCAACAGCAGCAAAGTGAATCAGTTATTTCAGCTGACACTTGGAACATACAAAAACAGTACCTTATATCAGAATATGTTTTAAACTGACATTCGGTATTGAAAAAAAATTGGTTTATATGAAGTAATGCAGATAGACTAATAATTTATATTTCAGCCTGGAATTTTGGGGGGGAAGGGGGCAGGTAGTGGGACTGTGTGTTCATGGTAACTATGAAGATTTTATTTAGAACTTCAAAGCTGCAAAAATTGAAGTGTGACAAACAGTCATCTGGATTTGTAATTCCTATATGGTAGTATAAGAACAGTCTGAGAGACTTAATTCACAGGACTCTCCTTTTTTGATTTTTGTTTTTTTTTTTTCAAGCCAGGTTTTTATTATTGGTCTTTAGAAGTTTGGAAATACTTTAGAGGTGAAGAAGATTTTTGAATATGTTTTTTGCCATACATTTAAAGCAAGATAATTTTTCTGCAGTGATATTTTATTTGCATATGTTAAGACTGACTGATTATTGCAAGACTTGCAAAATCACATTCCTGGCTTGCATATGATATATTTGCCCAGGTATTCATCTTTAAAATGTTCTTGGCTTACTTTGGATCTATTTGTTAATAGTGATTTATCCATGAAGATTCTAGTGTTAGAGAAAGCTGAACTCAGTAAAGCATTTCTATTTACTGTTGATTCCACAAATACCTTATTCTCTTTTCAAATTGGATTAGCTCAGCAAAACCAGAATAATGATAGCTTGTTCTCTTTTTCTTAATATTTTTTCAGAAGATTTAACTTTTGTGAAAAGATTCCCAGATATCATTTAGAATGGGTAGTTCTAGAGTTAGACAGTCCTGAACTTCTTGAAAGGAGATCTTACTGTGATTTCACCTTGCTGAGAAAAATATTTTTTCTTTTGATTTTTGAGAGATTATTGGGCAGTGGTGAACTATAGAATTGCCTGAAAACTGGGAAAGGCTCATTGGACTGGCAGTTCTTTCCACTATAAAGATATGAACAGGTTTTCTAAAGCACCTTAGCAAACAAGAGAGACGATTTAGTGAGTCAGCTGCATCATCCAAAATTCTTGCAGTGTTGAGGCATTGTGGCTTGATACTTGGAAAAGAATACAGTTTTACATTTCAAAAGAATGTTCCAATCAAAATAGCAATGGATTTTATTAATAAATAATAGCATATCAACTGGAGTGGCATTTAGGAAAGAAGCTGCTACTTGCCTCTCATGTATAGTGAGCATTACTTTGGAACAATGATGCATAATTAATGGTATCATTAAAAGTGTCGTGACTGGGTTTGACAGATAAAGTATTATTGCAGAAGAACCAGAAAATAATGAGCTAACCAATATAGCTTTTGTACCTAAGGTCACTTTTAGGGAGGAAACAAAAGATTACTGAAAATCAAAATCGTTTTCTACCCACTGCAAACTTTTCCATCAGAAATGTAACAACAGAAAAACGAAATATTGTTTGTGGTTCTCAAGTCAGTAATCCTGCTGAAAAAAATAAGTCAGACCACCTTTGCATCTGGAAATTTTTGTATCTGTTGTGGATATGGCTGATAGATTTGAAAGGTGTATCTTTCTTCACTGACGCTGTTGTAAGCCACATACATACCTCTCAAATGTGGAAGAACTTTAGGTAGTTGCATATTGAAAATCATGGCCTTTCTTTTGCTTCCACAATCCCAGGCTGCATCTTGATGAGTCTCTGCAATGGCATTTTAAGAATAACCTTAGCATGAAACATTTACTGTATTAATGAATAGCAACAATAATTTCTGCCCCCAAGTTTCTGTTCTGAACCAAACCTGTTTGAGAATCACATATAATTTACATTTGGTTCTTCACTCCTGAAATGACTTACCTGTTGTGGAGAAGTGGAACTCATAGGTCTTTAAAGTCTAGGGCCAGAAAAGGCATTTAGATAATTTGATCTACTGTGTATTCATCAGTGACCAATACATATTTCTGTTAGCAGTCAGCCTTGCATTGATCTCCATAACCTATATTTGCCTAAATTTTAGTGTCTAAAAAGGCATCTGGTCTCAAGTAGCATGTTTTAAGGAGTTGAAATACCCACTCTTCATTGGTAGCTCTTTTAGAGTTTAGTTATCCCTGCCATTAAATAGTTGTCCCTTTCTGTGATTTATTTTAAACTAACTCTCCACTATGATATTTTCATCTGGCAGTATCACAAATTCATTTTACATGTATAGAGTTTTGGAAGTGTTGGTATTTTATTTTTCCTTGGGGATCAGGATGATATGTGTATGAAAGTTCACTTGTAGAAAAATTACTGAGATTTTATTATTTTTGCTTCTGTTAAAAACCTGTACCATCAGCTTCTTCTTGGAAATGTAGTGCTAGTTAAGTCTTTCATGTTTACAGAAGTTGGACGCCCTAGTTAAAAAGTTAGTGCTCTGTTCTTAGTATGCATCATGGCGTATCTCTTGCAGACAGTGCATAAGTTATTTTTGGAAAACATGAGTAGACATGTTTTCATACAGCTTTCATGGTTTCCAAAATTCTGTGCTGCAGATGGCAGTAAATTTAAGGCACAATCACTTTCTATTTCTGCCTTCTATAGCTTATTTCTCTTGGGAAGCAGGTGTGCTTGTGTAAATGTAATTTGATGTAAAATAGAATAATCCTTTAGGATTCATAAAAACGGATTAAAAATACATATATTACTGAATATATATGCCTCAAAAATGCAGCTGTCTTTGTATATTGCTGAAAAATGCTGGTTTGCAGTTTAATTATGAAACTGAGTAGTATCATCTCATACAAATTTGCAAGAGTACCATGATGTGGCCATTAACAGGGAGTACCTAATTTTCCATAAATAATTCAGAGTGAATAGTTTTCTTTGTCAAGTTATGAAGCATTCTTTAGAAAAGTATAGTAGGTTTCATACTAGATACTAATGGCTGTTTTCAGTTTGCACTTCTGTAATGTAAGGAATAAAATGTACTTTTCTTGGTTTTGACTGTTTATATGGATATCAGTAATTATTTTCACTTACATTAATGTAATTAAATTTTATTACTTATGATTGAAATAGCTGTGTTGACATGACTATATGCTGCTATTCACTATATTGCATGCTTAAAATCAGGTCTTGGATGTTATAGGTTAGATATTTGTGTATTAATGTGTTTGTGCTCTGTTGCGATGTTTTTCTCTTTTTTTAGGCTGCTGTGAAAACCAGTGTGGTTTTCATAAGTTTCACTAAATGTGTCTCTGTTACTTCCATAGGTTGTGTAGCACGAACAGTAAATTCTCCCAACCAACATCTGTTAAGAACTGACGATGTTATTAGCTGCTGTTTGGACCTGAGTGCCCCCAGCATCTCCTTCCGAATAAATGGCCAGCCAGTTCAAGGAATGTTTGAAAACTTCAACATAGATGGCCTCTTCTTCCCGGTCGTCAGCTTCTCTGCAGGAATAAAGTTAGCATCCCGTGGAGTTGATTTTTTTTGGTTTTTTTTCCACTGTGTTTATTTTTTTCTGTATACATGAATATGCTGACTATTTCCCTGCCTGTCTGCTCTCATTTCTCTTTCTGACATCTGCTTTTTTGGCTAAGTTCCAGTTCTTGGATGGTGAGAGCAACAAAGTAGTCCTGAAGACACAGTGCATCTGTTGTTTTTCAGCATACCAGTGTATTCTGGTGGTTTGCAGACGTATCTTAGAAACAGCTTCTTAATAATTTCTTTGCTGACACATTGCTACACATTCACTCCAGGCCAGCATTTTGCATCAGCCTTTAATATTAAAAATATATTTTCCCTAACTCACCTGTTATGAGGTAGTAACAATTATTTAAAGAGGCATTATCTGCACTTACTGTAAGAAATGGTGGTCATACACTTCCTTTTGTAGCAGCATGAGTTAATATGAATTCAGTCTGTATTCTGGTTGTTGTATTGGTTTTCTATAAAATTTCAAGTCATACTTGAGGTGCCAGACTTCTGCTTCCATGTATTGAGCAGTTTGAAACTATAATATTAAAAAAGATTGTGTGGTGTTGCAGTGGGGAGACCAACTTTATCAGGACTGGCAAAGGTGAAGGCTGAAAGCTGATTTCTGTTGGAGGCAGAGCAATGCTCTGTGAGGGATCATTCAAAGAATACCAGAGATGCTAAGAGCTATCACACAGAGCACACACTCACCTCTTATTGCAGATGCAAAATACATTTCTTTAGACTATGCCTTTGATAGTACAGGAGATAAAATGTGGTAAAACTATAGATCTGCATGCTGTAAAATGCAAAATTATAAGCCTGCATTCTTTATTTCTGTTATCAGAGAAATTATTGACAGATATGATTTGTGTGCTGCATGCAGTTTTTGAGTGTGTACTAGTATAGCATTAACAAAAATCTTGTAAGATACTCAGTAAACAGAGAAGAGACAAAATTCTTCTGGTTTAAGGCTAGTTTTTTGGCTCTTTTTGATTTCTTTTGGATGAAAATGTTCTAGGAAGATTTTTCAGTATTATGTCATTGCTATGTCATGTCAGTATTATGTCATTTCTATACCATTGTTAGCTCATTGATTGTATTTTGCAGTAACAAAAGGCCATGACATTTACCATTTTGTCACGAATAAAAGAATGTTTTCCCCTGGATTTCTGCTAATACGACAAATAAAAGTTTTATGGAAGGAAATATAGGAGTTTTTGTATTGTGTCCTAAGGATTTAGTATTTTGTGAGACAAAAGAAAGAACCACGGGGTTTTGAGGTTAATTTCTCAAATGAGATTGAATTTAGACTTCTCCTGAATGGAGAGAGCTCTTACGTGCTTGATTGATTACTTTGGGTTATAATCTCTGCCTTTAGAGACTCAAAAGGCTGCTGCTTACTTTATAGGTGTGCTAAATAAACTGATTATGCTCTCTCTCAGAGATTATTGGTCTCATGATTTAGAATGCCTTTGCTGAAGTAAAATTAACTAGAAAAATTAAGGGTTTACTTTCCCCACGTTTTTTCAAACTCCTACATCATAAACTCCAGCAGCAGTTAGAGAAAGTTGAACTGTAAACAATGTAAAGAAGCTGCAACATTGACATTTTTCCCTATTTTTTTTTTCTTTTTAAATAGCATTTAATATTCTTTAGGCTTAGAGACTGATTAGGCATTATGCCAGAGGTGTCTTGGTTATCTAAAGTAATTCTGATGTTCACAGGGTTCGTTTCTTGCTTGGAGGTCGCCATGGAGAATTCAAGTTCCTTCCTCCACCTGGATATGCTCCATGCTTTGAAGCTGTCCTACCAAAAGAGAAGCTGAAAGTGGAGCACAGCCGAGAGTACAAACAAGACCGTAGCTATACAAGAGACCTGCTGGGTCCCACTGTCTCTCTGTCACAAGCAGCTTTCACTCCAGTTCCTGTAGATACTAGCCAGGTATGGAAATGGAAAGATTGCATGTTCATTTTTAAACACACACATATTATAGGCCTATGTTACTTCATTTGGTTGAATTTGCACCTTGTCCCAAACTTGGTTTTTTTCTTGGGATTTGTTTGTACAAAGTTTGTTATGAAAGTTTGGGTGGCATGTCAAACAACTCATTTGTAATAGCCTCTTCCTCTCTTACCTCTTCTCTCTTTAGATTGTTTTGCCTCCCCACCTGGAAAGGATTAGAGAAAAATTAGCAGAGAACATCCATGAACTTTGGGTTATGAATAAGATTGAACTTGGCTGGCAGTATGGACCAGTATGTACCTTCCAACTTAATTTTCTGTTAATTGCATAGTATGATTCAGCACATTGGTTTCAGTGTACTAATGGGACTGCATTTTTCATCATCTCCCCAAAATTAGTAAGGTTTTAGACACCTTCCCACTGAAAGCATGTGGAAACCAGCAGCGCTTGTGCATTTCGGAACAAAAATTCTTGTATTAAAGCTATTTGGTGCTGAAATTTTCAGTCTAACTGTCAACACAGAAAGCACATAGTGAGTTTTTCATCTCCTATTTGTTCTTGCAGCAGGATGTTCGATTGACTGGTGGAGTAAGCTGATGAACACAGTTATTCTTGGTTCTCTTCTCATGTGCTGACTAAAGTTACTCTTTTAGAAGTCCCAAATAAGTATATTATAGGAAATTCCATTAAATCTGATTTTTTCCTTCCTTTTCTCCACTTCTTCAGTCTCATGTCTGTATTAGGTGCTCTACATAACTATTTTCTTAACACTTTCCTATTTTCATGGAGTATGAAAAAAATTTTCCTTTTAAAGTCAACCAGTAAAAAATTATACAAGCTTGTTACTCGTATCCCAAATGATGCTTTATGAAGAAAGATTGCTGTGAAGATTGTATAGAAACATGCAGTAGGTACTAGATATAAGTGTAAAAGCATGTATGTATTCTATTTTTGTTACTAAAAAGATTTAGGTCTTCTGAGGAGTTCAGGTTACAGATTTAAGGTAATTGGGCATAGGTATTATATTTGGTGTAGCATACAGCAGTACTTAAAAATATATGATTAACAGAGAATATCTCCAGATTTTGTTGTAGTTAATTTCCCCACCAAATCAAATGCAAAACCTCAGTTAAATTAACGTCAAAACATTTTAATTGTGGTATAATCATACCAGCTGTGAAGCAATCTGCAGGAACCCTTAGTGTACCATTATGTATCATTGAGAGTCTAATTGTACAGTTGAACACTATTTAAACCATATATGATAAGTATCAGGTTAAGCAGTCATCAAGTTAGTTATGTTCAAAATGAAAATAGGTGTTAAATCTTTTAAATTACCTAGCTTTCTCTATCTAGCTTTAGTGCATTTTGGTAGGATGTGCTCATTTTGGGATCGTGACAAAATATATGCTAATCATTTTCTGGAGGTTGATTTTTTAATCATACTGGTTTCTCACAAATGATTTTATCAGTTTCACAGAATCATAGAATAAGATGAGTTGGAAGGGACACACAAGGATCATCAAACCCAACTCCTGACCGCACACAACATCGTTCCCAAGAGTCACACCCAAACACTTCTTGAGCTCTGTCAGGCTTGGTGCTGTGACCACATACCTGAGGAGCCTGTTCCAGTGCCCAACCACCCTTTGGGTGATGAACCTTTTTTCTAATATCCAACTAAACGTCCCCTGACACAACCTCTTCCTCCTCTTCCCCTCACAAGGAAGTTGTAACTGCAATGACGTCTGTCCTCAGTCTCCTCCGGGCTGAGCAGACCAAGTGACCTCAGCTGCTCCTCATACGGCTTCTCCTCAAGGCCCTTCACCATCTTTGCTGCCCTCCTTTGGATACTTTCTGACAGTTTAATGTCTTTCTTATATTGCAGCCCCCAGAACTGCCCCCAGCACTCGAGGTGGGGCCACCCCAGTGCAGAGCAGAGCGGAACAATCCCCTCCCTTGCCCGGCTGGTGATGCTGTGCCTGATGCCCCCCAGGACAGGGTTGGCCCTCCTGGCTGCCAGGGCACTGCTGGCTCATGTTCAATTTGCTGTTGGCCAGGACCCTCATGTCCCTTTCCATGGCACTGCTTTCCAGCCTCTCATTCCCCGGTCTGTCTGTACATCCAGGGCTGCCCCATTGCAGGTGCAGAATCTGGCACTTTCCCTTGTTGAACTTCATATGGTTGGTGATTTCCCAGACCTGTAATTTGTCAAGGTCTCTCTGCAGGGCCTCCTTGCCCTTCAGGGAGACAACAGCTCCTCCCAGTTTTGTATCATCTGCATTTGAGCCACTATTGCCAATTCTCGTTATCTGAATTCATGCACTGCAGCTCCTGAGTACTGAGAGAAGGTATGGCAGAGAAATTAGCTTGTTTATATGCACACAAGTCCTCTAATATTAGATTTTGTCTTTTCAGTTCAGAGCAAGATGCATTATATGTAGTACCCAGTGGTGTTTTTTCACCAAGCCTAAAAGTTTAAAGGCAAATAGACAGAATCTTTAAATGACCCTCCAGATTATTAAAAAAATCTGCTGTAGCATTTTATATTCCTCCTACATATCTGCGTCATCAGATCTGTATGTAGTATCACCAAAGTGATACCCACTATTGCATGTCATTACTACTGCATTCTATGCATGAAACAAAGTAAAATAGCAAGCTAATGTAGAAAAATTATGGTCTTTGTTAATTGGCTTCATTTTAAGTCTGAATATGTGTGCTATTGAAATCAACAGATGCATCTGCATATCCTTGTTCCTGTTCAGTGTCACTATGCATTTAAAACCAGCCACAAAAGTTAAGAATTGATGGATGTCATGAGTTCTGCCACTGATATAATGTGTTTGCAAGGCAGTTGATTTTTATATTGTGCTCAGAAAATAAAAGGAAATGGGAAGATAACCCACCAAATATGTTGACTATCTAATAGACTATATAACAGAATACATTGTAGATGTAGAACAGAAATAGTGTCACTAGGGGAAATAAATTAATATTGGAATTCTGAGGAAAATACCTGACATCCAAGACTTAAATTAGCTGTACACAGATCTAAACTCAGAGACTATAATGAATTTTGTTTTAATACAGATTACCGTAGATCTTAGGAATCTGTAAATAAACATTTCCAGTGCTGCTAAAAGATATTTCTCATTTTATCTTCTATTATTTTTTATAAGTAGTTTGGCAGTTGAATTGCCTGTATTGCCTGTCCAAAGAACATTAATCCCATCAAATCAAGATAAATACTCCCTGGAGACTGTAAAGATTTTTCAATCCAAAACATAAACAAATGACTGCTGTACAAGATGAGAATTATGTGCTTGGATCAAAATGCAAAAATTATGTTACTCAGAAATGTTATAGAGAAATGTGATTTTTTTTTTCATGAGATTACATAAATTAGATTAAGTAGTAGTGTAACGATCAATTTTGAAAGATTGTAACAATTAGGCTTCTTAACTTCAACTGTTAAAATTCAGTTTTCCAGTGGAATTATCTGATTGATCAAAAATTAGTAATGTTATTTTTCAATAACTTCCACTTTGCAGCTTTAAAGGTTAATATAAGTGGTGAACCTATGGTCCATCAAAGTTTGACACAAAAATGTTATAATACATGGTTTATAAAGTTGTCTCAGGTGAGCAGATGTCAACAATTGCAGTTGGGTCCTTTAGGTAATATTTTCAAACGAATGTGTTTTATCAAGCCTTTGTAGATGTTGTTGGCTGAACTCTAGCACAGGATGCTAAGTTGAGAGCTATAAAGTATTGACTATCCCAGCCTCCAAGGTTATGGCCTCTTGGTTATGACCAGTATTAGACTAAAACTGTGTAGAGATAGAGTGGGTTAAAAATGATTTTGATCAAATTTTTAAATTCAGAAAATGTAGGATTTTGTAAATTATAGTTTGTATTGCTCTCCTGTCACTACAGTAAAAGTAAATTCCTGTTCCACTCATATCTGACTTCTGAACAGTAACATTCTGCTTCTATGGTACTGGAAATAACAAAACCATTTTCGAATTAAGAGATGGGGAAGATTTATCTTTTATATTGTTATTTCCGTTGGGTAAGGATTTCAGTACTATCTGTATCGATGTATTTATACAAACTGGACGTAGAATTTTTCGAATGTGGGGCTGAAGATGAGATGGAACTTTGTGGCTGTATGTTAAAACATAATATAGATTGCACTGTTCTTGAACCTTGGATATTTCCTGTGAACATCTGTATAACAGCATGTAAAAATTAGCATTTATTCCACTTGAGATATGCAAATCTGAAGTTTATTTCAAAATGCAAATTCTGCTTTGCTTGAACACAATGATAATGCTCTGAGAATACAGAATACTTTCTGTTTTGAAGTATTGTCCAGTTTGAGTAATTCTAACAGGATCAGCTTTATGATTGGACTGGTTTAAATTTCTTTCAGTTTTTACGGCACATTAAGCTTATTTCTTTACTGTTTTTTCAGGTTAGAGATGACAACAAAAGGCAACACCCATGCTTAGTGGAGTTCTCGAAATTGCCGGAGCAAGAAAGAAATTATAACTTACAAATGTCACTTGAAACACTGAAGTAAGTTGCTAGAACTTTTGAAGTTTATAGTTAGAGTTTCATAAGGAGATGCAATTTCCAGAATAATAAGTTGACATGCGAATTAAAATTTGATGTGTAGGTGAGGGTAATAATATGCAAATGAGGGAGTGAGATACATTAATGAATTATGTATTTGGCACTGAAAATGACTTTGATAGTCTTTTTAGAATTATTGTGGTAATACTGATTGTGAAATGACGATTCAGTTTTCATCTAGGAGGAAAAAATAGATCCAAGGTTTGAAAAAAAAAATCTATGCTTCTTATTTGGTTTAATTCAATTTTGTTTAATTTCTTTTAATTTTCTTTATTGATAAAACACACTTTGGCACTCAATAGATATTTATTTTTTGCACGTGACTAAATTAAGAACTTTGCTTCAGGAGCCCTTGCTGCTATTTTTGTCATCTGTGCGTGTTGCCACAGAACAAATAGCAGTAGGCATTCCCTCCTTTTGTGGAAGAGTGGTTAGATGTGTGAATGTCAAGGAAGCTCTCCAGCTGGAATGCTTGAAAATTTCAATGGGACATTAAAGGGTTTGTTGAAATAGTCTAGTTTTCTGATACACCAAGGTACAATTCCTCACCTCAGCTTTGTCAGTCAAGGAGGTGTGAGTTCTTACTTTGCTGTGAATGAATTGAAAAATCTATTAGTGTAAGTAATTTCTTCCATGTGTAGCATTGCATGTAGCCAGCATGTAAAAATATTTCTCAAACTGATAAATGCTCCATGGTAGATGTGGTTCTTCAGTCACCCATATTTGAAATCTTTTCTTTCTTTTCTTTTTTTTTTTTTATTGTTAGAATATAGTTGCTTTTTCCTGTTCAGGGAGTTGAAAAAGGGTGAATGTCCACACATGCTATTAACTTTCTGGGAATATTTGTCCTATATTATTAAAATATTTGCCATGTAAACTGGTAGTGCAATATAGTGTTTACACTCATAATAAAAGGAGTTCATGTCCTCATAGTAGAAAGCTGTGTAGAACACTCCTCCTAGAACTTCTTGCAGATTTCTTTTCATGCCAGCTTCTCTGCACTATTTACTGATCTACCGTTCCCACAGTAAATAAACTACTCAGTGAAAAACATATATATGACTCTAAGTGCTAAACAGTTTCTGGAGGGATATTTTGCCATTATTTAGAGGTAAAGCATTCAGAGTGAAATTGAACTGGAAGCAAGAAAATAAGTTCAGATTTTCTACTGATATTCGAATTAGATATTAGAATTACAAGGAAAGTTTTTGAGCATTTCTTGTCAGCCAGAACAATGTTTTAAGGATTCAGAATACATTCTTCCTTTCTGTTTTATGAAAGTACAAAAGATGATGTCATTAACCTTCATCACAGTTGGATTTTTTCCTAAAATACTCTACATAATGTGGCTCAGGCAGCAGAAAAATCATGCTCTCATAATTAAATGCACACTGCTAATGTTTCCCTAAGTATTGAACAAATTTTATGAGTACTTACATGATTACTGGTTCAGGATCCAGTGCTTTTCTAATCTAACCGTGTCAAAACAAACAAACAAAACTTATGTTTTATAAACATACAAGTTACGTATTACTCTTTTTTTAGTAATTTTATTGCTTACTCTAGAAAGAGTCTTTCCGTTTAATAGATTGTATCCAAAATATAAAGCATTCAGTTCTTCTATGTGTTTCAAAATTTGTATGCTTACTGAACTAAGTCTTCTTTACTTTCTTGTATTAGTCCTTGTTTTCTGAAAAAATGAAGTTCTAATTTTGTAGTATTGAATTGTATTTATCATGTAGACATCTGTTGCACAGGGACTAGGAGAGTCTTGCTCAGTTTGTTTCTACAAGCTTGAAAATGTGGAAAAATTAGTGCACTAATTAGTTCTAGGTGATCCATGGCTGACAACTTGAATTGTAAGCTATCTTGACTATTTCTTTACTAGATGTGTCTAGTCTACTAGCTGTCAACCTTGATTGGGGGAAAAAGGGAAAGAAAGTGTTATTTTAAAACTTTTAATAGTTTTCTTTACAGTTTACCTCAAACTGCATACTTGAAATAGTTGCAAGACATCAAGAATAATGCTGACTGTAATTGTGTTTTCCTTGGGGGTTTGTTGCCAGTTTTGCTGCCAGATGAGACAGTTAGAAACCAAGGAAGATATAAGTCATATTATCTGATACAACATTTCTTTTCCATATATTGGGATGTGTGTATATTTTTCAGTACGATTGAATACTTTTATAAGCTATAAAAATTACATACTGTATGAAATGTCAAGATACAGGAATGAGTTGCCTCTGAAAATATAATGAGATTAAAATATGCTTACTCATACTGTTTCTGCACATTTTTATATATATATGTTTTATATAAAATATATATATTTCTTTCCCGAACCTGGTGGGGGAGGGGTGGCTATAACCTGCCTTCGTTTGAGGAGATGTTTCTTTTGGACATTTCCCTGAATTTGGCCCAAACCAGGACAAGTTTCGTCTTGTATTTTTTTTTTGTTGTTCTTGTGTATTATTTTGTGACTGACTTTCCCATTTCTATGTATTTACTCAGTCTTGTGTGATAATTACATGTATCGTTGTGATGATGAGAGTTGCATTCAGCCGCTTTTATTTTTCTTGCTTAGGTTTGAAGTGCTTTAATGGTCTTTCAGATTCTGCAAGTACAGTCTGTCATTTTATCCTCCTCTGGCACTCTTATTTGAATTTGTTTTGTTTGGGTAGAGATAATTCCTGGCTTACATTACAAGAAAATTAGGGTTACCGAAGGTTAGCTCCTCTGTACTGCATTTCACTATTAGATATGTTCTCCTACTTATGCTGGTGATAGCTGTATAGGAATCATGTACTATTTATGCCAGTTGAAATTTAGCTGCATGGAGTATTCTTAACAGATAGTGTGTTTTGCAGGAAGGGGCCACTGGATATTAGTTTGCTCATTTCTGATTTTAGTGTCTAATTTTTAAATCAGGGTTCACAGTCCATAACAGTAGGACTTACTTATGTAGCTAGCACTAAAAATATGCTGTAAGAATCACCTTGAAACAGACAATTCATCTACCAAAAGAAATAATGTTAGATGAGTATTTATGCTCCTCTTTTTTTTCTCCAGCCAGTTCAAGAGCAGCAAATATAGTTAAAACAAGACTAGAAAATATTGTTTTAGCTAGTGGCAGGAACAAATACAAACCTTGTTTGACACCTTTCTTCCACTTCAGGAAAATTTGGAATGGAGTCCAAGGTATTTTTACCTGTGATTTCTTCTGTTACCAGTTTCTATCAAAGATATGGTTATCATCCTTAGGTTTTGAGAAAATTCTCATCTGACTCCAAAGTTAAGTTTCTGACTTTTGTCTAGGATTTCTATTAATTTCAATGTAAATATTTTAGTAATGCACCTAGACGAAAGAAAGACTTTATAAGCCAACATTGAATATAAATGCAGGAAAAAATAATTAATAACTTACAGAACAAATCCTGTAGACAAATGAGACTCAAAATTTATGTTGCTGAACAGTGTGACTATAAAGAAGGGAAGAAGTCTGAAGTAATCAGAAACTCAGTTAATACTGTTGACCCTGTTTTAAGGTAATATAAATGTTTGTTTTCTGAAATGAGCTGCATTTTGCAGAGTCAGGCCACCATGGGCTGGTTCAGTGGCTCTGTGTTATAAGCCTTGTGGTAGGTACATGACATACATTCTAGCTTGAATCAGATGGCAGTTTTGGCCTAATGCTTATCATGCATTCTGATGTCAGTTCTCTCTTCAGTAGTGTGTCCTAAAAAGATCCAAATCCAGCTGAAATCTTTAAGTAATAGCTTCCTCAGAAAGAAGACACGTTCTAAGGATAAGTGATATTTTCTGCCTTTTTTCTTTTTATCAGCTGTGATATCAGTAAGAAAACATAAAAAGATTTGGATATGAAGCAGTATGAATGAGTATGTCAGTTATATGAATAAGTATATAAAGCAGAAATAATATTTCAAGGGCAGAGAATCTTCAAACTGGCACCTCATAGGTGAAATATATGATAGGATAGTTCCCTTTTGAAGTACCATACTCATATTTTTACTAGAAATTTTAGGAATATCTTGTAGCATTTTCTTAACACTATCAGAAAGCTTGTTACATAGGTAAAAAGGCTGGTGTTGATCTTTCCATATTATATTGTAGTAATTTCCACAGGTCTCATTTGTTTTATGATGCTGTTCGTAGGCACTATAGTATGCCTATAAACAGTAGGAACTCTAAATGTAGAAACACTGTCAGAGGAACACTGTCAGTAATTAATCTCTGACTTCTGTGCCCTAGAACCCTGCTGGCATTAGGCTGCCATGTTGGAATTGCTGATGAACGTGCTGAAGAAAAAGTGAAAAAAATGAAACTTCCAAAGAAGTAAGTTGAAATTCAAATGTATCTTCTTTTTAGGCAGTGTGAATTAAGTGAACTCTATTTTAACAATTTTATATTTACACTGCTAGTTTTATTAATTCTTGGGCATGCACATACAGGAATTCTCAGGAATTTTCAGAAATATTCACATACCTTTGTTCATGTTTTTTGTTCCAGATATTTGTCACCTGATGTGTAGACAAATTTTAGGTTTTCCTGTGCTTCATTGAAATGTCTGACATCCATTGTTACATGTTTCTTTTATATATGGCGTGTACCAAAGAGACTTAGTGAAGAATTTTTACAGTAAATTTGCCAATGTATTTTACTGTGCTGCAGATATTTAAAAGCAATCCTTTTGAAAGTTCTCAAATGGCCATGACTTGAGGTGTAGAGAACTGGTACAATCACCTGACTTTTTTCCGAGAGATCTCTTGGCAGCAGCAGCATTGGTAAGACTGGGCTTAGCCTGGTATGGTATAGTGGCCTCCACTACTGGAGCTCCAAAACCAACTCTCATGGCCCAGCCAAGCTGCCCCGGCTTCTTAGCATCAGTGCACTTCCACACCCACCCCCCCGCCCAGTGAAGAATTTGGGCACTTGAACTCAGTTGAGATAATGGAACTATAGTTTCATATGCCTAAATGACAGCCTTACTGCCCAACATACACTTGAGCCCATGCGATAAAGGAGGATTATGTAATATGTAAAAAATCAAAAAGGTAAAAGTCACAGTTTTTACTAGGAGAGAACTTCTGTATGGTCTGTTATTCCTGAATTTAAGTTAGTAATTTAGTTGCCTTGGTTATGACTCAGAGCAATGGTAAGTGCTGTTGCTGAGTTCCTGCTTTCAGTAGCACCTCACTGCTCTTTGCAGGAACATGCTCTGCGCAGAAGTAGCTGTTCCTCTAGTATTGCATCTCTCCATTATTCACAGCAATCCTTCACTGACCCATACCTTTGTATTACATGCAGTCCCTGAGGCCACTGAAATAACCTCCAGTACATGTTTAACTAAAGCATGCCTTCTTTCTTCCTTTTGTGAGCCAAAAGCCTGTGCCTCATTCTGGCAAGATTCTTGCAGGCTTCTAGGTAATACTTTACTACAAGATAGCTGTAAGAACCTGGACCCTCAAGTCTTTGATATCTACCACACTGCACAGATTTACATACCATTGATATTACAATTTCAAAATCCCTGATGTGGTGGATTTCCCAGAATGAAAGGGAATAAAAGCAGGGTATTAACTTAAGTTCACCCCCAAACTGTTTTTCAGTTTCTATATCCCAAAATAACTGTATATCTCTCAAAGAAGAGATATCTAGGGCCTTCTGTATTTTCATTCTGAATTTCCTGGGCAGAAATATATGTGCATTTGCAAGATTGTTCAAGTGAATCAAATTTCCTGCTTTCTGCAGCTAAATCTCAAGTGTGAAGAAATTATACTTCCTAATATAAGAAGACTGATAATGTTGAGTCTTTTTAATGTCATTAGAAGTCATAACTTTAGAAACCTGAAGTTATACCATACATACAAAGTCAGAATTTGATACGTCACATATAATGGATTAAAAAAAACTAGCAAAAAGGAAAGAAAAACATTGTGGCAATATTCTTAAAAGCTCGTGCAGGGGAGCGTGACAGGAAAGAGCACAGTAATTGCCAACCTGACAAGGGTGCTAATTTCATATGTTTCAGTGCTTTCATTACTGTCTTGTTTTACTCATCTCACTGAAGTGACTTCACAGATACCTGAGGAGGGGTAACTGTGAGGGCAGTTAACTCCTGTGTGGGCTTGCTGTAATAGAAACCTGCAGATTGGGAACTATGTGGATGGCTAATTTTGGAATGATGTTCTTGAATTGTTGATTTCAAACTTAAGGTTTTTCTTTTTACTGTGGTAATTTTGAAGAAAGATCCAACCTCTTATTTATAGATGGTAATCCCCCTTAAATAACTGATTGTTTTAAATTTTTGTTTTCAAAAAATAATTTGTTTAAATGTGTTTTAAAATGGTTGTCACAGAACAGAATTAATTAAGATTTGTAAAGTATTTGAATATTTTAGAATATAAATGGGGATAAATACTGTTTAATTTTATGGTTTTCTCTCTGTCAGTACAAATAAAGAAGATACAAGAAAATTACCAAATTGTTTAGAAAATAATTGAGCAATTATTTAAACTAGCCATTCTTTATACACCCCAGGGTGTATAATTTCAGTGAGAGGATGTTGTTGTTTATTTTCACAGACTCCTTTTGTTTCAACCAAAATAGTGCTTTGGATGCTGGAGGAGATAATAGAATTGTAGAATCATTTTGGTTGGAAAAGACCTCAAGATCATGAGGTCTATACTCAGAGATATTCAGGGTACATCCATCCACCAGCTCCAGCCTGTTTTTTCCTGGGACCACATGGAAGCCCCAGCTCTGGTACCAGGAGAGCCTCTGCTCCCCCCACAGCCCCAGGCTGTTTTTCACACTTCTTTTTCCCTCTCACTCCTCTCTGCCAGTGAAACACTTCACCTTTTCTTAAAAACCTTTTTCCAGAGGCACCTCCAGCGTGGCTGAGGGACTCAGCTTTGGCCAGCAGCGGGTGCCTTTTGGGGCCAGCCAGAACCAGCTGTGTCAGGTCATGGAGGCTGCCCCGTGGGCACAGAGACCCTGTACAGCCGCTGTCTGTCTTCCCCCACAGTCCTCTCTTCCTGCTCCTCTTTCCTTGTATGTGCCCTCATCAGCTGATGTAAGAAGGACCTTGTCCACCACCATGGTGGTGCCACACAGTGTTGTAGATTTAGTAAGTCCTGTTGTGCTGCATCCATGACCATATGCTTTACGTCCTTTATTGAAGGTTTGCTCGTAAGTAAAGTAGGAGATTTCTGTAATTAATTGGAAGAGAACAACTTTATAAAAGTAGCATTTCTAGGAGTGCTAAAAAAAGTGAGGAAGCTGCCTTTCTATTCTGAAGTCATGCTTAAATTTTAAACAATTGTTCCTATGATTTGAAGGATAGTTAAGGTATGAATTATTATGAAGACAAACTTTTAATGTGGATTTGATAACTGTTCTTGAGTGAGCCATTTGACCTGCTCTGTCTCTTAGCATCCCTTTATGTAAAAGGAAGAACAGTTTTTCTTGTTTCAGTAGGAAGCAGATAGAATTTAATAAGTATTGCCATCTGCTCAGAGGTAGCAATAATATTGTTGATATAAGCATTTAGATAAACGACAGCTTAATCTACTACTTTGAATATGTGGCATTACTGAAATTCTTTAAAAACATTTTTAGTTCAGACCATTTCATTACCTGTTACTTCATCACGTCAGGATGCAGTTAGCTTGAAAGAGAATAAAAAAATAAATCAGTGATCAAATGTACATTATTATTCTTATATTTAAAGGCAGAAATCATATTTATATAGATATATTGCATAGATGTTATTTCTTTCTTTTGTGATTAGTATTAAATTTTTTTCTTGCTGAAAAGTAACTGCAAGTTTTGTTTTTTTCAACAGCTATCAGCTGTTGAGTGGATATAAGCCAGCACCCATGGATCTGAGTTTTATCAAACTGACCCCTTCTCAAGAAGCTATGGTGGATAAACTAGCAGAGAATGCTCACAATGTGTGGGCAAGGGACCGTATAAGGCAAGGCTGGACATACGGCATCCAGCAGGTAAGTGCTGACTTCAGACACTTGAAACTTATCTATTGAGATATTTCACAGCTAAATGGAAATAACGGTGATATACAGCTAATGAATGCAAATTTTTCAGTCGAAGAAAACGAAACCACATAATTAAAGCAATGCTGCTAAACAGAGGTATGAGGCTCTTTTACAAGCAGTATTAAAAAACTTGGCGGTATATTCTTGTATGCTGTCTAGATCTCAGGGTGAGAAAATTGCATGCAGGAAGCTAATGTGCTCCAGTATTTTAGGAAATGTAAATACTGACTTTCAGTGGGGGAATCATTTAAATGTTTGCAGTTCTGGGAATTGAATAATTTTGTTTATCCAGGAAAATCAGAATGTAAACTTCTAGTAATAACTTTGCTGATACGTTATATTTCTGGCAGAAGCTGTGTTTAAATGAGAATAGTTGAGTCAGTCTCAAAGTTCCAGTCCTACTTTAGTTGTTCCGTTTCAGTGAATAGGAATATTATTTGGTAGTTATCACAGTGTGCTCCAAGGGAGGGGAGTAAGAATAAAGCATGGTGGATTATTGAAAGCAAAACTCAGGTTCTTTGGTTTTTTTTAAAAAAAACCCCAACCAGTCAATTTGGTATACCATGAGCCTTATTTAGTATTTTTGAAGACAGCTTCTACATCAGTCTTCCCCTTAAGATTTTCTCTTCTTTTTGTGATTGGTTGTGAATTTTAAATACAGAAAAGTCTCTTCACTTGCCTTATAAATGCGTAGTAGCAGTTCACAGTGAAATTTTAGGACAATTCACCCCTTGAGGAAAAAAAAGAGTTTTCATGGTTTTGTGCTGAGCATAGGAGATCATTATTTTTGCAAAAATGAGAAACAGCTGTTTTGTAGGTACACACCCTTTTCTTCCTACAAATAGTGGTTTTGTTTTCGACAAAAATTTGAGTTATACATTTCAGTGCCACACATGTCAAATTTTGTTCTTCCACAGGACCAAAATTCATTCTACTTGGAAAACTTTTTTATAAAATAATAAAATAATCTTGTTTTATGCATATTAAGTTAAGCACTTAACCTCATCACATACAAGTGTGCATATGTGACAAAATATATGCTGCATATCTACATTTCAACATTGTTCATTATAGTATCTCTCTATGAATCTGTCACTGTGTTACTTTGCAAGATCTTTAGGAAATCTATGTTCTGTATTTGGCTCTAGACAAAGAGTGAGCCAATTCTTCTGTTTGCAGACTGGAATATATGTAATATTCACTACTAGAAAAACACTGAAGATAATTCAGTGTTTGTGCAAGTTGCCTGCCTACCCCAGGATTTAAGTAAGAGAAGGTGGCCCTTTGAAGTGCTGTTAACATTTCTGATGGAATATGAATCATGAGAAGTGTTGGAAGTGATGATTTTCTGTTGCTAGGTAGGGGGAGGGGATTAATTTGTTTTGAACTCATTCGTTCAATCCTGGGTTTATGGAGGCAGTGCACAATTAATTTCTAGAATGAAAAACTGTATGCTCAAAATAAATATTTCTGATATATTAAAGAATGCACTCAATAATTTATACCATGTCTCCCATATTTTTTATTCTTCCAGAAGCCAATCATTTTCAATACAGGACCTTGCCAATTGGGAGCTTTGATATGAATGGAAGTTGGGAAATAGTTACAACTTTGATAGGAACTTGACATAGCCCAAAATTAAATTTAGTTTTGCAACAGAGTTTATTGGTTAAGATGAATTTAAGAAGTTTCTGGAATCAAATGCATCTCTTAGCTAATTTTATTTCTAACTAGCATTGGGAAAATTTAATCCCATGACTCATATGCAGTGAACAAAATTTCTTAGATCTTGAAGACAATTTAACCTACCATTTGTATCTGTGTGTCTTTGAAAAAAACCACAAATAATTTTGCCATATTTATTGGAGTGAATTTGCAGCTAAATTGCATGTTTTCTGAATTAGTGAGGTATTAAGTAGGAAGGTCAATCAAATGATGATGTCAAAGACTTTCCCAGTGTTACTGGTTTGGGAATGGTATGTAAAAGATGTAGTGGGAGTGGGTGGCAATGAAAATAATTTCTCCTTTACATACAATATTTTTATTATACACTGTCTTTATGGGTGTTTTGATGTGCCTGTTGATATAGAAGGTTCTGCATTTGAAGAGGTATGATTTGATAGTCATAAATCATTAGCTTTACTATGGTTCCCAAAAGGCACTGGAGGTGCTCCAGGCTACAACTTGGGTTTAAAAAAAAACCTCCAAACCTCCCCAAAAAAATCATCAGACAAATCTAGTAGGGGATAATATCTAAAAGTAAACACTTCAGCTTAATGTCAGAAGAATAATGAAGTCTGTCTTATGTTCTCAGAGCTGTGCTTAGGCAAAGAGACTAAACTTACTGTTGAACCTAAAATGTTGTGGCCCTGTGTGGAGACATTTTTGAGGCTAACAAGGAGAGAGCAGAGGGGGGAAAAATGGAGGTCTTATCTACTCAGCTCTCTGTATTTTATCTACTGACTCCTAAAAAACTTTGCCGAGTGAAACTCTTGGAACCTTTGGCCTTGGAACTCTGGCCTTCCCTAGGCTCCCTTCCTAATAAATGTCCTGCTCACTGGATGACAGAGGTCAACATGAAAATGAAATCTGTGCTCACTTATTAAAATTTATAGTTTGGTGTGAGAAATCTCATGGAAAAGAGAGGTTTATTTCCAAACCCCTTAGTCTTATTATACTGAATGGTGCATTACTCATTTTTCAAGAGCTTTTAAAAAAATTGGCTTCATGGCCTCAAAGATATCTGACTGGACAAACAGGATTTAGGTATCTAAATCTGTTCTGATGGCCAGAGACAAGATTTTTTATGAAAATGTTATCGGAATGGTAGCCCCTAGTTAACTTTTCAGATATTTTTTAAGCAGTCGGTGTGAATCAAACTCTGATTTTGACTACCAGCTTATGCTCTGAAAGTCTTAGACAAATGCTTCTGCTCTAAATCTTGACTGGGCTTAGGTATATCTGATAAATATGTAACTGTTCTTCCTTATCAAGTCAAAGACATAGGCATGCAGAGAAGAGCCTGGAGAATTTAAAAGTAAAAAGCTTAAGTGTCTATGAAACTGATCACATTTAGACTTGTAAATCCACTTAATTGGGGTTTTGCAGTACTGAGTGCTTATGCTTTAAACATCCAAGTATTTTTTTTTGTATTTGCTTCATTCAAACTGACTAAAGACTTTTGTGTGCTGAGTTGTGCACTGTTGTTGTGAATGTGGTGCAGTGAAGTGTCATAGATATGCTTTCAACAGAGTATAATTGTTAAAGGTGAACAAGAGCTCAGAAATATTCTTGACCTTCAGGAAGCAGATTTACAAGATCAACAGTATACTTTACTCCGTTATTCTTGGCAGACAAGTTACCGCAGTCTCATGGATAGTTAAACAGATAGATGATGCCCTTTCCCAACAATAGTACGTCCTGCAGAAGCTGCCATGCTTTGGATGTTGATGTTGATTTGCTCTTAATTCCATAATCTTTCTCTTTTCAAATAAGTTTTTTTTCTTCTGGAGAAAAAACCAACAGCTGAGTTTCAGGAGTGCTTACAATGTACAGATAACAAATACCATTTATAAAAATCCATAAGAAGAGAGCAGAATAGCAAGGTGCACTTTCCTGGGTACAGTGCAGAGATGCTACTCATTTAGCTGGTATACATATCACATGGCAAGCTGCTAGCTCTAGCTGTTGTCCATACTCTCATGTGCTTCTGCTTGACTCCAGTGGGTTTATTTCATGGGCTACATTTTGTCATCCCATCGTATTACTGTGACATGTTACAGTACTGGAATAAAGTGACATGATGTTATGCTGTATAATACTATAAACAGATCTTGCTGAGCTGTAAAATAGTTTCCTAAGGGAAAGAAGCTTACAGATGTTTGAAAGTAGATGAACTAGTCACTGGGAAATACGTTATGGGCAGCAGTCATGCTGTGGCTGTAGGATGAATTAAATAATCTCGTAGGTCTGTTCTGTATGAGAGCCTCATCATTTTGGGATTATATAAAATGAAAATATTAAAGAGATACTGTCAAGTAGTTCATGTATAAACCATTTATTTCTTTAAAAACTGCTGGGGAAAATGCCTTCTAACTTCCAGATTTTTTTTCCTTTTCTAAATCCATCACTGCATCTCAGGCTTTTTTCTTAACAAGATATAACAAGCTACATTTTGTGCACTACTATATACGGTATTTCTGTTCTGCTGCTGCAGAGCCAGCCAGCCAGAAGAGGGAGCACAGGTTAGCTAATAAATCCTGTTCCCAGAACTGTCCTAATAACTGTGATGACACTGGTCACAAACAAGTAAGTATTTTTTAGTAGTACAGACTCACAGTTGCTTATTGCTCCATGAAGGGGGCAGATGGAACAAAACAGGTAGGAAAAATATGTATTTCTGCTTAAAAGAACAAATTAAGTAGCAAGGGTAATTGGAAAAACAAGCACAAAATCAGTATGAAAATACTTGACAGTGTCCCTTTAAGGGAGAATGTGATTACCTGGTGGTCTTGGAACTGAGGAAATGGTAGATAAACAAGGGCAGATACAGTAGTTAGGTCCAGGCAAAGGAGCAATATAGCCTTGCTGTAAGTGAATTAAAATAATCATATTTGTGCTATGAAAAAGGACTTTTTTTTTTACCTTTATGGATTTAGATATTAAGTCCTATCATAATTCCATTAGTTTTTTGTTTGGTTACTTTTAAGGAATTTTTCACAACAAGATGATGGAAAAATAGCATTGAAGTGTAAAAGGATGTATTTGTGATTAAGTCTTCACAATCTAATGGAAAATATTCAGAACTAATATAAGTTTATCTATGAACTTATGGTATTTTTTGACATTCATAAAACTGTGATGTTATGCATACAGGAGAATCCCAACACCCATATAAATAAGGAAAAGACAGAAAAGGAGAGAAAAGAGTCAAGCTTAGAGATCAGAAAGCAAATTAAAATAATTTAAAGTACATTACCTACCTCTTCCCTCTTCCTGAATACATGGCTTCTAGGTCTCCCCACTGATTGTGGAGATCACAGCCAAAGATTCTTTCAAACTTTGCTTATATGCATTGACACATATCCGCATAGCTTAGTCAAAGGGTATCTTGCTTTTTCTTCATGTTGCATTGTATTCTGGCTAGTAAAGCTAACAATCAGAAACCCCATTTATACTGAGAAAAGAAAAAGTATTAAAAATCTCAAAGCTTTAGGAATTGTTTATAAAAATTGGCAATGTAAAACTTTCCTCCCACTGTGAGAAAAGCATCTTATAAAAGATGCTCTGCAGTTCCTGTCCTAGAACAGTTAGTCGGTACTGTCAAGCAATGATATGAAATCTTATTCCTCTTTGGCCCAGAAGTGCAAGACATTTTGGTCTTTTTAAGTCAGGATCTTATTTTTTTAGATTTACAGAAAGTATATGACATTTGATCAAGAGTTGGTCTTCTCAGACTGCTGAAGGCTGATACGCAAGAGAGGCATTGTTCTGGAAAGTCAGGCTGGGTGAAATATGCATGCGTGGGAAAAATCTAGTTGTTGCTTATTTTTTCATTAAATATATATAAAAACAGCATCTTGTCCTTCTAAAAACTACTTATGTTACCTCACTTGACATTTTACATGATTTATACTGATATATTAGTTCCTTCCATTTATAGTCAGAGCACATTCTGCCAGGCATTCCATATGGGTATGGTCCTCAGTGAAGAAGGCAGAACTAACACACATATTACTAAGGATACACATATCTCTAGGGTTAGGACTCATCTGCTAGTGTTCCACGTGAGGAATAGAATCTCTGCTTTGGATGGGTATATTTGGATTATTAGTGTTGATAAGAATACGGCTTTGTGAGGATTTTATCGTGCCTTGTGGTTCTAATGCTCTGGACTTTGCATATTACTTTTTTTAGTAAATACCACTTTAGAATTGTATTTTTCCTTCTCCCCTATAAGATGATTTTAAATTTTCATGGTGTCTGGTTAAACATGAGCTGCTGTGATACGTGTGGAAAAGCTTGCCCTCTGGATAGCGAGGCATGAAAGGTATGGTGTAGGTATAAATGATCCTGCTCACAGTGTCCATGCTGTGCCACACACGCACATGGTGGCTCACTGGTTTTCTGGCAGCACTGCTGGCAAGCTTGCCCTGTAGCATTTGTTGTGGCAATTGCTTGGAAATCTTTGTGATAGTGAGAGATGTGAATCTTGCGTGTCGGTGGAGATATGTCAGCAAGAAGATTTAATTCTCAGCGGTGGAATAAGGGTTTGCTAATGGCGCAAAGGGAGCTGAGAAAACAACAGCACATCTATCTGGTGGATGTGTGCTGAAATGCATTTGTTTTGTGCTTGTAGTTTACCAGCCTTGGTTAGGAGAACAAAATCATTTCAATACCACACAGAATATGTATCTGTACAGCTCTAATACTTTAAATTGCAAAATATGTGTTCCCATTAAATTACTATCATATTTTTCCTGCACTCTTCCTACTATGTGCTTTGACTTCTCAGTCCTTTCCTATCTTTATTTTTGAAAAGCACTTATTTACATATGTTTCTGGTGACCTTTTGTTCCCTTTGGTCTAGTGGTCTGTGCTGTTCCTGAACTTCTTAGAGCTTTGGGAAGGTCCAGGAGTGCACAGCTTTGCAATATGACAGTTACAGCTCTGAAAACTACATTATTATTTTCAGATGTCTTTTAGAGGTTTATATGATGCTTTGTTTTTTTTTATTGAATTACTTCTGAAGCACACAACCTTATTACACACACTTCATTTCCTAATAAGTCCTTTTAGAGCTGCTTATAGAATTTGACTAGGGTTTTCTCTGCTGCTGTAGACAATATGGATGTTCCTCGTTTCATTCTTACATGAGATCTGTCCATGCAAGTTCCAAGACCAGTTGTAGATCCAGTGCCACGAGATCACTTATCAACATGTCATAGACTCATTGAACCAAAGAATGCACTTTACATCTGATGTGTGTTTCCTTTGAATTATTTTGCAGCAGTGTTCTTCACTTGTCATGGAAGTTCTAAAAGGCTTGTTGATGTTTTTTTGGTGTGTGTGTGTTTAGGTACTTTTTTCTTTAGTTCTTTTTTCTTCCTTTCAAGAGCTATATGCAGTTAGTACCATCATTGACCGATTATTGTCTAATTCATATCCTTTTATACCCTATATGTAAGTGTATGTAGGCCTATTTAAATAGCTGTTTGTCTATCATTTGCTGTATATAGCAGAATCCATAGTGTACACTGTGAAAAGTAATACTGACTTTGCATGGTCAGTGCTATCTCACTGATATTTAACTTTATTAGTTCCCTCCAGGGCACATTCTGCCAGGCATCCCAAATTTTTATGGTTGCAATGTTTTCTTAAGTAAACTAAATTAAATTCTAAATTATTAATGAATGTTTGTTACATCAAATAAAGACAGAGCTATATGATAAAATATACAGGCTTTTTACCCCCCCTTTTTTTTTCCTGTGTTATGAGAGGTTCTGAATTGAAAAGAATTGTATAAATGTCACATATGCTACCCAGCTCAAACTGTTTGTTTGTTAACAGGTGGTTGCCAGACAAACCCTGTACAAAACAGTTGAATCATTAGACTGTCAAATCTGGAAAATTCTGATTTAAAAAAACTTTACTTAAAAAAAAAATTAAAACTTAGGCTGAATGATGAAACTTATTTTATCAGTCTCCAATAACTTCTTTGTATTGAGTAGGAAGAATTCAGTCTATGTACTTGGAAATGTACTTGGTAAAATTACCACTCTTAGCTAATCAGTTTTCTTGTTGACTTGATTGTGAATGTGCAAAGCTCAATCACTGTATGGGAGCATTCTCTACACTTATACCAGAGAGGTGCAGAAGGTCATTAGTACGAAACTTATGATGAGTATAACAATAAGAGTGCTTAATTCAGCAATAAGTAACACATTCAGAATTTAAATAGATATGGAATAGGGGGAAAAAATGAAAAAAGTTTTTAAAAGAAAAATCTCTTCTCGCATTCAGATTTGAAGATGTAGCCACAATCTTGAATGGGTGAAAAAGGTCACCTAAATAAAATGAGACCCAAGGGAAAAAAATCTGTAGAATCAAGTTGGTTTAATATATACAATTTCTGTATTCTTTTTTTTACCGTCTTGCTCTCATTTTGTGCTTAGCCATTTAAAAAGCACTTACACTATATTTCATTATATACATTGTTATCAGATGATTGCCTGTATGTTAATGTGTGTTAATGGTTGCTGTGGCAACTACAAATGCATTAGTCTAATGTTAAATCATGGATAAGAAGTTACATATTTCTTGTTCCAAACTTCTGTTTCGTATTTTTAAAGACAGTATTTCACAGCATCTTCTGGACATACAGTGCTTCAGAGGAAATTATATCTCTTTTTTGTGTCCTTTTAATGACAAATAATTAAACTCGTAATGTTTGATCACCTCAGATGTTAATGTGAATATTCTTATATCAAATAATAATTTCTCATAACATTGACTTCAGCATTTGCTCAAAGGACACAGCCCTTTTTCACATCTATCAAATTAAACATTGGACAAAGCAGGATGTCAGCTTAAGAATTTGGAATAAATATAAAAAGTAGATCAATCCCTCAAATGGTATTGGTGTTGGCCCTGCCACTGCCCTTTCCACTGAATATAACTAGAGCTGATATGGTTTTGTAATTTGTGTTTCCAGCAATGCATTACCTTTATCTTTCTGTTAGCCCTTTTAGCAGGTAGGTAGTGCTTGTCCCTTAATATTTCAGATTTGATCATGGTTTATAACTCTACTTCTAATATCTGCTCACTTTAACAAGGCAAGAGGCAGATAGCCTTGCATCTGCACATTTAAGGGATAACAAAAGATGCCTGCAAGAATTTTTTCAGAATGGACGTGCCATTTCTTCTCTGCTTGCAAAGATAGAATTGAAACCACATATGTTCCTAAAAATAGAACTGTAATGCTGTGAAAGAAGTAAGGTACTTTCACTGCAGACACCGTCTGCTAAAATAATAGGCATTAGACTTCTTAATAAATCTAACCAATAATAAAAGCCTTTCAATGTCTTTGGTATTGTACCAAGAGAACAAACAGCAAGTATCTTTTATATGATATATCCAGTACATAATTTTTAAAATAAATATAGCTATTAGGAAAAACATGGGGAGTTCTTTGCATGGTTTCTCTCACTGCCAACAAATTCTGACAGGATGTGAGAAGAAAATGTACACAAGAAAACAATTCTGTTAGTCACTAAACATTATATTAGCCATTTAATAATCCAATCAAACACTGCTTTCAAATAAGATGATATTGCAGTAGAGGAAAACCTAATCAATGTTTTTTAATAAACCTAAAATACAAAGATTAAACCTTACCAATACTTTCATTTCAGCTGCAGGAGGAGTTAGTTTAATTATCTATTACAAAAACTCTATACATGAAGCACATAAATCATATGCTTGCAAACCCCTTTATTTTTGAAAAATACATGTCCTAAGTAGTTGTTATATTAAGGCACAGGGTTTTTTTATCTGTTTTATAATTTATTAATTAGTGTTCCATGCATTTATTATTTTTTATTAGTAGTATTTTGTTCTTTTGTTTTTATCATGTTTATTATTCGTGTATTTCATATATCTTGTTTAGTTCTATAGTAATGAAACTAACAAACAAACACCTGTATATTTGTGGTACAGAAATGTCTCTTTGCTTTAGTTAGAAACAAGTTTCTTGTTATGGTAGCTGCTTCATAAACAGTGTATTAAATAGAATCCTTTTGACTTTTCTGTCAAACTCTTTGCATCTATCCTTCTTCTGTGGTTTGTATTGTTACTTTATTGGGTAAATTTGACAGAAAATTATGGCAGGTATAAGCCACACTGCTTTGTTTAATTTGTGTGTCACTTGTTTTTTAATGAATTCAGTCTATTGCAATTTCTTTGATTCCTTGCCGTATTTGAAGTTACACAATTTCAGTTGGTATAAACAGTAATTTTTATGCTGCTATTATAGCATAATCTTGTCTGTAAGACAAAACACAGTTTCTGAAATTGAACTGATTTTTCATACTTACGCAGGATGTGAAAAATCGACGGAACCCTCGCCTTGTACCATACGCTCTTTTGGATGATAGAACAAAGAAGTCCAACAAAGACAGTCTTCGGGAAGCAGTCCGCACCCTCCTAGGCTATGGTTACAACCTTGAAGCTCCTGATCAAGATCATGGTAAATAATTTTGGGGTTTTTTTCTCCTCAAAAAAAGGTTAGAATTTTCCACTCTGCTACTGAGTTTGTTGGTCCAATAAAACATTTTGGACAGGCACCTCCAAATCTTAACAGGTGCTTTTCTCCATTTTCTGTTCGCTTCGATCTTAATTTATTACTTTCCTTATTATTTCTTTTCCTTTCCCCGTGGCCTCAAAGGAATATTTACAAAATGTAACACTTTTACATTTTGAATCAGTTATTTACAATTTAAAATCAATAAACACAATTTATTAACGAGTTTTTATTTAATGCTATATTTGCTATTTCAAGACAAAATAGGAAAAAATACGTAAACTCAGTAGATGTGAATTTTATATTCCTAAAATTTTAACTTTAAATGATGAAGAATTCTAAACTTTGTGTACAATCTTGTATTTAAACACTTAAAGCTACAAGATGAAATTTTCTAAAATGAATGACTGCAAACCAAATTTCTGTGAATGTCAACCTGCAAGCCTTGAATTGGATAGCCTGTTAGAGCCTTTAAATTTCCTGAACATTCTCAGGTCTTGGAAGTTAAATTACACTATAAGTGTAACTCACTTTTTACATATGTTTTCTTTGAATTTGCATCATTGCCAGATTGAATGTTTCATTGATACTGTGGGCAGTATTTTCAGTTTGAGACATCCAACACAAGAAAACAAACCCAACAAAACAAACAAAAAACCTATACAAACTATTAATAAAGAAGTTTTAAAGAAACAGTACACAATATTTAACCCAATAACTGCAGAATATAAAATGTTAAGAAATCAGGAGACAGAATGTACAAATTAAATATATATATATATCTCCTATCAGAAGTTCCTATAACCCCTATTTCAGAAGTTCACTTAGTGATAAGGATATATGGAATAATCAAAATTGAAACTAGCATACTTCTAATCTCAGCAAAATGTGGAAATTTTGAAAAATCTGTCTAAATATTTTTTTTATTTTCTTTTCTTTCCTTCACATAGTGATAGTATTGTTTAGACTTATTTAGGCCATAAGCCTTCAGTAAAGCATTTCTGCAGAAGACAACTCATACCTAAAGTGTACACAAGGAACCTACCATTTGGAATTTCTTTTCCAAAGCATATGCATGCTCTGATCCTCAGCTTTTATGAGATACTGCTATTAAATTACACCTAAATATGAGGCATTGCTGAGACCATGAGTGTGTAACAAGGTTGGATTGCTGAATCGGTAGAACTGTGTTCCTTAGTGGAGTGGACAGTGTTAGTGGCAAAATGCCATGGTCTCACTCTTAAATGTGCCTATGCCTAGCCTGGGGAGTGTGAGCCTGCTGCATAATCCTAGAATTTCTTCCTCTCCCACTGTTGGGAAGGAAATGCTGCAAAGATTGAGCATGACTTTTTGCTTGGTTCTGAGAAGGTGGATTGGCTGGTAGAGGAGGCCTTTGCCTCTTGTGAAGATAAAGGGGCTATCTAAAGGTGTAGGCAAGAGGGGAGAGAGCACACTCCTTTTCCACATTCTATTCCACATCCTGCTGAACAATATTAATCCCCTTTTTCATTTATGGCTCTGAGAACCACATGCTGCTGCCTTTCCTTGGGAATGAACTGCTGAAAACCACTGTTTTTTCCTTAGAATGTGGAGATTGTTGAGCTGGTTCTGTGAAGGTGGTTACCAATGAAATGTAAAGAACCCAAGTGCAATCCTCGAATCTGAAAGATGTGATCAATACTGTTGCAAAATTCCCAGAGGAAAGGAAGGGCAGAACAGTGTCCCACGAATTGGTCTTTCTTGAGCATTCAGCAAAAGATTTTTATAGTCATTTTGTGGATTTAGATTTTGCAATTTATGAGCTTCTCAAGTTTTGGAGATGCATAAAACATGTCACAAGGATCCTCTTTCATCAGCCAAAATCCATACTGTTATTAAGGGATTTAGAGCCCTCTAGTGGTGTTCTGCATCTCCAATCATTAATTTTTATTTAAACATTAAATTTACAAAGTTTTCTAGTATTGATTTTTATACTTTGTTATTATTATTACTTACTGGTTTCCCACAGCAGCAGTATTTTTGGGATTGCTTACACTCTAAAATGCCATATGTTACTTAGAATCTAAAAAGAAAACAATTTCTCAGTTACCATGCTTTGTGGTGCTTCATCTGTATAGGTGAGGTACTAAGGGTCTTCAGAAGTGTTTTTAAGGCATTAATTGTGTAGACTACCAAAGAGAAAAATTTACAGATAAAGTTATGTGACAGAGAGTTGAGTTGCTTAGAGGAAACTTAATGAACCTCACCTAACTGGTCAGGCATGGTGGCATGAGAAGTGATGGTTAATTCTGAGGGATGTGATTTTATAGGCTATTCTAGGTGATACTGGAAATGTGGACCTTGATGTGTGTAAGAAAACAGAAGAGAAAGGGAGAGGTTCTTAGCATGGCCTAACAAACAGGTACAAGTAGGTGCAGAAAATTTCTCTTTTAACAAATTCAGGAAGAAGAGGAATCGTGAGCGGACTGGAATACTGACTTTTGAAAGGTTGCACAGGCTTTAATACATTACAAATTTGTGGAAAAAGATCCATACTTTTGACCTTTTTTCCCCCTAATATGAGAAAAAGAATCAGAGTAATCCTTGAGTCATCTGTTTGTAGCTGCATTCAGATTTCTAAGTTCTCCTTTCTTTGTGTTTTTTTAATTCTTTTTTGCCCCCTGATTCCCAAAACGGGCAAGGACACTTTCCCCACCCGGCTGTTCTGCAGGCACATTCTTCTTTTCATGTCTATGCTCAAAGGGATTCCTTTACGTTTTGCTTTTGCTTTCACTGTTTCTTGTCAGTAGTTGAAAATAGTACTTGTTGCATTGATTTTTTTTTTTCCCCCCCCTTTATGCTTATTTTAATTTTTTTAACCCTTACAGCAACAAGACTGGATGTGTGCAGTGGGATAATGGAAAAGTTCAGGATCTTCCGCACAGAAAAGACTTATGCGGTGAAGGCTGGGAAGTGGTACTTTGAGTTTGAGGCAGTTACTGCAGGAGACATGAGAGTTGGCTGGACCAGGCCGGGTTGTCTGCCAGATCAGGAACTTGGCTCGGATGAAGAAGCTTTTGTTTTTGATGGCTTTAAGGTTTGTATGTGCTTATCTGTAATAATATGAGTGACTGCAAAACTTTTAGTTTTTTTGTGTCTTGTTCCATGTATCATTGCCTCAATTGTCTTCTGTGCTTTCATTGGTGTTTCATGAAATTATTTCTCTCTGTCTTTGAGGGCCTAGATAGAGTAACTACAACCAGTGTCACCTGAAAAATTAATTAGCAGGGCTTGGCATTTCTATAATGTTTTTTCACAAAATCGCATGTTTCTACAGTATATGTAAAGAATTGAAAATCAAAGTGACTTAATCAAATTCAAAATACAGGCAGAGCTGTAATTAGCTATGAATAATTTCTTTAAAGGTTTACTCCATTGTTCTCTCTATAAGAAGTGCCATGAGGGAATAAATAGGGTTAAGATTATTAACAGTAAGCGTTTGAGAAACTTTGATACAAAGTTTTTGTAGAAATGTGAGAGTTCCAAAGAGTATAGCTAAGTTTTCATGGAAATCCTTACAGCTTAAATGAAGTATGATAGAACCACTAAGGTTTGCTCAAATTTAACTCTGTGTGAAAAAATTACAGATTTAAGTCTAGTAGTAAAAATATAGAGGAAAACAAACCTGTATATTACTGACTATCATCAGAATAGATTAAATGACTCACTGAAATTTTTAATTTCAGTATGAGGGCAAGTGCAACTGCTATCCAAACCTTACTTGTTATTAAGGACACTGATGACTCATTGTCAAATTATTTCTTGTATCTGGTATTGGAGTTAGTTTCCTTTATTACTATTAAAATATGGAACAGAAATCAACAGTATTCCTTCATGTTTTCATCAAGATAAAGTTCTCAAGATGTATTTTATTTATGCTGTGGGAATTTGTTTCCCACTCTTGTGTTGCATGAGAAGATGCCTTGAAAAGAGAACTGAAAAGTTTTTGTAAAGTGTCTTATGTAAACCATTCAAGTCCTCTATTTTTACTGGAATAGCTGTGTGGTTGCCTTTTGAATGTTAGGGTTTGACCTTTAGGTCTCAATCCACAAAGCTATTTTGTTGTCTTTGATTTTGATGGGTTCTTCCCTTGGTTGGAGAACAAAATTTGACCTTCAGGATATCCAGAAAGGTTCATTTGTTTTTGTACAACTTCCAGGATGGATACAGAGCATAAACATCTACTTGCGATGAAATACATGGATAGGAATCTTATTTGCTATTAGTTATTGACACTTTTTTTGTTCTATGCTTGGTTACAGTAGTCTGTAACAGATGTTAATTTATTTGAACTCCAATCCAAGACCCCTGTCGTGGTTTGACACTGGCCCAACGCCAGACACCCACAAGAGTCGCTCGCTCACCCTCTCCTGCCACAGCTGGGCAAAAGGAGGGAAAAGAGGAAAAAGGGTTAACAGAGGCTTCATGGGTGAGATAAGGAGAGCAGGAGAAATATTTCAAGGGCAAAACAGGCTCAACCTTAATTACTAAGTGAAATTTATTACTAACAGAATCGGAGGAGGGTAATGAGAAATAACATAAGCCCTTAAAACACTTTCCCTCCCCCTCCCTCCTTCCCACCGACAACACAGGGAGGCAGGGCAGGGGGGTTTTGGTCAGTCCATCACCAAGATTTTCTTCCACTGCTCTGGGACAAGAGTCCTTCCCTGTGAGGCCGTGGGGTCCCTCCCACGGGAGACAGCTCTCTGTGAACTTCCCGGCGTGGGTCCGCTCTCAGGAGCAGCAGCCAAACCGCACCTGCTGCAGTGTGAGTCCCTCCCACGGGCACACAGTCCTCCCAAAACTGCTGCACTGTGGGTCTCTCTTTCCACGGGGTGCAGTCCTCCAAGGACAGGCTCCTCCAGCCTGGAAGCAAGAGCCTTCTCTCTCCACCGGGTCTTCCACTGGATCACAGCCCCCTCCAGGCATCCACCCGCTCCGGCACGGGCACCTCCCCCACGGGCTGCGGGTAGATCTCTGCATCCCCCGTGGATCCCCACGGGCTGCAGGGGCACAGCTGCTTCACCATGGTCTTCACCACAGCCTGCAGAGGAATCTCAGCTCTGGCGCCTGGAGCACCTCCTCCCCCTCCTTCTCCACTGACCTTGGTGTCACCACGTTGTTTTCCCTCATATGTTCTCACCTCCTCCTCTTCTCTGACTAGAAGCAAAAACCAGTGACTTCGTTTTGATTTTCTTCCTAAATATGTCATCACAGAGGCATTACCAGCCTCTCTCATTGGCCCAGTTCTGGCCAGCAGCATGTCCATCTTCAGAGCCATCAGCCATTGTCTCTGCCGGATATGGTGGGAAGCTTCCAGCAGCTTCCTCACAGGAGCCATCTTTGCGGCCCCTCTGCTACCCAAAACCAGGCTGTGCCAAACCAATACAACCCCTTTGAAAGTCTTTGCAGTCTTTGACTTGAAAGTCAGTCATAGGAATCATTAATCATAATGCCCTCAGTTACTCTGGAATCTATCAGAAACACAGTGCTTGTCTCATTCACAGACAGTTCTATTCCTTCCAAAATCTGAAATGAGAGAAAGATTAATTTATTTTTCACAAAACATTTTTAGAATTATACTTAAGGAAACAATATAGTTTGTTTACGAGTAATGAATTTATAGACTACTAAAGTACATAAAAGCAATTGCTTAAAAAGGGTTTGCGAAGCAGCTATTAAACATTGTAATTGATAGCATATTATTGTAATTACAAGTCTTACATGGAACTTCTGCAGGAAACTAAACTTTGCTCTTACTTTCTACTAAAATTTTGAAATAGCAATTTTCCTTGTCAGTTCTCCTAGCAGTGTTTTACAATGCTGATGTGAGGGGTGCTTGCAGGAAGTTAATTGTTGGGTTTCCTTATTTAGATTCAGCTTGGAGTACTCACAGTCACAGTTTTGGAATGATACTCTGTGAAAGTGTTCATTTTAGTGCCATCTTAATTGAGGTGGTTAATTATTAGTTCTACCCTTAAAGACAAGAAGAACACATACTTTGTCACTATTTTTCTTATAAATGCTTTTAATTATTTTCAGGCACAGCGGTGGCATCAAGGTAATGAGCATTTTGGGCGCTCTTGGTTGGCAGGAGATGTTGTTGGATGTATGGTTGACATGAATGAGCACACTATGATGTTCACCTTAAATGGTGAAATCCTGCTTGATGACTCAGGCTCGGAACTTGCGTTCAAGGACTTTGAGGTTGGTGACGGTAAGTACTGTAATATATCATGCTGTTAACTTGCTGTTGCCTGGTTTTTGCTCTGACTTCTCTTTAATGTGTTTCTTTTGTGTTTCATATCCCCATTCTCATCCCTGCCCCTGCCTCCCCTGCCTTGTCCTTTTTATTATTTGATTAGTATAAACCCTTTAGAAGGGAAATTTTCCGGGTGTGAGGATGAGGAAGGGCTTTTTTCTGTAGTGGTCTTTGTGGCCGTCTTCTGTTGTGAGACCCTTTAAGTGTTTTTCAGGGATGTGTCTGAAGAGGCAGATCCATGACTTTTAATATTTCATCCTCACTGCAGTAGATTACCATATGATATAACAGAATCATAGAATGTCTCATAAAATAGTTTGAGTTGGAAGGGATCTTTTAAGAGCACCTGGTCCATCACCCCTGCCATGAGGGATAAGGACATCAGATTTTATCTAGATGGAGTACTGAAATATTACCAAATTTCTGTCCAATTAGTGAGAAACTGTGGTAGGCAGTTTAAGCCATCTTTAAGGTTTTGTTTTAGCACTGGGAGGAGAAATGGCACCTGATCCAGGATAAAGTCAGCTGATACAAAACTATCCTCCAAAATATTTTGCTTAATTCTAAACTAGCGGATTGAGGTTTGTGCCTGTTGTAGGGTTCTTGGTGCAGGTTTCAGCATCCACAAGCAGGTGTTAGTTTACTGTGGAGACATAACTTAGGAGATTGCTAAGGATAGCAGAGATTGTGCGGGTTTGTCAGGTGGCAGATTGATTCTGTACCAAAGGAGTATTTTTGTTTATAAATTTAGGTATATACCTGTGTGCAGATAGATACAGAAAAGGGATAAGAAATTGTATTAAGTAAGTTAACTGCCTAAAACTTCTGAACTATGGTAATGTTAAAAAAAATAAATTAAGCTTTAAGCTTTCATTTCTTGTAGGTACATATATTCTGCCGTATATATTATACATCTGTTAAACTACGTAACTGTAGCTGAGAGATGAAAGTTAAATTTTTTGAACAATAAGAGCTCCATATGATACTGTTGGTTTACTCATCCTTACCCTATTCCCAGGGGAAATAGGAATTTCACACCTCTTAATTAGGCAGTTCCCTCTTTGAATTTTAACCACTTTATTTTCATCTGAATTTCAGAGTATTTTACTTTCAAGAGTGCTTTGGGAGAATTTCTTTCCCTCCTCTGCCATACCTTAGGAATTAGAAATACTTTTATTTTATTTAAAATGACAGAATTGCCATTAATTTTCTAGACTGGTGCCTGGTACTTTACGACCTTCAGATTTCTTTAGATGCAGTGGTAATAGGAAGAGGGAGAGGGATACGTGAATTGGCTTACTCTTAGTGTTATATGCAAAAAATCATCTTGGTGCCATTAAATTTTAATGGCTTTCCAGTTATTAGTTAGTATACTCCCATTGAGGAACAGGGGACTCTGAAAGAAATTCAAATTCCATTAAATTCTGAGGGTAGGCTGCTTTTATTCCAAGCTGATGAAATCACAGTGGTGTACTTTTTGTGGTGCTTGTTTCTAGCTGCAGGTTCAAATTGAAACAGATCTCTCTGCTAAAGGAATTCCTGGCTTGACATGGAGCCTGAAGGCTTTGGTAACCACGTCAGAGACTTCATGTCAAACCTCTCAGATTTTCCACAATATCTGTGTAATTCACGTCAACTTCCTTTAGTATTTTTTTTGTAGAAAAGAGTTTACCCTTTGAAATAAGACCTCCTGTTTTCAAGGGAACGTGCCGATTGATCTCAGATTTAATAACTCCAGAGCTATATTTGAAAATATTATGGGTGTTTAATGTACAAAAATTTGGGGGGAAAAGGAGAGGGGGAAGGAAAGCAACTGAGTATGAGTGTGTAGGTGCAAACACACGTATGAAATACCCAAAATAAATTACTTTTATGGAGCTTGCTTTTTTTTTTTTTTTTTTTTTTTTTTTTTTTTTGGTGGGCTGGCTTTAGTTTGGTTTTGTTACTGGCTCTTGCTTAACAGCACTGAAACCTTTCTGCAAGTCACTTTGATCAGTGAAACGCGCATGTTGTGTTGCTGCGAAAAGGGACCTTTAGCTGTAGAAAACAGAATTTCTGATGCAGCCTCACAGTAAATCAGTCATGTAGTTTTAATTTACTTAAAAACAGGGGAAAAGGGGATATGGCGGTCTTCCAGCTTAGTAATAAGGCTCGTGTGCTGCATGTTAGGTTGTACTACCAACAAGAGGAGCTCCTTGGGATTATGGCAGATGAATTTATTTATGAGATACCATCTCAGTAGGTAAATTGATAAACATAATTACATCTTACCACGCATTTGTAAAAGATATATTTAACTGTAGATACGAACAGGTACACTGTACAACCCAAATTTTATTTTGTCAACTTGTTATTTCTGTGAGCAGGAACTGTTTGTAGCGTTTGACAGGCTGAGTCAGGAGGTTCATGTTGTATTCTATAAAGTAGGGAACATTATGAAAAGAATTGCTGTCCTATGCTTTTGCTGTGTGACAGACAGTGCTAGAGGGTTACTTTTCATGTGGTAGTGTTAAAGTCTCTTTACTTGTTTTGCTATTTCATACAGTGACATAAAATTTGCTCCATAGCCCACTTATGTATCTGGAGATCAGGAGCCTGGTTAGGGGTAAATAATCTTTTTATGTAGCCACCAGCATGCAAGGGCTACATGGGATCTGTGAATAATAATATCGAAAATGGCTAGATACCCATTCAGAGATGGGTATTGAAATTCATTTTTATTCTGTAGAAAGACAATGTAATTGCCTTACCAGCACACTCCCTGTGAGATGAGATGCTCTGTCTTTACCATGTATAGAAGAGCCCTAAAACACCTTAATGACAACTAAACCATTGGCAAATCAATGCAGAATTTCACCAGAGATGGAAGTAGGGTTTTCATGGTTAGGACTGGGACTGGTGCTTATATTCCATTTATACAGAGCCACAGTTACGGTACAGTTACAATTATGTGCAGGAATTAGCTACAAGTACAGTACCTTCTGTTATCAATGAAAACTGTTTTGGTAAGAGGGACTGTCATCTTGATTTCACATTGCCTACATTTGCAAGTTTGATGGGATACACTACATTGAGTAAAATACATTAGTGACAGCTTTACCTGTGTAGAAGTTTTTCCTAGGTTTCTTTGGTTTTTTTCAGGGAATCTTGCAAATTCTGGTTTACATTTTATTACGCTTTATTTGTGTGTGTGTGTAAAACACTTGCTTCCCATCTGATCTATCTGGGAAGTTTGGAGTTTTTTATGAAACTACAGGAAAATGCATAGGTAGAAGAATTACCATTTTTTGAGTGATGAGGCAAGAATTCTAAGGTTATTGAAAACCTTAATTTTGATTTTGGCTTTGTTTAGCAACTTTTGCGACAGCTTATAGATTCCTTTAACTTAACAGGGAGCCTGGTAAATTTTCCCTACTAGAGCTGCTAGGCCTTATAATGGCATATATCTCTATATGCAAATGTGATTTTCCTAGTTGTGTTGTTTAATACTATTTTGTTCTGTTTAGTGCTGGAAGATACTGATATTACTATCCATCACTGGATTTGACGAGCAGAATTGACATATATCATGTTGTCTATTATAGCTGTGTTATCTGAGAAGTTGATGCTTTGTGATTTAAGAGCCAAGCTGTGAAGATAAAAATCTGGACTTCAACTTGTGGTTAACAGTATTATGTCATTAAATTTATCATATCATTTATCTAATACAAATACACATGATAACCAATCTTGTGTATATGTAGTAAAATCTTCAAAAAGTGGTACTGAAGGCTGATAATTTCTGGTGAGCATTCCTTCCTTTAGATGGTGCTCTGGAGTTTGGTTCGTTTCTGAAGAACGAACATCATGAGTAGATATTCTGCTTTTTTTTTTCTGGGTAGCCTAAAGAAAAGAGAGGAATAAAGTTGTGTTTTATCCTTATATTTTTCAATACCTGTTATATTCATGTGAATCAGAATCATTGAAAAGGACTTCATTTTTCTCGTTGATAGAAAACATTTTGTTAATAACTAGGTCAAATGAATCTCCAAAGTAGTTTGTGGCTGTGAAAATTTAAAAGCAGGATGAAACAAAACAGAAGAAATAAAAGATTTTCTTAGATTTTTAGACCGTGAAGCTGAAACCGAGGAAAAAAAAAAAAAAGAATGTGCCTGCAAAGCAGCCGTATGGGGAAAGTGCCCTTGCTCATTCTGGGGAATCAGGAAAAAAAAACCCCCAGTTTTGTAAAAAGAAGTCACAAATGTGCTCCCTGTGCTAGTGAAACAGTAAGATGCATACAAATGTAAAGCTGATTCAAAGGTAAGACAGAAAACACGATCCCAAACCAAAATACCTTGAGTTTCATGAAGCTGCAGTGTCATATTGTCAGTTCGCATTTTCCAGAGCCAGAGTTTTCTGAATTCTTTTAATTAATTAATGAATTTGTTTTTTTAAAATCTGTGGCATGAATTTTGTGCATATTAGTAATTATTTTTCACTATTATAGCTGTGTTGACAAGCACTATTACTTTTAAAGTAAGATTGTCTCAAAATACCATGAGTAATGGCATTTTAGGAGGAATATCAAAAGTAGTAGGACTTAAGGTAAAATTGGCAATACTCTACCACCTCAGCAGAGAGATTAACCAAGAGCTGGCTATCAAACTCTCTGAAGTAGTTTGAGTGTTGCATAAAAAGATCCATGACTATTAGAGGGCTTGGTTTTTTTTCAGAATCATGTTTAAGATATATTACTTGGTGACATGCAAGATGTGATGAGCTATTGATGATTGCTTACCTTTATAATCTTTGCTTTTTGGATTTAATTTTTTTTTCCCCAAAGGATGTTTAACTCAGTTATGGAAGACAGCAGTTCACCAGTGTTCATTATGTGCAACCCACATATTCTTTCATCTTGTTTTAAGGATTCCTACCTGTGTGCAGCCTGGGCCCATCTCAAGTGGGAAGAATGAACTTCGGAAAAGATGTCAGCACTCTAAAATATTTCACTATATGTGGCTTACAGGAAGGGTATGAACCCTTTGCTGTTAATACAAACAGAGACATCACCATTTGGCTGAGTAAAAGGCTCCCTCAGTTTCTACCAGTGCCACAAAACCATGAACATATTGAGGTTTGTGATCCTATTAAAACGTTTCTAGACACTTGAATATATTTGAATTACGTTTTTACTTTTGTAATTCCAAACAAGATTTTAATGTGATGTGTTGACCCAATTCTGGATGAACCTTACACCTGTTACAAGTTTCTTACATTTGGTAGGGTTGCAAAGAATATAATTATTTGATTGGTAGTTTTTTTTTTTTCCCATGAAACTTGTGACGTGTGTTAGCATGACATTCTGAGAGACAAATTATACAAGATGTCCTCATTAAGAGCTCCTTGTGCAGTGAGCAACTTCCAGAAACTGGGCATTTTTAAGTAACAGATACCATGTGTTCTAGTGCACCCACTTTTTGATTTTTCCATAGCTAATTGGTTTTGATTGTAATAAATATTTGTTAGCCAATTGTGTCAACACTTATGTCCTAATCAGTTGTGCGTTTTGATGGAACTGAATTCCTACCTTGTAAGTTTGCCATGAAATCTTTCTGAAATGATGAAATAAGAACCCATATTCAGCTGGCATGTGGTATTTAAGAAACGGTTTATGTTCTTTCACATGCGTATGTATGATTTTTATTTTGTGGTCTGTGTTATTCTCAGCAGAGTTGGATTTATGTTGCAAAGAGTTATGATGAGAAAGGTAATTTCTCTGTGGCTGTTCTTTTTAATTTAAAAATGGAGCAACAAAAACATTCCTCATATTATTTATTTCCCTTCAAAATGGCAGCACATGGTTGCACCGCATTAGACTGTTGACACCATACTGTTGCAAGTTTTGCAGGTCATGGATGCTTATTGTAGAAATGTAAATAGAATATTTACATGGCAGAAAAAGCATCAGCTTCAAAACAACTACATCTTTATGTTTCATAGGTGATGAGAATTGATGGCACCATAGACAGCTGCCCCTGTCTGAAGGTTACACAGAAGTCCTTTGGTTCACAGAACAGTAAAACAGATGTCATGTTTTTTCGATTAAGCATGCCCATTGAATGTGCTGAGGTGTTCTCCAGATCAGCTGCGGGAGGGTTACCAGGATCTGGTCTTTTTGGCCCAAAAAATGACTTGGAAGATTATGATGCTGATTCTGATTTTGAGGTTCTAATGAAAACTGCTCATGGTCATCTGGTTCCTGACCGGACAGAAAGAGAAAAAGATGCCACAAAACCAGAGTTAAACAACCATAAAGATTATGTACAAGAAAAGCCCTCACGTCTTAAACAAAGGTTAGTAGCTTGCTACCTTCTCCCACCACTCCCCCTTCTGCTTCTAAAAGTAGAGGAAAATGCCACTCATGTTAACTGGCAGACCAGTTAAGTAACGTTTGAATATATGGTTTAAGGTCAGAATTAATTTAAGTGCTTTTAAAAATGACCTTGTCTCTTTCTCTTTTCTGAATAATTCGCCTTTGTGATTGAGCTTTTAATAGAGATTTTGATTTTACTTTTTTTATTGCAGATTTATGCTCAGGAGGACAAAGCCAGATTATAGCACGAGTCACTCTGCACGGCTTACTGAGGATGTGCTAGCAGATGATAGGGATGACTATGATTATTTGATGCAAACTTCCACGGTACTATAATATAGGATTGTTGTTTTAGCTGTTTGAGTTTTTTTTATTTGTTTGGTTTGGGTTTTTTAAATACTTACATGGTTTTTTTGGTTGTAAGAGTTTCCGAAACAAGTCTAATTTTCAATTTAAATGTCTGTGGTAGTTCTGAACTTCTATTCAAGTTGAGACTATTTTGTTCCTTTTATTTTGATTTGATTATCAGACTGAAACCATTTCCAAATGAAAACCTATGAACTAGTTTAATCCATTTTTGAAACTACTGTTGATAACACCAGACATAAAAGAGGAAGAATAAATAGTTCTAGAATAATGGAATAAATTGGAAAAGGTACATTAAACTAATAGGTCAATGTTCAGGACCGTTTGAAAACATCTCTACTAATTCTGCAGAATATTTATTTAATGGAATTCCCAGTGAAGGTTTTGTGCAGGTTTTTTAGATCTTTCTCTGACAAGATCAGCTCCATAAGCACTCATTCCTCAATGTTTGAAGGAAAAAAATACTTATCTTCTGGATGTGTTCTTCTCTTTCTAGAAGATATTAGGTACTAGAAACTGAGTCACCTGCAGTATAAAAATTGTAGTTGCTTTAGAAATGTAGCTTACAATGCTATGATGTAGAAGCCTTTAATGCAAGCATATAAACTGCATATTTAACCTTTTCCATTCTTTTGTTTCAACATGCATATTCTCTTGGCTGTATTTTAGTTTGGGTTTATAGTCTTTTGTTGCTTTGCTTATGAATTCCACTTGAACAAGCTTATGATACTTTTGAAGAGATGACATGTTTTCAGATTTTAGAGCAACAAATTAATTCTGAATGAAACTGATACACTGGGAACAAATATTAACATTTGATAACATTATTTTTTTATTAACAGTACTATTATTCAGTGAGAATATTTCCTGGTCAAGAACCTGCTAATGTCTGGGTGGGCTGGATTACATCAGACTTTCACCAATATGACACAAGCTTTGACTTGGACAGAGTGCGTACTGTCACAGTTACACTGGGAGATGAAAAAGGGAAGGTTCATGAGAGGTTGGTTACGATTTGCTTAAAAAGATCTATATTTTATACTCATACAAGCAACTAGCAATTTATAAAGTGTAAATCCACCCCATTTAATGTAACTGGATCGATGTAGAAAAAATAATTTAAGAAGCAGAAGTATAAAAAATGTTAATTTAATTGTTACCTCCACTTGCTTGTGAAGAAACAGTGGACTAAAGATCTAGTGAGATCAATGGGCACTGAAGAGTAGAATAGTGCATCTTTCTATATAGTTTGAAATTATGGTACTGTAAATATTGACTTGTGAGGCCAAAATTAGTACAACAGCTCCTCTCAGCTCTTCAGTTTATTATGCATATCAGAAACTTTCTGTTAGGCTTAACGTAAAATGATTATAACCTTAACTTGCAAAGTCGGTTTTTTCTTTGGTATTTTACAAATGATTTGAACTTGTTCATACATTGTCATCTTCAGCTTTTATTTTTTTCGGTTATGACATCCAGGTTTCATTGAATTTTGCAAAGGTTAGGATGTGATCCACTGTTTTCAGCCGCAAGGCCCTGTTGTTTGCAGCCATTGCAAGGTTGTTCTTGGTTTGTTACAGAAATTTTGCACACCATTCATAAATAAATTTATCTTTTGACACTCAGTATAAAACGCAGCAACTGCTATATGGTGTGCGCAGGAGAGAGCCTGAGCCCTGGACAAGGACGTAATAATAATGGTCTGGAGATTGGTTGCTTGGTTGATGCTGCCAGTGGCCTGCTGACCTTCACAGCTAATGGCAAGGAACTAGGCACGTACTATCAGGTGAGGATTTTTTGATGATGTCTTGCAGTAGGAAGGGGGAAAACTGAATCCTTAGTCTGCACCATTAGCAGCTTTAGTACAAGATTGTGGGGAAAAAGTAATCATCGCTGTTATGGGAATAATTTTCCCTTTCGTTTGATTTAGGTTGAACCAAGTACAAAGTTGTTTCCTGCTGTATTTGCTCAAGCTACAAGCCCCAATGTTTTCCAGTTTGAACTGGGAAGAATAAAGGTAAATAATGCTTGGGTTTGTGCTGGTTTAGGGCTAATAAATTGTATCAAATAATTTTATTTTATTTTTGCCGTTTATTTCCTGAGATGTGTTCTTGGTATTGGGCACATTTTTGTGATTCTGAGTGTTTGCATTATTGCTATTTTTATTCTTAACTCAATTTTATATATTTAATGAATTTAAAATACAGTACATTGAATAAGAAGGGTTGAAACTGAATAGAATTTTCTGAATCTCGTCCTTCATGATGAAATAAAATCACTGGGGTTGGTAAGGCCAATCTCTTAATTTTACAAACAGAGCATGGATGACTGGTGTATCTGAAGAATTTGGTTAGTGTTTTAAAATAATTTTAAAGTACATTCAGATAGAACACAAGAAAACCGAGCTAAATTTTGCTACCTTGCTTTGGATACTTGGATGTATGAGAAATCAGAGGTAAAAGAAAAGTAGAGTCCAAGGAAGTAACCAGATGTGGCAGTCAAGTTTCTATTTCAAATTTAGCTGTTCTTAAAAAGCAAATAAGGAAAATGCTGTCTTGCTAGTAATCTTCCAACTGTCCCTGCTTGTTTTAAAAACTAGTGAAAATGTTGATTTCCTGTTCTACTATACTGTACTGTATGTTGAGTGTCTTTCTGGAAAAGAAATGCACCGTTTGGTAAAGATGATGAAACTGATTGTCTCTTCCATTGGAATTTTCCAGAATGTAATGCCATTATCTGCTGGCTTATTCAAAAGTGAACACAAAAACCCTGTGTCTCAATGTCCTCCACGTCTCCATGTCCAGTTTCTGACTCATGTGCTTTGGAGCAGAGTACCAAACCACTTCTTGAAGGTGGATGTGTCTCGGATCAGTGAACGTCAAGGGTGGATGATACAGTGCCTGAATCCTTTGCAGTTCATGGCCCTTCATATTCCTGAGGAAAACAGGTTGATGTTTGTTTTGTACTGTATCAGAGTTATGTTGGGATTATGAACCTAGTCATGTAATGCCATCTATGTAAGAAAGGCCCAATGTCTTCTCTGTATTTATAACACATCTAAATGTAGACAGTGTGTTTTGATTTAACTAATCTTAAAAATTATCCTAATTTCCAGTGTTTTAAAATCTTCCTTCTTTTTTCTGTTTCCAGCCTCTCCCAATTTCTCTCTGAACGTGTTAATAATATATGCAGATTTGCAATGAAAATGAAAGAAACTCTGTTTATAAATTATTAAAGATAATTTGCAAAATAAGAAAAAATCTGGTTTTGTAGAGATTTTTTAAGATTTGTGACCAATTTATTCTATTGCTTTAATTTTCCTAAATTTAATAAAGCAATTGAAGAAATTTAGCTCTGTGATTTCCCTGTTACCTGAATATCTGAGCATTTTGGCACTGCCTAAACTGAAAACCAAGTCACAGAAAAGTTAGGTAAGAATTCCAAAGAAAGAACTTCAACACTGAACCCTCTTTAATGAACTGGTCAGTCTGTTGCCACTTTGCCGCCCCAGATTGAAAACCAGTAAATGATATAAATATCTTAACCCAAACTAGTTTTAAAACCCTAATTTTCAGTTGCGTAAATTCTTGTTTGTAGTATGAAGAAATATTTTGTGTTAAGTAAATAATTTGGATTTTTTCCCCACTGAAAGTAATTAAAGTAATGAATTTAGGAGTGACTGGAATAAATTTAAGATTAAGTTTTGTTATTAGTCCTTGATTCTTACATTGACAGTGTTTCTCACATGAATGCTGAAATGTGGAAAAAGCCCATCCCTGGAACTGATTGGTGCTAATATTATCCTTAGGGAGAGGTCTGAATCCCTTCAAAAGATATTTTTGCATATGGGATTTACTCTATTTTTTTTTCTTCTTTTCAGAACAATTGATATTTTAGAGCTGACAGAACAAGAAGAATTGCTGAAATTTCACTACCATACCCTCCGATTGTATTCAGCTGTTTGTGCTTTAGGCAACAACCGAGTGGCCCATGCTCTGTGTAGCCATGTGGATGAATCTCAGCTCCTCTATGCTATTGAGAATAAATACATGCCAGGATTATTACGTGCAGGATATTATGACTTACTCATTGACATCCATCTCAATACCTATGCAACTGCCAGGCTGATGATGAATAATGAATTTATAGTTCCAATGACAGATGAGACCAAGAGTATTACTTTGTTTCCTGATGAAAACAAAAAACACGGCCTTCCTGGTATAGGACTTAGCACTTCATTAAGGCCAAGAATGCAGTTTTCCTCTCCGAGTTTTGTAAGCATTAGCAGTGAATGCTTTCAGTTCAGTCCTGAATTCCCTCTGGAAATTTTGAAGGCCAAAACCATAGAGATGTTGACTGAAGCTGTCCAGGAGGGAAGCCTCCATGTCAGAGATCCAGTTGGAGGTTCTACAGAATTTCTGTTTGTCCCTCTCATCAAGCTCTTTTATACCCTTCTAATTATGGGAATCTTCCATAATGAGGATCTGAAACACATCTTGCAGTTGATTGAGCCCCGGGTTTTCAAAGAAGCAATGAGCCAGGAGGATGAAATTGATTTCTCAGAGAAGGAGTTCAGTTCAGATGAGCTCAAGTCAGAAGAAGGAGAGGAAGAAAACAGAGGGGAGCAAATGCCAAAAGAAGGACTCCTTCAGATGAAACTTCCAGAACCTGTTAAATTACAGGTAAAAATACTGTTGTGATAGTGGTTGTTCCTGTTTTCTTCACATGGTCATTTTTCTTTCAAGGGATAAAGCATTTTGAAATTAATTTTTTTAGTTAAGTAGAGAGGTAATTTCCTTACATAAAACTGGAAGATTTAGTATCTTTTCGATGACAAACTTGCTCACCATAGATCAAGCAACTATGGTTTCATCAAAAGAATTACTTGCTCAATGCCATCAGTATTGAATTCTTCATTTTTATGGATCCAAACAGAAAAGAAATTCCCTAGAAGAAAGGGGGAAATCCATTCTCTTATAACTTTAGTTATGTCTGAGACACATTAATCTCTTGCAGATGTCAGATATTCCCAGTGTAAGATTGCTTTACATGTAGTAAATAACAGCATTAGATGTTCCAGACGCTTTATTTGATAGTAACTGTTGCTGAAGGAAATCCATCCTTACTTACATAATATGCAGAAGATATTAGCTTGCCAACTCATGTCTCTTACAATACTGTTTTCTCAGATGTGTCATCTACTCCAGTACCTGTGTGATTGCCAAGTCCGACACCGAATAGAAGCCATTGTAGCATTTTCCGATGATTTTGTGGCCAAGCTTCAAGAGAACCAGCGCTTCCGGTACAATGAAGTGATGCAGGCCTTGAACATGTCTGCTGCCCTGACAGCTAGAAAAACAAAAGAATTTCGATCCCCTCCTCAAGAACAGGTACAGCTCACAATGGACAGTTTCTTTCTTGTTGTGCTTCATGTGCTTTTTGTGTTACAGAGTTCTGTTTGATTTGAAAGTTCTTCCTTTTGGAGATCAGTGTAATTTGTCTTTTCTTTGTATTTTCTAAGATTAACATGCTGCTGAACTTTAAAGATGATAAAAATGATTGTCCTTGCCCTGAAGAAATTCGGGATCAACTCTTGGATTTCCATGAAGACCTAATGACACACTGTGGTAAGCCTTGTTACTGAACATTTTTACTTCTAAAATTATATTAGCTTTAGAGACAATTTTTAAAGTAATTTCATGTAAGAAACGTCAACTGAATAGTCTGTAAATTACACTGTACAAATTATAAATATTATCAAATAAGTATAATTAGGTCGTAGTCAAAATCAAGGAAATATTCTTATCCTTAGCTGGTCAAACTAGAAGGGAATGCTTCATGTTTTGCTTCATAAGCATCAGTTCTGCTGGCTGACAAACTCAGTTCCTTCATTCTCTCCTTATATAAGGGGCAGGCAGTCCAGACACCCGTGGGTCATGGTTGGATGCTTTCCAGCTTTTCAGTTTTTTTCTTATATTTGGTAAAAGGAAATGCAGATATAAATAATGCAGAAATAAATAATTTAGATATACATTTGAAAGGAAAACAAGCTTTATCTTTTTGATTTTTCCATTTCTCTTTAGTTGTTTTCCATCATTCTCCTCTGTTCAAATTACGTAGCACAGTTTTTTTTGTTACCTTTCTTTTCTTGTGGGGGAAAATAGAAATTTGCATAATCTACAAGTAGGAAATTAATTTTGTGGGTCACAGGGTGCATTGTCATAGAGCAGAACTAATTACTCTGTATATTGCAAAATAAGTAAAACAGCTGCCCATCCTAAGTCCAATGTTTGCTTGCTTAGTCAGCCACCATTTGGGGATTCACATTTTGTGGGATGGTTGAGAGACAACGTATTGAAAGTTTGCAAATCAAAAAAAGTACAACTAGAGCTCAGGGAATAGTGTAACTGTGGGAAAACAGACATTGCATTTGGGTAATTTCAAACCATCTCTGTGTTCCAATTGATAAGACATTCCAGCGTCTTTACTGTTAATTAGTTTGGTTGAGGAGACTGCCATCCAAAATATTTTGTAATATGATTCGGTGTGTAATATGAAGTTACTGATGATCATTGCTTAGTTTAGCATCAATTGCCGTGTTAGAACAAAGTATTACAAAATAACTTTTAATAGAAATGGAATTGTACCTAAAGCAAAAAAATCAGACAACCAGAACCAAATGCAATAAATTGAGAAGACTGATGTTATATCATGAAGAAACATCCTATAAAATTCAAGACTGCTAAAGAACTGTCCACAAAACCCTTAACTTCAGAAATTATTTTGGAAACTAAAAAAATCCAGAAAATGGATGAATGACATTTTTACTAGGACTTACTTAGTGTGAGTAATAGGTACAGGTCAAGATTTTTAATTCCTCTGCAACAAATGCATGAATCAATAAGTTTAAAAATAAGAAATGAGCTGATAGGAATGCCATGAAGTTCAGAATTAGGAAGTATAAAGTCCTGCACCTGGGAAGGAATAGCACCTGCAGCAAGGACAAGCTAGGGACCAAACTAGAAAGAAGCTTTGCAGAAAAGCTGGGCTCTTCAGTACAAGAGAGACATGAGCATACTGGAGTGAGGCCAGGGAGGAGTCATCAAAGATAGTTGAATTCTTGGAGAATTCAGAAGATAATAAGAGGACTGGGGTTGTTTAACTTGAAGAGGAAGCTCAAAAGGGAGATGGTGTCAATATATGTAAATACCTGTTGGGCAGGGGGAGTTTAGAAGGCTGAGACAGACTTTCCCCAGAGATGTCTAGTGACACAAATTGAAAATCAGGAAATTGTACTTGTTTGTTACTGTAGGGTGATGGAACTCAGGAACACGTTGCTCAGAGAGTTTGTGGAGTCTCTTCACCTTAGGAGATACTCAAAATTCACTGGACATGGTCCTGGGCAACCTGCCCTAGTTGAACTTTTGTTGTGCCGGGAGCCTGGACTATAAAGGCACATTCCAAACTCAGCTGTTTTGTGATCCTGTGAATCTTCACCTTAATCGTTTTTACTTTTTTATAGCTTGTTATAGTAATATCATGAAAGAGCACTGTATTGTGAGGGTGGCTGCTTTCTTCTTACTGATCACTGGAAAGTATATTTGTTGTAACACTCGTACTTTCACTTCTTTTATACGTTTTACCTAAAAATCTTTACTAGTATCACTTGAACTACTCTGTATCTCTGGGGGCTATATCTACGCTTCTGAGCTACATATATCCAAAACATGGGCTACAGTTAACATTGTTCAGTGTTAACATTGGGGGAAATGCATACTGGGGGAAATATATTTAGTGTATGTTTTATGTATAGCATCACACAATTTATATACTAAATTTCTAAGGTTACCTGATCCTTGTCTGCACTTTCCTGCTTGGCACCTATGCCTGTTCTATGCTTGTTCCAAATGCTGGTTAAGCGTGTCCTATATAAAACTCTCAGAGCAAAGCAAAAGTTCAGTTTAATTATGTTTGTACACACAAGATGTCTGTAGCTTGCTTAATTTTATTCTTTCACTACTTTGTGCATTTTTTTTTTTATTTCAGGAATTGAGCTAGATGAAGATGGAACCTTGGATGGCAACAGTGATTCAACCATTAGGGGTCGCCTCCTATACCTTATGGAAAAAGTTACATATCTGAAGAAGAAACAAGCTGAGAAGACAGTTGATGATGATGATAAGACATCCTGTAAGCAAAATTAAATCAGTTTATTGCAACTAAATTCCAAAAGGCAAAATAAGCAGACCAGGAAGTTCTTCACACATTTTCAGCCAAAACAAGGTGTATTTTTAATGAAATATCTATGCACCTTAAAGTCTGTAGATTTGCTCAGAAGAGGCATGGATGGATTTATTAGGCAGATTTGTTTCCCAGTGGAATGTAGTGGAGAATGTCTTCTACTGGCATTTTTGCCCCATATCCTTTGTTGACTCATACATTTTTCAGTATGTATTTTGCTTTTAGTAGAATTAGTGCAGACTTAATTGTAACAAGGTCCTGATTTATGAGAACTTCCTCAGCTGCAGCAGCTTAAAATCACTATTTGCATGAAGATTACCATATGAAATAAAACTCCGCAATTAGACTGTAATTAGCAGAAGCCTCCCCACCCAACCTAAAATTCAAGATTTGCTGACTGTAACTGTTGTTTTGTCATTTTTTCTGATACTTTCTGCCTTTCTTTCTTGATAAGAATCACTGCCACTGGCATCTTAGTTCTGCCATTGATGCCAACTGACTATTTAAATTTTATTTATCTTTTTATTTGTCAGTGTTGCTTCTATTTTTATCTTTTTTTCCTTCTTTTGTGGTACGCGGCACTTTCAAATGTCCTTATTTTTTATGTGATAATTAGAGGCTAGGCTCATGCAGAATCTGATGACAAATCTTTTCCTTTTTTTTCTTCTAGTAAGCATAAAAGCTCTATAAAACCTGATTCTCTCTCTCTCTCCTATTAGTAGAAAGACTATTATATTAAACAAACAGACCCACAGGTAGGTGAAATTGAGTATTGCAGTTATCAAAATAGGAACAAAGTGATTGTCTGCTCCTGGGATTCTTTATTAAAAAAAAAAAACAAAACAAAACAAACCCCACCCAAAAAACTTAGCATTGCATCCTTTCTTGTTATTAATGATTTCACTCCTTCTGAAATATCAGCCCAAACACATTTCATCTTTTTCCTTATTTTAAAAGTGATTTTATTCTTAAAAAATAAATGAAAGTGTTCAATTAAAATAAAGAATACATCATTTACATATAATAACAGTATAATTTTTCAGCCTTACTTCATAATAGGCTAAAAAAGCCCTCGGACCTATATTCATAGAAAAATATTGAAAGCAATATACAGAAATAAATCTGGTGGCTTTATGAACATCTTGTATGTCTTCATAATTTTTTGTGTTTACTTTAATTTTAAATATAGGCTTTTGGTTTTGAGATATTTCTGCTTCTCTTGTGTGGTCTTTTTGTTTGATAGTCTGCTGAAGAAATACCAAGAAAAAGGTGCTTCTTAGGAATTGAATTCATTCCAATTCATATTGCATAGTGTGACTAGCAGTAGGGGGATGAGCAGTTCGTGGTAATTTTGTGATTTATTTATTTTCTTCACAGCTACTCTCCAGCAGTTGATTTCAGACACGATGGTACGCTGGGCCCAGGAGTCAGTGATAGAAGACCCGGAGTTAGTGAGGGCCATGTTTGTATTGCTACATCGCCAGTATGATGGTATCGGTGGCCTGGTTCGAGCCCTACCAAAGACCTACACCATAAATAGCGTGTCTGTGGAAGACACCATCAATCTTCTGGCATCCCTTGGCCAAATCCGTTCCTTGCTTAGTGTCAGAATGGGGAAGGAAGAGGAGAAGCTTATGATTCGTGGATTAGGGTAAATAACTGGAGTGTAACTTCTCTTTATTTACGGACTTTTTTTTGTTATTTGCTGTATGGTTATGGCCAAGGCTGTACATGAAATTTGAATCTGAATATTGGTGTAAATGCAGACACTGCTCTCAGTTGTATATAGTATCCTAAGTTGTTAGAGAAAGCCTTTGCAGCATTATGTATCACCTGGGGGGAGAAGCAGTTGACGTCTGTAAGATTTCTGAGAAAAGATGAAAGCATGAATGTAATATTTTATGATATCAGAATCTATCTTGTTACTATATTTTAAATAGTATGGCTGTAAAGAATTCTGTCAAGAATACTATCCATTTTTATGAATGCACTGACTATTGGCTCTTGACACATACAATTTCCCCCAGCAGTGAGCTAATGGAGTTGTGCCTACCCATGTCTGTACATATGCCATCTTTTTTACTGCACTAAATGTAGATGGTATGTTTGAACTACAAAGTAGTTCACACAGTGTTTTCCTTCCTAATTATATGATTAATAATAGTGAAGTATAGGCTAATAAAGAGCTCAGCTGGAGAAAACAGTAAAGCAAACATGATAGTCTCTAGTAAGAAAGAGGTTGGTTGTTTTTTTTCTCTCGTGTTTTTCAAAGAGATGTCTTTTGATATTAAGCATCAGCTGTGATCTATTCGAAATCTCCAGTCAGCAAGAGCAGTGAGAACCAAAGACAGCATTATATAAAGAATGCCAGGAATGCAAGCAGAAGCAAAGCTTTTGTTGTGTGAAATACTTTTTTTTAGCTTACTGAAAACCTCAAATATCCAAATAATGACTATACATAATTTTGCATTGTCACTGTGAGCAGTGCCTACTTCTTAGGTTACCAGCAGGTCTCATCAATGTTTCATGGTTGTTGCAATCTTTGGTGTACTCGTGCTAAAGCTTTGGCAAAAGGGAGGGGTCTGGCATATGTCAAGAGACACAAAGTACTGGCATTTCTAAATCTACCTTTTAATACAAATTGAAAATGTTTCATTTCACCTCAGTTTATGAAGTCTAAAATGAGTGAATGATTACTAGATTTGGTTTTCATGTCATGTTCTATGTTTGGTTCTTACACATTTTTTGCCTCAACATTTTCTACTGTGAATTAAGAACCAAGATTTTCTGAATCTATTTAATGTTAACAGTGTTTTTGCTGATGTGTAAAGCTTGGTGTAAGTTAAGCCAGTGTTCTCGCTACTTCTTCCTATCACCTTTATGGTAGTCTCTATAAGATCCTGTTTAGCTTGTAGGTTACACAGCTGTGCTATTTGTACCTTTTGTAGGCTAAACTGAGCTCCAACACCTCTTCAGAAACGCCAGGTTTTTTGCTGTGAATGCTATTCCTATTTTTCAGCTGAGAAATGGAAGTGTTACTCTTGCTGCTTTAAAACTCAGTTTCCTCAGAAATGCTGACAAGATTTTTTTTCTCTAAGGGAGACATTTTATAATATAGTTCACAGTTAAACAGAACACTGAAAGTAGATGTAATTTGCAAAGCAGGGCAATGTTGCTGGCCATCCCTTCAGGTGAAATTTTGACTTCCTGTACTGTTTCCTGTAAAAGGAAGATGCTGCAGACAAATAAGAGTTTAGAATGTCTTGGAGGATTGATACCATTGAGGTCTTTTTCCAAGCATGGAGCATTAGTGCCGAAGGAGATGAGACTACTTTTGGAGGCAAGGCCTGTCATCACTGATACAAAGTTTAGTTTTAGGTTTTAGGAAAAAAGTTACTGGGAGTCAAAAACTGATAGTGTCAAATAGTGATTTCATGTCTCATCTTTTAAACGGTTGTATGTTCCTTGCCTGAATGTAGGAGTTGTGGGTCAGGAAGGGGAAAAAAAAAAAGACTGTTTTAAATGTACAGTGAAATTTGAACAGTTGCCAGCAGTATTTTCTCTAGTGACCTGCTAATCCTTTTCTCCCATGACCTTATTGCCTTCACAGTTATTTGTGGGTTGTATTTGATTTCAAGACTAATTATTGTTGTTAGAAATTTAATTACTTTTTGCACTAGACATTTTTATTTGATATACAGTATCAAATAAGATATTGACATTATGATCTTAAAGACTGATTTTAAGTATGAAAATCTGTTCTGATGAAATATGTAGAAGAGAAGAGTTCTGCTGAACAGTAACTCATGAATAATATTTGTGCAACTTCTGGTTTTGGCACTTAGTAGCTGGATGTCTCTTTCCCCTAGGATTTTTTTATTGCTTTTGATGGCAGATAGCAAACATCTCAAGGTTTTAATAATCTAAAAAGGATCTTGTGTCAAAAAATACTACATCATTGAATTTAAAATTTAAAGTAATATAGCAGTTTTGATGATGCTCTTGTTAGAACATAGTGTTAGATCTGAATGGAATTTCTAATGAAAACAGAAGAGTCTCCTACTCCAGTGTAATGAAGGGGTAATTAGTGCAGTAACTATAATATGGAAAAAGAAAGGCCACGTTCTTCCACAATGTGCATAGAAAAATAGACGGGAGAGATTGAAACTCAGTGGTAAAAGTCCCTGGGGGAATTTTTTACTTCAGGAGGTGCTGAAGAATTACACAGTAAATCAGCTTTGCAAATAACATAATAGGTAAACTACTGGTCCGTAACATCTTTTTATTTTGTTTTCCTCTAGAGACATCATGAATAATAAAGTATTTTACCAACATCCAAACCTCATGAGAGCTTTAGGCATGCATGAAACTGTCATGGAAGTGATGGTAAATGTGCTTGGTGGAGGAGAATCCAAGGTAAAGCAATTAGCTGTTAGAAGGCAGTGAGTTTAGAATAGAGCTGTTCAAAGCTTTTTCCTATAAGGCGCTGAGCTGTCACTGGAGATACTGGGATCATAACCTCCTACTAATTTCCATTAACATAATAGTTGACTAAGTTTTTTAGAAGAATCTATCCTTCCGTTTCAGAGGATGGTTATTATTAGCATTGTAATTTCAGATGCTTTAAAGAAAAAACTGTACCATTTTCTACGCTTATTATGTTTTAAAGGGGAGATCTTTTAATTAACTAATTAAAAAACAATTCAGGATTAGTCTACGAAACTGAGTACTCTCTTTCTTTCATGTTTGACTTAGAATCTGTGGGTGATCCCAGCTTTTGTTTTTAAAGCTTACACCTAGATCTTTGAGGCTTAAGGTGTTACTAACTCCCTCAGCAAGTCCTGTTGATTCCAGTGAGAAACCTAAGCAGTTAACTTTCCTGAGGGGCAATGAGTACAGCACCTACATATTAGTATGTTAAAATAAATGATTTAGTATGTTTACATAAATAATCCTTTGCATGTTGTATGTCTGTCTTAGAGTTTGAACTTGACTCTATTTTTATTTGCTTCTTAGGAAATCACTTTCCCAAAGATGGTGGCAAACTGCTGTCGTTTTCTGTGTTATTTTTGCCGCATCAGCAGGCAGAATCAAAAAGCTATGTTTGATCATCTTAGCTATTTATTGGAAAACAGCAGTGTTGGACTTGGTAAGTATTAAAATAAAATTTAAAGCTTCCTGCTGATTTATATATGAATCCACCTGTATTTTTCTGCATCCCTCTGTTTACTCTTTGTATATTGAAATTTCTCCTCTTTCCGGTGCAAAATATCTTCATTAACTGTATCGCTAATTGCAGACAACTCCCCTGACAGTAGTGGTTAGTTGAGCTAATTTAGTACACTTTGTTGTATATGCCTGAACATTCAGAGAGACTTAGTGATTAGTTGCTCATTTTGAGGAACAGAATATATTACTGTTTTGACAAAGAGAATCATTAATGTGTTTTGGCAGCTTTTCATTAAGGCTTACCTCTCACTGCTCAAGCATGCACCCCTACACTTTTTTATGTATACTGGTCAATATACACCTATGGCAGTGGGAGAAATACAGAACTCATTTCCTTGATGAGATGTGTGGTTTGATGTCCAGAAATGAACCTTGAAGCTTCCATAGCATGTTTGCTTTCCTTTTCTCAGCTGAAATGTTGTAGAGGAAATACATTTATCCTTATTTAATTAAGTACTTGGAATTGACAATATATAAGTATTTTGGAATCATCATTATAATTTTTTTTAATGATCACAAATGTGTTAATGTAAAGGCATAGGACAGAAGCATAAACTCAAAATCTTTTTGAAGAGGAAGTGCCCCAAGCAAATATATTTGGAGTGTCAATATGAAAACTTTAGATTTTTCTAATCCTATATTTGCTGTCATTTTTGAAAGAAATACACAACTTATAATCTTACATTTTAAAGCTTAAAGATACTTTCTGTATCAGTGGATTTGGTGGCATGTCCATGTATTAGACATAAAATCATTACTGCACTTTCCTTAAAACAAAGTTCTGTCAGTCAGGAAAATTAGAATGAGATCTTAAAACAAAGTATATGATGAGAACAGGAATGTTTAAGACAAGTTGTTTCTAGCTTGAACATTTATATTGTATTTTCATTTCCCATCAGTATCAAATTTCATGCAAGTGCATGATGATATTATAAACTGAGAAGTATAAATTATGTATTTATAACCATGTGCTAACTAATGACAAAGTGTTGCCTCTTATTAAAAAAAAGGTAATGCATTTCCTATGAATTTGTTGGATTTTATTAAATTGGTTTTAAAACTAAATGTTATTTTAACAGCCTCTCCTTCTATGCGAGGATCAACTCCTTTAGATGTTGCCGCAGCGTCTGTAATGGATAACAATGAACTTGCTCTGGCTTTAAGGGAGCCTGATCTGGAGAAGGTTGGTAGCTTCTTCATCAAATTTTTTTCTTCCCCTGTAGAGAGGAGAAGATATCTGTTTCTTGAAGTAAGCAAAATCCAAGATTATATGGCGGTTTCTGGTACCTTTCAGCGGAAGACTGAGAATCTGGTTGTTGTTTCTGCTGGTCTGCAAAAATTGAGCTGAGGTTGTGGTGATTACACACGCAGTTGTGGCCGGAAGGAATAGCTTCAAGGGCAGCTCTTAATTTTGCTCTGGTGGATTCTATACCCAACAAAACTTTGTTGCTAAAATCTTTCTTTGTTGTTCTTTTGAATGGTGACATGCAGTGGTGACATAATACAGTAGGGGTTACTAGGAGCTTTGTGCCAACTTTTTACAGTATATGACAAATCTTCATAGAGGTATCTGCCTATATCTGTCATATTTTCCCCTAACATTTAAACTTGTTTCAGAAAAGTTTTATGAAATTTGTATTAATTACACTAAAGAATAAAATACTCAAGGGAACCTGTTACAGTTGTGTAGTATATGTAAATTGCTGCTGCCAGAAGGAAGAGAATGATAGTTACTCTGTCAGTAGTGGATAAAAAAGCGCGTTAAATAATGGAAAGACAGATTCAAGGTAGACATTAAAAACTCTTTCTTAAGAAAAGCAAGACAGAGGAATTGCAATATCCACTTTCTTTTTGAAGACCTCAAATTCTGGAGATGATATCATCTTCATAGGAAAACATCTGTCAGAAGTAATATAAGTGCAGATGTTCCTTTCTTGGAAGATGGACTGTGTATGTTTAAACAGACATTTTCAGTCTTACTGTTCTTATAAGTGCTCAGCAAGAAGAAGCCATCTAAACTGGCTAAAGGCTATGCTTACAATTCTTACAGCTCAGAAAGGAAAGGGCCAACTGAAAACTACCGTTGAGCCTACTGTAGCCTTGAATGACAGGGAGTGTTACTGCTGAGTGTTTAAAAAAGAAAGGAAAAAAAAGGCAAGTGAAAATGAATGGTGAAAATAAAAGAGTAGACATTTTATTCTTTATAAAAGAATATATGTGTTTTCGATTATGGATGGTGTGTGGTTGGGGAATATTGCGAAACTGACTAATTTGTAATGCTCAGAGATGCAAGAGAAATGAGAAAACATTTAGCAAACATAATTCTAGAGAGAGAAATGATGGAGTTGAGATAAGTAGGTATTGCAGTTCATGGCAGGAGTAGGAAAAGACTGGAAAAGTGAACTAAGAAAGAGGGTGCTCTTCTGATTTGCCCAAAGCATGACACAGTTTTGTCAGGAATAAGAGATTATGGACACCATATCCTGAAAATGTATGAGGATGCTTCCTTTTGAAGCTGCACTTCTCCTCTTTTTCATGATTAGTATCTTTTTAATCTTACCTTGCTTTTAGGTGGTTCGCTACTTGGCGGGATGTGGATTGCAGAGTTGTCCTTTGTTGATTTGTAAAGGCTACCCGGACATTGGATGGAATCCAGTTGAAGGAGAACGATATTTGGATTTTCTTCGTTTTGCTGTTTTTTGCAATGGTAGAGTAGAAGCCTAAACATTTTATAAATGCCTCTAATATCCAGATAAGTTTGTAACTTTAAACAGTCATTCAAGCCAACTTGATAAGTTACTGTAAATTAAAAGAATTTGCAGAAAGGGTAGAATTATTCAAGACTTACATTAACTTATTTGACTTGTGAAATGGGCATCTAGGGTCCTGTGAACCTGTGCCACATTTTTTGATCCAGCTTTAGGTTTTGAAATGCCTGCACTCTCCTTTGGAAGTAGAGCAAAGAGTCCTAAATCTTTTTGTGATAAATTCAGGCTAGATCCAGAGCCAAACCCCTATCCTGTTACGAAGATTTAGAGAGTTCAGTTTTAGTTTTCAGCAATTGTACAGGTCCCCTCATTAACCCTTGCACTTGACTGAATCTTTACTAAAATTCAGTAGTTTCAGTGATGCTTTAAACATCCTTTACTACACAGTTAATTCCTTGGCTCTGTTTAATTTTGGATTAAAACACGTTTTATTTTATACACGTTTTTCATTTTATTGCAGTAACAGAGGTGCATTTGTGTTTATGTAACTTTGTTGTGATATTTAAACTGTTTTGTAGTTAAAAGTATCTATGCATTCTGCTCTTTTGTGTACCTTTTTCTGATTATATTTCGGAACTCTTTTTGATATAATCTTATATCTTGATATTTGTCCTGTGTGGTAGGAGAGAGTGTGGAGGAGAATGCTAATGTTGTAGTCAGGCTGCTTATTCGCCGACCCGAGTGTTTTGGTCCAGCACTAAGAGGAGAAGGAGGCAATGGGTTGCTTGCTGCCATGGAGGAGGCAATACAAATATCAGAAGATCCAACAAGAGATGGACCTTCCCCAAGTAATGGATCTAGTAAAACCCTGTAGGTGCTTACATTGCCATAATATTTATTTGTTTTGTAATATTACATGTGAAATTACTTTTTTGTTTTAACACGGGAATTACCAGTTGATTCTTCCTTGGATTCTGTGTAGGGCAGAGGTTTGTCTTTTGCTAAACAGTGCTTCCTCTGCACTGTACATTTAGGTAACTCTCGCTAAATACTAAGACAGCTCTAGAATTCGGTTTGTTCTTTCTCATTCCATTAAGGGTCAGTCCACTGACGCAAAGTGAGACTGATAAATGGTACCAATGGTTATAATGGAGATGTTGCTACAATCTTTTAGGGGACAAAATACATTCTCTCTTAGTCTGCTGTAAGTTCATTTGTTAAGAGAAGCCACTCTCTGTAAGCCGTTACACCTATGAGCAGAATTTCTTTATTTATTAGTGTTAAAAACTTTTTTTTTAAAAAATCTTTTATTTGTTGTAACATTTAACTAATTACAGAGAAATAGAAGAACAAGAAGATGACACTATTCACATGGGAAATGCAATCATGACTTTTTATGCTGCCTTGATTGATCTCTTAGGACGTTGTGCCCCTGAAATGCATGTAAGTTTCATGTCTTCATGCACTGGAAAGTAAAGGCATAGCTGTTTTACTGATTACTGGTTTGCTGTTCATTTTTTTCTCAGTATTGTGTTATCAGGTATTAAAGCAGTGGTATGACTACATAGTATCTTAGTGGACAGGATGTGTTCTTCTACTGATTGGCAAAGGAAAAAAAAATATATTCAGAAGCTATTTTTTAAAGGAATTATTCCCTTGCATTTTGTGGGGGTTTTTTTGTTTTTTGTTTTTTGGTAGGTTTTTGTTTGTTTGTTTGTTTGTTTGTTTGACTGTCCATTGTGACAATGAAATTCCTCAAATGTCCCTATTTGTTGTGATGGTGTAGAGTGATTTATTTGTTATAAACTATGGTTTTACTCTTCATACACTTATTTTAAACAGACTTTTTAGATTGCATATAAAAATGTAAACATTGCAGGGCATTCTTTTAAAATGTAGGGACAACCATTATACTTGGACATACACACCAATATCTCAGAATCTTTATTGACACTGACAAACCTTCTCAAAGGTAAGGTGTCACTATTTCAGGCATTAGATACAGAGAATTAGAAACATTATAAAAACCTTACCACTTATTTTGTAAGAGTTTGAAACTATTTGAACATTTTTGTTTTTTAAGATTCAATATGCATTACTGTTCTTCAGAAATTTAGTTACACATAGTTTCTCATTTCACCCTGAAATGTGCCCTAGTTAATATACATTAGTATAGATCAATATCAGATTTGTGCAGGGATTGATAACTTGAGAGAGGAGAGATATATCTAGTTGATAAGGTCACTGTATGAATACCTGTTTCATTTGAATAAAAAAATTGTCTTGTTTTCTCCCTGTCTTGCTGCTTTTTTTAATAAACAAAACAAACAACTGGGATACTTGAAAATGTCTTACTTGACCGGGACAAAACCCCTAGTTTTTTCAATCTGAAAATCTGCTCTTGTTTTCTTCCCCAATCCTCCCACCATATGCTGCTACATTTTAAGGCTTTGTTCACCAACTTTACCTAACATTCTGTTCTGAAAATGACCTTAATTTTATTTAATAAGCAAACATGTAGATTTTTAGACTTTGTGCATTTCCATCCAAACTACAGCAAATTGATTCAGATTGCATAAAATTTACATTGTTAATTATAATGCAATTTTGAGAGCAGTTATTCTCTTGTACAGAATATGAAAAGAAGATCCTGCTAAATTTTTATTTGTCTTTTTATTAGCTAATCCATGCTGGTAAAGGGGAAGCCATTAGAATCAGATCAATTCTACGGTCTTTGATTCCACTTGAAGATTTGGTGGGAGTAATTAGTATTGCTTTCCACATGCCAACCATAGCAAAAGGTAAGATTGTTCTACATTTTTTCTCCCATCCTATTCTTATGATATATAATTTATTGAAATATTGACACTCACACTTTTTTCAGCATTTAAAAATATCACAGAAATTCAACTATTTATTATGTGAATTAAAGAGAAATCATGTGTATCTCATATGTTCCAAAAATCTTTCTGCATGCTGTAGTCAACAATTCTGTGTACCCTTAAATCACTGATAAAAATCCTGTTAAACTGGATTATGAAAATCTATTACAACTTTAAAAAGAAATTTTAAAATGCATGCTTCCTGGTTTTAGAACTATTTTAAAATACTGCAGCCTCATTTCTCAATAACATAATACTTAGCTCTTGCTGTTCTAACCCTATCAATTGTTTCTAGCAGATCTTACTAAGACACCAGAGTTGTTCTCCAGCAACTATGGTGAAGAGATAGGTGTGACATACATAGGCAAATGCATTTCTTTGTGTTTTCTGCCTATGTAAAATTGATTGCAATGGTGGGAGCTCTGTGAGCACCTACACAAAAGGGAAAGGGATTACATCTGCTTTTAGTGTATCTGGAGGGAAAACATTAAAAATGCTACCTGGTTTGTTTAGATACTCACAGCACAAGATTTTCCAATAGGTTACAGTAGAAGAGATAAAAAGATCAATTATTTATGATCCAAGTATGGATAGACCTATAGGTGAGATTTCAGTAGCAGACTACAGCTCATACATACAGAAGTGTTTGTTTACTTTCCAAAATGAAAGTATCAAAATTTTAAAATATTTTCAATGAATTCCTTTCAGATATTTTGGAAGTTTTGACGTAGATGGGACTTGTTAGCACATTCCTAATTCTTTGTCACACGTTAAAGATATGCTCACCAATGCTGCATTTCCAGCATCTCTGATGTAGAGTTCTTGTAATTTTTACTTTCCATCTGCTTTTGCTGAGAACTAGATAGTTATGTAGGTTAATTATTACACTTTAGGTACCTAGCATATTAGAATATCAATCAGTTAAGAATCCCTTAATGTACAAAGCATGAAAAGAAAAGCATGCAGGGACTTTGAGGTCTCTATGGGTAGAATTTATCTTACTCATTCTTCTTCATTTAACTGCAAATATATTGCCTTTGCGTAAGAAAACAGTGGGGAAGATGCCTAGGTATTAACAGAGACTCAAAAGCTCTGACAAGTAGCAGCATGACTGCCTAGTCTGCTGATGAAGGAGGATCCCTGTGACTGAAGTCTTATTTCTTCCTTTTAGATGGTACTGTGGTGGAACCTGACATGTCTGCGGGGTTTTGCCCAGATCACAAGGCAGCCATGGTTTTGTTCCTTGACAGGGTCTATGGAATTGAGGACCAGGATTTTCTTCTACACCTTCTTGAAGTTGGCTTTCTGCCAGACCTTCGTGCTGCTGCCTCATTAGATACGGTAAGGGTTTCAGTCTGGGATTTTTTTTTTTTTTTTTGGTTCTGTTATCTTATTGAACACTACAGCATTTTTCAACCCTCGAAAAAGCATTTTTTGTGTCTTCATGTCTTCTGCCTTTCTCAAATGCTGGCTGAACTGCGTGTTGCTTCTGAGCTTTGATAATACTTCAAAGATGCATCATCCAGTGTAATGCTTACTTTTAAAGAACTTGCACTGATACACATACCCATAAAAGATGCAATGCCTTTCCCCAGGAGACTTTCTGAGCTTGTGCTCTGGAATAAAAATCAGATGACATGCCAATGAAGCGTGTGACTGGGAGCCCCTTTCCAGAGATAGAAAGTGTTCATCTCTGTGCTTTTGTTAGGGACACCTACACTGTTATTTAGAAAATGACTACATTTCTATTTTAGTTCCTCCTCAGTGTTGCTGTCCTTTTTTTTTTTTTCTGTGAGTCTTATTTCCATCTAATTTCTTTTAGCTGTCTTGGTCCAGAAAGCTTAGATTTAGAGAGCTGTTATGAGGGCTAAGACATTGAATTTGATTTTCCTATTTGACCTTCTATGTCAAAGTTTTTTTCTGAAAATAATGATGTTCTTTAGGATCATAGAATCATACAATTGTTAAGGTTGGAAAATACCTCAAAGATTATGAGCCGAGCACCGTCTGTCAACCGAGCACCACCACCATGTTCACCATTAAACCATATCCTCAAGTGCCATATCCACTTTTTTGAATATATTTATTTTTTTTAACACTTCCAAAATTTTGACTCCCCTGCTTAACTGGGCAGCCTATTCCAATGCTTCACAACCTTTTCTGCTAAGAATTTTTTCCTGGTATCTAATCTAAACCTCCCCTTGTGCAACTTGAGACCGTTTCCTCCTGTTCTGTCTCATTACTTGGGAGAAGAGACTGACACATCACTGCAGCCTCCTTTCAGGCAGTTGTAGAGAGTGATAAGGTCTCCTCTGAGCCTCCTTTTATCCAGCCCCAGCTCCCTCAGCTGCTCCTCATAGGACTTGTGCTCCAGACTCTTCACTAGCTCTGTTACCCTTCTCTGGACACACTCCAGCACCTTGATGTTCTTCTTGCAGTGAGGGGCCCAAAACTGGAGATTGGAGGTGCAGCCTCACCAGTGCTGAGTACAAGGGGATGATCACTGTCCTGCTGGCCACACTATTGCTGATAAAAGACAGGATGCCCTCAATCTTCTTGGCCACCTGGGCACAAGTTCATGTTCAGCTGTCGACCAATACCCCCAGGTTCTTTTCTGCCAGATATTTAAGAAAGAGGAGGTGAGGATTTTTAACTCACATGGAACTTGGCCTTGTTCATAGCAAAAAGATACTGACTTGTATTACCTGATTTTGGAGTGTTCTGGTTTTAGCGACTATGACATTCTTCGATATAATCTTGAAAATTGTTTTGTTTTTGAATGGCCACATTTGCTATTTTTGTTTTCGTTCACTAAAAACAAAACAAAAGCCATGTATGAGACTTTAAAAGCAGGAGAAGAAGCTAGGAATATAGCTCCAGTAAGTATCATATCCTTATTTCTGTGTTTTGGAATTTCCCCCTTTATAACTGCAAAAACAAAACCGACAATTTATTTTCATTTTTAACAACACTGATGAGACAAGTCTAATTTCTTTCCATTTAATTTATAGGCTGTTTTAAGTGCTACGGATATGGCTTTGGCTCTGAATCGATACCTTTGCACAGCAGTCTTGCCTCTCTTGACCAGATGTGCTCCTCTATTTGCTGGCACAGAGCACCATGCCTCCCTCATTGATTCCTTATTACACACTGTGTACAGACTCTCAAAGGGATGCTCTCTTACCAAAGCTCAGCGAGATTCTATTGAAGAGTGTTTGCTGTCTATCTGTGGGTAAGAAAATACTCCTGGATGTACAGGAATGCTAAGTGATAAAGTAACCTGTGATATTTGTAATACAGGAATGCAGAACTATGCCACCAGTAACATAATTAAGATTTTTTTTGTCCTGTCAGATGATTCTGATAGCTTTTAAGATGCTGTATTCAATTTGCAGCTTTATTAATCACCAGTCATTCCGCAGTTCCCATTCATTCAGTCCTCACTTATTTTTCTATCATCAAATCTTTTAAATTAAAACCTTGGTGATTAACTAAGATGATGCAAAAAGACAAAGCTCTTGAATTGTGGAATTATACATACACTGAATTGCCGTTTAAATACTTTTAGCTGTACAGATTTGTGGTTGATATTCAGTAACTTATACAAATCTGTGTAAAAGTTTATTTATGGTGTGTTCCATTTGAAATCCTAATAAATGACTAATATCGTTATGTCTCTTTACTGAACAGCTATGGGACAAATTTTGTCTGTGTGTCTGCAGGATCAAAACCAGTTGTTTATTATCAAATTTTTTATAAACCTACAGGCTCAATTATGAGAAGCTGAATAGGCAAATACGAATGCAAGCTCTATTTAGAGATAACATTTAGGCTTTCAGTTCACCAGAGCATTTGGTTTGGCTTTTCTTTTAATAGTTCACCATGACTTTTTTTTCCCCACAGTGTGGAAATGTGCTCAGAAATGACAGACATTTATATTATAATACTGTTAAAAAAAGTGTTAAAAATATATCCCTTTTGATGATATTTGATATAATAAATTTTTGATATATTTGACTTTTAATATGTATATGACATTAAGAACCAATAAAATTGATCTGATTTTACTATTTATTTGGAAAGCTTTAATGTCCATGCCATTCAAACATTCGTACTATAACAGTTTCTTCTGTCCTTCCAGTTGGTGCCCACTGCTGTGTCGTTTAGCACATCAAAAGAGATAGTGCTCTTATGTCTTCAATAGTTTCCAATATATTTTAAGAGCCATTGAGAAATATTACAAGAAATTAACATGGGCATGGTGATCCTAATACACATTATCAAAATTCAGTATATTTTTTCCTGCTTTTCTCTGTCTGTAGATCAGATATTTTCTCAGCTTCTTTGAAGCATTTGATTTGCGTCTTGTTCAGAATATTTTCTTTGGTGTGCACTTGTTTGCTTTCTTCTGGACCCCTAGTCCCCTAGTGCCACAAGTAAAATCTTATTATTTTATGAATTTGAAGAATTTTGACGGCATAGAACTAATATGTTGCTTTAGTATATTTATCAATTATTTACATCAAACTGTGCTGGTACACCGTTCTGAAATGGTTTGTCTGCTTTTAGGCAGTTGCGGCCTTCCATGATGCAGCATTTGCTGAGGAGATTAGTATTTGATGTACCCCTGTTAAATGAACATGCAAAGATGCCTCTCAAGGTAAAAGTAAATATTAGTATTCAACAGCATTCTTTATAACAGAATGCAACAGAAAATAGTTGCATGGAGAAGATTCTCTGTAATTTTTGTTGTGATGTTTCCACTCTGCAGTAGTCTAAGACCATAGTTTTTAAGCATAAATTGTTGCTTTGGGAGAAATTCAGTCTAATTTACATCCATTCATATGGAATTACGAAGTCTGGGTCTAATGTTTGTCTTCTCCTTTATTTATTTCCTGTTTGTTTCAGCCCATGTGAAAACAGAATAGAAAAAACCTTGGGGGCAGAATTCAGTGCACAAAACATAGCAGTTTACAGTCTGTATGCACCTTTGCTTTTGTCCTCTGCATTGGCTTTTCTTGCTCTTGGAAAAAGGACACTTTTTCTGTTGTTGGTGCCTGGAAATCTGTTGAGTAATAATGTTTAGTAGTAATGCTGCGTTTTGTTTTCGACTCCCAAAAGTATAGCTGTATCTTTTTATTCTGATTCCTAATGCACAAGAAAAAGGAGGTTTTTTCCTTTCTGAGATGACATATTCCCTAAAGATTCCTCAGATATCATCATCAGTTCTAATAAACATTTGGTTCCACACCTCACCTACTGTTTTTCAGCAGTCCTTTTAAATGCTTTCCCACCACAGCTTTGAATGAGATACTTAATATTTTCTTATTTATTATATTTTTGTGCTTTACAAGCACAACAGGATCTCTGGTGTAAGAAGAGGAATTTAAATTGCTCTTCTCAAAGCAGGGCCTGCTGCTGAAGTCCTGCCAAGGACTTCATAATTTGGTTATGCCCCCACCCCAGAAATCCTCAATCAAACTAAAGATTCCAGAGCAGCCATTCTTCTGTGTCTATGTGTGAGAAAAGTAGTCAATAATTTAATATGCTGCCCTGAAGGGGACCCTTCTAATGCATTATGGCATTTTGTGTGCTGCTGAAACCAAGTAGTAACTTGGCACTTCCTGTATGGCGATAGTGCTTTGGGGTTTGTTTTTTTGGGGGGGGAAGAAACAAGCCCAGCTCCTTGACTTCTGTTCATCTAAAAGAACAGATTATATGATACTGAGGGTCATGACTGCAGTGAACTTCCCTTGTTGCTGAACTGAACAGTAAGGAAATAATAATTGGATCCTTTTGGCTAGTCAGGCTTTGCGAGAATACAGATGTAAAGAGAACCACGCTGTTAGCATGGGCAAAGAACTTTGTCCATTGACACCTAAGAGACTAAGGAGCTTCTGAGGAAATGGAACTCTTTATCTGGATAGACCTATAGCTTTTAAAAGGTTTCACTGACAGTAAACTGATTTCCAGTGATTTAACAAGGGACTCCTACCCATATCTGGTGTGTTTCTGATTTGAAAATATTGTAGTATTGTGCGTATTCCTTAAGGGCTTGTGCTGCCAAGCCAGTTATAGTAATCTAAAGAGGCAGCTATAAGTTAATCAGGCATCTGAAAATGTAATTCTCAATGGGAAGAGAGGAGAAAATAATGAAGGCAAATCAGAATACAGTGCTATCTACTGTGAATACATACATTTTCTACAGTTAAAAATTGTCTCAGTTTTTAAGCAGTATGTGCATTCAAATCTCTGATGCTTTTCCTGTGTTCTGTATAGTTCACACTTCTTGGAATAGGACTGCCTTGTTTTTATTTCCTCTTATATTCAGTGCTTCATCAGGGATTTCTCTAAGACTAAACCTACCTTTACTCTCTTGACTAGGTTTAAAAACATATTCATATATGTTATTAACCACATGTAGTCCAAAAGCAAACTTATCTGGCCATTGTGTAATTGAATATAATTTGAAAAAATATTTTCAAATAAGTATTTGACTCTTAGAGTCAAATTTTGAGACTCTTGTGGTTCTACATAAATGATGAAACTTCTGTCTCTTTACATCTTATATGCATATAAGTTCTCTATGTTTTTTCTTTAATCGTCCAACAATTTGGATAGTAAATATATATTGACAGATTATTTAAATCTGGATATACAAATACACTACTTGTATCATTTTGGGATTTTTTTCCTGCTCTGTCGAAAGTATAAAAGAACAGTGCAGTATCAAGATTATATTTTTGGCTATCAAAATCCTTGCTTCTACATATCAGACGTGGGTTATTTTTTGTTTTTCTTTTAATTCCTGTCTTTATTTATGCACATGTACACATTTATGTTATAGATGTCTGCGTTATTCCATCTTGAAGGTTGTTCAGGCTGGAAAAAAGGGAATCCTGTCAGCTCTCTACTGATAGTGACTTGCAATATTTTTCCAAAAAGCTTTGCAAAATCGTATTGAAACAAAGATGAAAAAACTGCTCATTCTGGGTGTATATGCACCAGTGACAAAACGTGGCTTTTTGATAAAAGTATAGAAATTTTTCTGGTCGCATCTGTGTAACGTTTGAGTGCCAGAATGAAAGGACCTCCGCAGTTATATTTCTATTTGCTTTCAAAATACGTTCTGTTTCAGTTGCTGACAAATCATTATGAAAGATGCTGGAAGTATTATTGTTTGCCAAGTGGATGGGGTAACTTTGGTGCTGCCTCAGAAGAAGAACTTCATTTATCCCGAAAGTTGTTCTGGGGTATTTTTGATGCTTTATCTCAAAAGGTAAGTACCTTTAGTATCCATCTATTACTGTAAAATCCTTACTGTGTAATCTTTTTTTCTTTAATCTATAATTTTTATCCAGCTTTTATCAACACTGTATCATCAACTTTGAAAGAAAAAATAAAGGCTTTAGTAAATTAAAATCTTCCTCTTATAGCTTCTAATTTAATATAGATGTACTATTTTATCTCCTCATTAAAAACCTGTATAACTAAAGCAATAATCTTGAGATGTATCTGTACAGATCTGTAGACTTTTCTGTTTGGTAGTTTTAGTTTCAGCACTCTTGAATGAATTCTATGTTAAACAGAAGTTTCATAATACATCTTGGTATGTATGTATTGTTCATTCTGTGACTATTTTTAACAAACATGCTTAAAATTTCATGCGTTTCATTTCAAATCTAAGTGTTATGGAATGCTCTCCATATTCCTGTGCTGTGCTGTCTTCCCAGCATCTGAAAAATGTTGAACACTGCTGAAGTTGCTCACTGAAAAGTGAAGTCAGCACTTTTCCCATTTACTTGAGAAAGATTAAGACTTGCTTCTAGCTTTCTGCTTTGGACAGTCAGTTTTCTTCATTTACAGAACAAAAAATCAGTTTAACACTGAGTAAGAAAGCCATTCTCTGGCTGCTTGGTTTCATCTCTAGCTGCATCAGTTTCACCGGTGATGTTGGAAGTTCCCATTCACTACTCACTTTCTATCTCGTGTGTTCCACAGAAGTATGAACAAGAACTGTTCAAACTGGCTTTGCCTTGTCTGAGTGCAGTTGCAGGGGCCTTACCTCCAGATTATATGGAATCAAATTATGTCAATATGATGGAAAAACAGTCTTCAATGGATTCAGATGGGAACTTTAATCCTCAACCTGTTGATACCTCAAAGTAAGGAATTACTCTGTTGCACCTCAGGTTTTTTGATCATGAATGTGCAAAGGAGGGTGGAGTCTGTCATTTGGTGTGATGTGAACTTACAGAGTCTCTTCTGAATGCTTACTTTCTAGCTAAGATGGAGATCTTAATATTTTTATTTATGTGTTTATTTTAAATCAAATTAAAGCAATAACTAGCAAGTTACATAATTAATTTCTTAGCCAACTTAGAATATTTTTAATGCATTTTTACCCAGGAGATAGAACTATCGAATTGTCTTTGCATGTCTGCTGCCAACAAGCCAGCGTGTTCTTAGGAGCTGAAAAAGTAGACAAGTCTACGTCATCCCTGTCATTATTAATATATGTCAAAACACTAATTCCAGTTTGTGTGAATGACAGTGTACCTACAGAAAATTGTTTGATCATGCTTTCATATAATCTTTTTACTATGAATAATTGGGAATTGGGCAGAACAATTTCCATTCTCTCTAGGCAGTCAGACTCTGACCCTGCTTTTTTAAAGTATATTAGCCAGACAAAGCATGTATCAGAATAGAAATTTTCTGCCCTGATTTTTGACTACAGCCAATGTGCCATTTCCCTTTGTATAGAATAGTCTTACAGAAATATGACTATGCACTAGATCTTTAAAAATTCCTGTTGTAAAACATTTGCTTCACTTGCCCCTGTGAGCTTTCTGCCTGTATTGACATTCAGCACACAGGTTGCTCTCAGTAGATTGACACCTTCTTGCAGCATTCTTGTACATGTATGCACATCTACATATGGCAGTAAAAGACATAAGCAAGTCTGAAGTATAGAAAGGACATCAGTGACCATTAAAATTCATTTTTCTAAGACATAGTTAAAATATATGAAGGTTTAACAAAAATTCTTAAGAATATTATATTATCATTTAACTGAGTATTACTTTATCTGGTGTCATTTCAGAGAAAAATTGTAGATAGATTTGAAAAACCAAGAAAATGTTGCTTAATATTACCCAAATTATGTCACTTCATTGCTATAGGAGCCAACACTTCTGTGATGTTTCAAGACAAAGACAGAACTACTGCTATAATTGTAACCTCCCAATTATCCTACATTCTAACATGCAAATCCAGCTTTGCATTTCTTGCTAGTACTGGGCCTATTTGTATGAAGGTATAGATAATAGGATATTACCATATTTGTAAATTTATTCCATTTCTGAAATTATTTGAACTATTACAGTATTAATAGAGTTCCCCTCAAAATACAATCTTTCAAACAGTAAAAAAACCCCTGCTGACAGTGCTGGATGAATATTTTCTGGTCTTTGTGTGTGTGTTAGGCTCTTGAAAACTGTTATTCTGACATAATTTGGTTTTACATTTCTGCTTTTTTCCACCTTATGACTGAAAATCCCAACTTCTACTTCGCGGTAGATGGCACTCTACCACTACTCATACCGAAATTCTTTATGTTAGGAGGGAAGATATTGCTATTTCATCAGTGATCAAAAGGAGTTATTCCCTTTCATTTGTAGGAATGCTGATGAAGTAAACTACTGATTTATGATAAATTATTTTCGGAAGAGGATTCTGCCTCTAGTCCTTGTTTGAAGATTAAGAATCACTTCATTTTTCTTCACTACTTCAGAAACTTCTGCACTGTCTTGTACACCCATTGAAGGGCCAGTGTATTAATTTGTGTGGGGTTTTATTATTTTAATAAGGATTTTTCTGTTTTTAATATTCACCAGTGTGTTCTAAAATAAAGCCTTAGTAGTAATATTTGAGTAGTCATAAATTAGAGGCTTCAAAACTGTAATACTACTTGTAGGAATATATAAAATAGATAATGTTTCAAAAAGGACTGTTAACACACTTCGTTTATGATGGACGTGTGCAATAAGGTACTGCCAAATTTCTGAAACTATAGGTTGTAGTAATATTTTTAATAAGAAGAAAATATGTGACGAAAAGCACTAGTGCTTGATATCATTATTGATTTTTTGCCTGCACATGTTTCAAAGAAGTAAAATTCCTACAGAAGCTGTGGTCCTCATTCAGTGCCCATAAAATAATTCAGATTTCTTCCTTGATTTAATTGGGCCTCGGGGCTAACTGTATGTGAGGAAGAAGAGCACAGTAAGATGTGTGGAAAGGGTGTATGCATTATTTTTTTTTTTTTTGAAGTTTTCTTTAAAAAAAAGAATTCCATTTTAGCCCGTGTGATACAATGCTAATTTTCTTTTCACTTTCAGCATTACAATCCCTGAAAAGCTGGAATATTTCATTAACAAATATGCAGAACATGCTCATGACAAATGGTCAATGGAAAAGGTAAAATCTTCATTCCTGTTAAAATCAGATTTTTTACTCGATTTCATCTTTAGAATATTTTACTCTGAAGGTTACTATTTTTCATAATATTTCAAGTTGGTATGTAGGTAAGGTATAAACGTACTATTTTCATTGAAATGTATTTGGGGGAAAGTTCTCTAAGTGCATACGAGTATTTCAAAACAGTGTTTCATCGTTTCATATTTTTTATGGCTGACTTTTGAGTAAATGTATTTGCTAATTGTTTAACAGTTTTATGGACCTGAATTTTTTTTTAACCAAAAAATCTCTTTAGTGTTTTTATTGCTTTGTGCATTTTTTTGTCTAGTGTTAAAAATAGTTCCTCAACTGTAGCACAGTATTCTGCTTTAAAAAAATTCTTAAAAAAAAAAGTATTGATATGGTTGCTTTGGGTAATCATTAATTTGCAAAAAGATGGCACGCTATATGATTCATAGCTTAATTTGTAGATCATATTGATAGTTGAGAAAATGTTGAGAAAATAGTAGAAAGGAAACTTCAAGAGAACAGCTCTGCAGAAGCATTGTTCAGTTAATTTATACCAATAAAAATCGGATTTTTCATAATTTTTTGCTTTTCCCCATTTTGTCTTTCTTATTGCTGTTTTCAGTTTGCCAATGGATGGACGTATGGTGAAACATTTTCTGAATCTGCAAAAGTGCAACCATTAATGAAACAATATAAGTTATTGTCTGAAAAGGTAAGGGATTTGTTCATGCTTGATCCAGGGTTGCTGAAATATCACTGAAAATATCACCTTGTGTTTACATCATTTTACGAGAAAGAAATCTACACCACGTCATCTGATGTGTGTTTGTTGCCTTCCTCAAAATCTTGAAAAGATATAGAAAGGTTTTATTGTATAATAACTAGGCCACTCAAACTTTTTCTCACATAGCTGAATCTACATGGCATAACTTACAGTGGAACCAAAGTGTGATATTGCCACTATATTTTTTGCAGTAAGGTCATACAGGAATGCTTTCTTGCCTAATGAAGACTTAGGTTTAGGCTTTGTCTGTTCTCCATCAGAAAGCCACAAAGATGATTAGACTTCTACAGAAGTTGATATAAATGAAGCAATGCTGAAGGAACTGGGTTTATTCAGCTTAAAAAAGAGAAAGTTGCTGGAGATACGGTCTTGATTTCCTGGTTCCTAAGCATTAGTTACAGAGAAGATGGATGTATTCTCTTTACAGGGGTGCATAGTGACAGGACAAGAGGCAATGGGTGTAAGGTTCTTTAGCAGAAATGCTTTCTAGAAATCCTTCTTACCTTGACTGCTTAAACATTGGAATAACTTGCCCAAAGAAGTGGTGAAATCACCTGCATATTGAAGGCATGACAGAGCGAGACCTAGATAACCTAATCTTGATAGCCCGGTTAGGTAGCTTATCTGACCTCAACAGAAGGTAGAGGCAGAAGATGTCCAGAGTTCTCTTCTAACACAGACTTGTTTATGATTCTATGATTATGGTTTTTTGGTTCACGTAACAGATAAAACACTGTGTTACTCCTGATACTTACTGCTCCACCTTTGATTTCATGTTTGAGAATGCTATTAACACAGTTATCACTGAGATCATCAGCTTCCTGCTGTGCCAAAATTCTTCTCCCCACCTCTGAAATGATAAATAAACTTTTTCATGTCTTATATGATTTGTTTGCATCATTTTAATTACCCTGGGCCATAATGGCTGAATTCAGTGCATTTCTTTGCATCTCAGTATAACCAGGAAAAAGTCCAATAGTTACTTTTTGCTCTGTACAGATATATAATAAACAAATTAATTATTGCATGTACATTCTTCTAGGAGAAAGAAATTTATCGATGGCCCATCAAAGAATCACTAAAAACTATGCTGGCATGGGGATGGAGAATTGAAAGAACACGGGAAGGAGATTCCATGGCACTGTATAATCGGACGCGTCGCATATCTCAAACCAGTCAAGTGAGCCGCTTTGCTAAAAACGTTGTGTTATTCTCCATTAATAATAACTGCCTTTTGAAAGGAAGCCTTTGAACTTCTGGGCTCTTTATGCTGGTATACAAGTATATGAAAGTAATATCACACATAGGAAGAAAAGGCTGGACACTGTTCTTTTTAAAGCATGAGATACCTGCTACTGCATAATCCATAGAAGAAAACCTGTCAATGCCCCTTTTCTAGCCATACACCTTGCATCAGTGGCTTGTCATCCAGAGAACCTCTGCCACTTTTTATCCTTCTTTGACCATTTGTGACAATGTAATGAGCAAACCTGTGACGAATTTAGGCAGTAAAAAGAAAGAATAAAAAAATGGTGATATTTTCTGGGTGGGGAGGAGGGACAGAAGGTAGAAGATAACTATTTATAGGTTCTAGTCTTAAATGTAGAAATAGGGCTGAATAGCTAACAAAGTTTGACTTTTGCCTGAATTCACTTTAAACTAGATTGTGTGAGATTTTGCCTGCTGAGAAAAAAATGAATCTCTAGAAAATGCAGAGATTTAATCATAACTTTATCCTTATCCACAATAAGTTCAAACCTTAAATGAGTTCAAGTGAAATTTTTATTTAAATGAAAAGGATTTGTGTCTGATGGCCATCTGTTGTTGGGAACAAACTCTATTGACCTTTGCCTAATTCTCACTGAAGTTTACCACCCCTGATGTATTTTCAGCTGTGCCACAAAGGATCCTTTTGCTTTCTACAGATCTACAAATGACTTTTTTCTTAAGTTCCTTAAATACTTTCAGTATCTTGTTAATGTTAACTTCTTCATATTAAATGCTTGCATAACTCCACTGTTTTGCACATTTGTCATTCAGATCTCTGTAGATACAGCCCATGGTTACACTCCTCGAGCAATTGACATGAGCAATGTCACCCTCTCCAGAGACTTACATGTAAGTCAGAAACACCTAAAGTGCTTATGGTTTGTTTTACAATTTCATTTTGTCTGTTTTGCTAGTTTATTTTAAACAATTTGGTACCAAATATTACCTATTTTGACATGCTTTTGTTTTGGTGGGGTTTTTTTGGTCTTTTTCATTATTCTCTTTGATCCTCTGTTGCTTAAGAAACATGATTCGTGTTGAAAACCTTCAAAATTTTCTTTAGTTCTGGACTGATATTGCCAGTTCACTTTGTGAACATTCGTCATTTTGAAGAGAATGTTTAGAAGAGCTAGCAGCATCAATTTTTTCTGTTTCCCATGCATTTCTCCACCATCTTTCCAAAACATTTAGTCAAGGCTCTTTTTTTTCCTCTAAACTGAAGAAATAAGAAGCAGAAACCATTAAGTAGTGTGAGAATTGAGGGTAGGATTTCAGCAGATGTGTCAGTAGGTTGCTGTTATTTGGACCAGTATGTTTTAGCTGATAATCTATGTTTCTGTCATTAGTTAGGATTTTTTTCATGGTGTTTGCTGGAGTATGGTGCTAGGTTTTGCAGTCTAATAATTTTCTATGAGTATAATTGCAATGTAATGTAGGCATATACTGAATAATTTTAAATTAGTTAGCAGGAGTGTTTGTACCAGTCTAGTGGTCGCAACATGGTATTCAAAGCTGACTACAACAGACTCCTGAAACAGGGTTAACTTTGTCCATACTGAGCTTTGCCACAGTGCAGGAAACAAGCAGTGTTAATAAATTAATTGACTAACTGTGCAGTATATACTCTACTGTACCTCTAAAAAAATTCTCACATTGAATTTCCACTCCTTGATTTCTGTCTCGCAGTTTCCAGTTTTATAGTTGTAGCAGTTTTAGATTGCTGACTAGCTTTAAAAGAATTTTCTGCCAATTAACTGCCAGTAGATTCCTGGTGGTTCCAAAGAGTTCATAAAATTGATTATTGAATAACTGCCTCTACCACCACATTCTTATTTTAAACTGGTGACAAAGATTCCTTAAAATTATGACATTTAATGTTTGTATAAACTCAGTATAGTTGAAAGACTTTGCAGACGTTGTTTAATGCTCAGGAAACAACTCACAATGTGAACATCATCATAGTATTATGATGCAGTAAACCAAACCCAGATAAAAGTAACCATCCTGTCACAAATCACGTAGAAAGGGCTGTTAGTCCCTTGCTTATTTTTTTTATGCTGTACCCTCTAACACTTGTCATTACTTGTATTTTCTTTGTAGCCCTTAGCTATAAGGCAGAGCTCGTTGACTTGATTCATTTGCCCTATGAAGAGAGGTCATCTTTGAAACTAGCTTCTTTGAAACGAGCTTCTTATTTAAAAGCTAAACAAATTTAATTAAAATGCAATTGCAGCTATTTTTTGTCCTGATGCAGACATTGAGGAAATATCTAAAAGTGTCGGGTGTTAATGAGATCTGAGTTTTAAAAATTAACTATGTGTAATTTTGAACATTTTAGAAAATGTTTAGTATCTTTCAAGTTGGAGTTCAGGGTTAGCTAGCAAGAATCATGACCATGTCTAAAACTGTAAGTCTGCAAAATACTCCTCATTTTGGTCTTAAGTTACCTGGTCACATTTTAGCTCCATGAGCAGCTAGGTCTTGCTCTAAAAACATCGTCATAGCACCCTGCTTTGCTAGGTGCTATGAAAACACAGACTATTCTGCATCCTTCTGAGGCCCTAATTGGGATTGTCAAAATACCAGGATCAGAGTGTGCGTGACAAAAGGCATCCAGCATACGGAACAGAAGAGATATCTGTCATAATGTATTCACTGGAAAAATGTTTGTTAAACAAATTGTCTAATGGACAAATAAGATATGGCTGAAAAGTTCCTGAATTCATGAGTATTCTCACAAATAAAGAAATTGGTATTGAGAAATACTCGTTACTCAAAATCCTTACTGAAGATGAGAAGGTTTCTGTAAGTTCATGAAAGAAACATAAAGTGAAATCTGCAGAAAATTCTAACACTCTATACAATTAGAGAGTGCACAACCAGGAGGACAGTAGAGGTGGGTTTAAAAGGTCGTTTCATGCTGAAATACTTCCTACTAGGTAGACACTGGAGGCACCTGTCTGTTTTGCTTAGTTCAGGGTCTAGCTTCTAGTTTGCTGGTCTGAAGGAGTTTGTTTTATAGGAAGAATATATAGACTAATTTATGCTCTAAAGTGGCTGGTGCTTTTAACAGTGTGGTCACGCAAATGAGCACAATATCCACATAGATGAAGCTATAACCATGGGTTCATAATTAACCAGCAGTAACAGTGTTGATTCAGTCCTCTGGTTTGCTGTTCTTTCTTTCCCTTGACAGTGTCTTCAGAGGGTTCTTGGCCTTGTTTTGAGAATGAAGTCCCCCATCTCACACCCCATTACTATTTCCAGGCTCTTCTTCTCTTTGGGGTTCCTTGTTTTCTGTATTAGGAGTTCTTTCTTCAGCACCAGGTTCCTGACTCTTACACCTATGCCAATTCTACCCAAATTCTATATAATATTTTTTCAATAAAAACTTGTTTCCAGTGAACCATTACAGTGTAATTGTATTAAACTTCCCAGAGAACAAAACTTGTCATTTAATACCAACCAGAAACTTGTACTTCTTGACAGTTAATCCTTGCAACCCATGTCACTAAGCTCTCCATTTTCCTAAGGCTATGGCTGAGATGATGGCTGAAAACTACCATAACATATGGGCAAAGAAAAAGAAAATGGAGCTTGAAGCAAAAGGTAATGTCAACTATAGGTATTTACATTATTTTAAGTTTTCTGTGACTACCTTAGCTTATGCATTTGAGAAGACATTAAAAAGAAGAAAAAGGAACAGCAAATTTTAATTGACAAAGAAGAAACAGCAAAGTATCTATTCTTGATTGTGATTTTTAGTGCCTGAAAGTTGTTATAGTACCAAGTGTAACTGCTCTTGTTTAAGTAGTTTACCAATTCAAATATATCAAGGGGAGGAAACCTGAAGGTTGTAAATACATTTAAGCTACATTAATCCATTTTCCTTCTAGCATTAATCTTTCAGAGTATTACCCAATGGACTATTATTTCATTTGTGTTGCTTCTTTTATTGCAAGTAGATTTAAAGGTGTTTACTAAGTACTGCACATATTGTGTGTTGAATTGACAAGTGGACAAACGTAGAGGAGATACTCTATTCCAGTATAAAAAATTGCATGTGCTTCATGATCTCTGCTTAACTAAATGAAAAGCTTTTTCATGTCTTGTGTAGCTCATTGCTTTTCCTCTGTGTTAAAATAACTTTTTTTTTGTGTTAAAGCTGACTTTTTTCTTTTTGATAACTCTATATTTGCACATGATTGAAGCTAGGGTTTTGCCTTATCTGAAGATGTCTAGTTGTATACTGTATGCACCAAACTTGATCTATTTTTCTTTCTTGTGCTTGGGTTTTTAAAAGTTTTAAATTTCCAGAAAAGGTATAACAGTTAAGACAAAGTTCTTTCTGGAAGTGTCTTTGATAATTGCCATGCCTTTAATTGTATTTCCCCTTAATATAGTTTTTATTTTATTCCTTTTCTATAAAACCTTCTTCAGGATAAGTAGCCTCAGGATGGGCCAAGTTTGGGAAGTCATAGGCTACAGAAAGATGAGATACTTTAATGGATATACTGCATTTCACAGCTTTGAAAGCAGAATTTTGCCTGTGAGAAGCACACCAATGAGAATACTGTGTGGTATTTGTTGTGTGTGCAGTAAGAGAAGGCTGGAGGTGTCTGTAGTCATTGAAGGAGAGGCTTCTGATGAAGAGTTTTTGTGAGTGGAAAGTAGATGAATTTGTCAGCTGAGCAAAACTTGGTCTTCAAAAGTCATGAGGGTTTTCCTCCAGTATGTTCATATGCCACTCTTGAAGTATTTTTTTACCCTTGCGTAAAGGACAGAAGAATAATGTGAACTTATATGCATTTTGCATATCTGTCTTCAGCTGTCATGTGGTACAATTACAGCATGTTGGTGATAAGAGAATAAAAGCCAATCATCCCAATGTTAAAGACTGTACTTCTGAAGACAAATCCAGACTAAGCAAAAAAACCCAACCCACCATCAGACTTGCCCACTAGGTTATCATTTTGCATGTACTTGAATTCAAGCAGAACTAATGGAAAATTTCAGAATATGTAGCTTTAAAAAAAAGCATCCAGTGATATGTCTCCAATATTTTCCAGAGAGAATTTGATCCTTTTAAAAAATATTATTATTTTTAGAGACTTTATTTAGTGTTTTTTCAGAGATAAATCTGATCATAACCTTTACAGTTTCCTGGGGTATCAGAGCAATTGTCATAGGAACTTACTGTATTATGTTATGCAATGGTGATCTTAGAATTTGAAATCCTAAGAATGTTGCTTTTTTATGCAGATATTTATATTAACAATAGCAGCGTTATTTTCTTTCCAAATTAAATATCTATCTACATTCAGTAAATATCAATACATCAGATTTTTGTAAGCAATACAATGAAGTTTATTCTGTTTACGTCTGGTCTTGCAGCATTCTTTTGATCCTGCTGGACGGTTGTGTGAACCACGTTTGAATGATGTATTTAAATTTCTGTCTTTAATTTATTTCTATAAATTAGAACTGTATCACTTTAATATATTTTTAGATATGTGTTTATCTTGCTAAACGTGATGAAACCTGTCATTAGAATGTTTAAAATTAGGACTTGGTATATGTCTATATATTTGTTTATATCTTGGTTTTCTTAGGAAATGATGCGTTATTTATTGAAATGATTTCAGTTTCATTAAATGAAGTTGTAGGTATAATACATGTTTGTAACAGTTAAGCATTTTTTTCTTCTTTATAGGTTCAGCATATTTAGCTGGTACTTGTAGCAAATATGTTAGAACAGTGTAACCATATCTAAAGTTTCTATCTGAATATTTTTTAAAGTTTGCGTAAAGAAACAGACAAGTATATTTTTATTTCAGACTAGAATTTGCTGTAATGTGCTGTGTATTATTGTGATAGTACTTTTACATACTGGCACTTACCATGTCAACAGATAACTCTATAATTTTTAATTCTCTTGATGCTCCATAGTAGGAGGAGGCAACCATCCCCTTCTTGTTCCTTATGATACACTCACAGCCAAAGAAAAAGCCAAGGACAGAGAAAAAGCACAGGATATTCTGAAATTTCTACAGATTAATGGATATGTTGTCTCCAGGTAATTCTATGTTCAGTGTTAATGTCACAGAAGGTTTCTGATAGTCCTCAGTGGTCTTTTTTGTTTTGTTCTGTTTTGTGGTTTGGTTGATTATGGTGGGGTTTTTTGGTTTTTGTTGTTGCTTGTTTGTTGGGGTTTCTTCTATCAAAACAAAACTCTATGATCACTTTTGTGTTTCAGTACCTGGGAATAAAGATGAGCTCCTTCGTATAAAACATTGTAAAGAAGAAATGGATTACAGAGTTAGTAGCAGGGTTTTTGGAAGGCATGAACAGAGTTCTCCAGAATCTCTACATGTCTTCTGCTTTCCCTCTCAACGTTGCAGCCTGCTTTTTCTTTCTGGTGTGCCTCCATGCATCCAACTACTAGTAAACTTAATAGTTTTCTACAAATGACGGAATTATTAAGTCTTAGTTACAGGTTCATGAACATCTTCAAGCACATTTTCCTCTCTAAAGGAATTTCCGGACAATTGGTTGGATAAGACAGTTTTATTTCTAAAACATACCACTCATTTATTTCAATTGAGTTAATTTAAGTTATTGTTAAAATACTTTAGAAGTGGAAAGTGATATTTTAAAATAATTTTTTAAGGAATCCACAGTGGAAATGTAATAATAGTGAATAGTCTGCAGAATAACATGCATAATTCATTTTAATATGGTGTATTTACCTCCTAAATGTAGCATGAATAAAATTTTAATTAATTTGGAGGCTTTTCTACCTCATCAACGTGGTCTAGGAAATCAGAATGACTAGAGAAGGCTGAAAGAATATCTGAGCCTTGCATGACTTGAACATTAGTAAGTGAATGAAGCAGTCACTGAGATCAGTTTAAGTAATCATTGCGAATTAATTAGCATAACACATCTACTTATAATCTGCCTACTTCCATTCTTTTCTATCATATGTGAATTCCAGCCTGTTTCTAGAGCCCCATAGTAATCTTAATAATTTCGGTAAAATCTTTCAGGGTAGCTGGAATAATTCAGTTTACTCCCTGTCAAAACAGTGGGATGTGCAAAGAAGGATGTCAGACAGCAAAGGTTTCTTTCCGTATTCCCTGTCAAAATGATCAGCTGTATTCAGGAGTGCATATTTCTTTTCCACTAACCCTTTTTATTCCTGTTAAACACAAGTGAAAAGTGGCTTTTGAGGTTATTTCGGGAGTGGAAGGCTAAGAGGGATGGTAAGAAAAGCATTAACTTGGACTCACCTATTGTCTAGTAACTAGTTCCTATTTCATCTCCATCCTCCCCTGCTGGTTAAACTCAGGCCTTTCCATGAAGTTAAACTCAATGTACTTGTTGCACCTTTGACAACTACCTTGTCTAAACAAAAAAAGACCTGATTCATGTTTTTGGTCTGCTCAGCACTGTATTTTTTTGTCATATATGCCTTGCTCACATTTCTTTACAGTCTTTATTTGCCAGTGACCATTCAATCTCTGCACCCCCATGCAACCTGGGTTTAGGGAAGACAGAAACACTTGGCCCCTGCCAAGCATGTGGCACTCAGGCCCACTCCAGCTGCTGGTGCAGAAGCTCTCACTCATCTTACTGCCACTGCTCCTTCACATTAGCTGGAATTTTTTTAGACGACAGCATTCCCACCCCAGTGGCAGGCACTGGGACTTCCAGTTGCTGGAGTTGCAGACACTGCTTTATGCTCTTGACTGACTGACTCCAGTGGCTACTACCGAATGCACTTAGGGCAGTCCCTGCTGAAGCTGCCACTCTGGGCTCAAAGTTTGTAGGGCCCATAGAGGTGTTCCCCAAAACTGTGGTGTCTCCAACTACTGATGCTTGAGACCTTCATTCACCCCATTTGTCACAGACCTGGGGGCACCTGCACCCCAATCCTGACTCCTCAGGATTGCATCCGCTCATGCTGGTCCTGCCACTAGCTGCCATTTACTCCTAACAGCACGTGGAATAATGAGTGACATTGCACAGAGATACAGCTACGAAAGCATTTAATAAGAATATAGGACAAACTCTAGTGATGAGGTACAGGGCTCAGTCAGTCAACTGATTTGACAGTCCACAGTTTACATGTGACCAGCTATTTTGAAATCTCTGTCTCTTCTCCACTTTGTTCTTTCTTGATGACCCCCCCATATACTCTGTCATTGTTTTGTGTCGTGAGCATTGGTTTGTGTACAAATAATCCAAATCCTCATGTCCCTTCCTCTTAGGAATTACAAAGTTCAGGTGGCTCTCTCCAAAGCTGTGTCTGAAGTTTCTTAATGGTCCCTTAATTAGTAAACTTGAGACTTCTGTTCTCCGGTGCTGTCTCCTTCATCTTTTGTCTACCACATTTGTGTCTCTAGGTTTTCTGGTTTGTGCTTTTTCTTTTATTACCCCTTTTTGCATTGAGGAGGTCCTTGATCAGATAGCCTTAATAAAGCAGACATTATTGTACCATTACTTGTGTCAACAGCTGAGAAAGCTGTTTTAGTTCCAGAATCTCTTTTTCTGAATCTGAACCCTACCATCACCAGTGTTTTAATTTAAATCATAAATGTGCAGTACACAGGCTGTTCTATTCTGTATATATACAGTAGGCATACTTCTTAAACTTGCAACCTGTCTGAGTATTAATATAACTTGGTGCATGAGTGAGGGAGAGATGAAGTGTGTCTGATTCCCTTGCTGTTTAAGAATAGCTTTTTCATGTGCTATCAATTAAGTCCTGATCCTGCATAAACAAGGATTATGCCAGTGCCAGCTTGTTGCTAGGGACATCAGCCCATGACATGGATTCATGCTTTGGGGATTCATTCTTGTGGAAAGATGATGTGTTTTTTATATCAGACTAGTAACTAAGATGGATGGAACATGCTGGAAAAGCGATTCCATCACTTTGTTTTGGTTTTCCTCTGTTTTTTTGCAAATGCTACATAGCTATTCAAAACTTTTCCATTTGCACAGAGACTTTTCAGGAGAAGTCATATTGATAGATATTAGATTTACTTCTAGTTTGATTGTTTAAATCAAAATATTTTTGCAGCTTCAAAACTCCCTCACCCAAAAATCAGTCCCTGGAGGGAAATGTAAGATAGCAATGCCTTACAAGTAATGGAAAGAAATTATAACAGTATTCTGCTTGACAGGTGTAATTTTTTTCTAAACTTCTAGTTGGGAAATCTAGTTGTGTCTTAACAAATTGCTCAAAACCTGAGTAAGTGTAAGAGTACTGTCTACATCAAACACACAAAAAATTCTCATATTAATAAGCACATAATCATTACTAGAGAAAATGGTGGCAGGCTACATGGAGAGGTAAGACTGCTTTGAGTCCTTCTGCATGTGTAAAAATTTACTTGCTTCTTTTTACAGAGGACTTAAGGACCTGGAATTAGACACGCCTTCCATTGAGAAACGCTTTGCCTACAGTTTCCTTCAGCAGCTTATAAGATATGTGGATGAAGCCCATCAGTACATTTTGGAGTTTGGTATAGTACCCCTTGCACATTTTTTAAAACAATTACTACCTAAGATGTCTGATGTTATAAAAACAACCAGAAAACCTTTTAAAGGTTGGTACATTTCTGGACTAGTTTTCTCTTTAACTTCTTGTAGTTGATGAAGATCATGAATTTTGGAGTTATGTAACTGCCATTCATTCCAGTTTCTCATATTCATGCATCAGATTAAAAATTTTCAGCCAAAATTTATGACTTTCATTCTTTGAAAAAGAAAACTAGCTGCCCCCTTGCATTTATGCATAAAATTATAATCTCTCACATGTCCACATTAATAGTTACTACTCACATGTAATCCCTTTTTCGGAGAGCAAATGAAACCAGTCATTTCTACCATTCTGAAATTTTCTCTGGAAAAGGGAGTAGAGAAACATCTTCAACAAACTCCGACAAGGGGGATGTTCTTTCACAAATACCTGGCACGTGTTTTGTCAACAGTGCTATGAAGGATTTAACTTTATCTGCTTTGGTGAAGATAAAAAAATACGAAGTTTGGTGACCCGAGTCGGCTTCTTACATGAGCAGTAAAAGCCAAAAAAACTGGCCAGGTGCAGCTTCTGTTTTGACCATGGGAGTTGCAGTGACACATAATATATACTGTGCCTCATAGTCATATATGCTGTAAATGACAGTAACAGGAACATCAAGGAGATTGAATAAATCAATGCTCATCTGAAAACCAATCTAGTTTTAATGTGAAATTTGTCAGATTTTTGAGTTATTATGTGCTGTGGTTGCTTACAGTAACAAAAGTCTGGTCTTGATAACTCATCAGGTTACTTCTGCTGCTAATGCTGGATTATCATGGCTTCATCATTCCTAATTACATAAATTTGAAATAACTGCAAGAATGATAATTATTAAATACTGAAACACTAGAAACATTGGTGGAACAAATACCATTCAAGTCCCTCAATAGATTAATGGAAAGAAGACAACAAATAAATGATAAATAGTTTGGAAGCTGTACCAGATTTTATTTTAAAAGAGATTTTGTTTTTTTATAGTAAGGGAAGAGTGAAGCAATTTAGATTTCAGTTGGGTAGATCTAACCATTAATTTTGTTCTTTAGTACAAAGTTCACAAATGAGGAATGAAAATTCGTTACATGTGTTTCTCCTGGGAGCAACTGGAGAAAGATGTTTTATTAGAATCTAGTTCAGGCTTCCAAATTGTCACCTGTAACAAGAAAAGATAAACATAGCAACAGATTTTTATCTCACAAAAGCATCCATATCTCTTTGGACTACAAGATGCCTACACTTTTATGAAGATTTGGGCAATTATTCTTTATACATTTTATTTGCTGTTACTTTTCGTCTAATGAGTTAGTCATAAAATGCCACTTTAACTAGTGCATATACTGTTTGGGGTACCTTAATTCTATATCTGAAGATGACTAGTATTACTTGTTTATAGTGTGCACTTCCTAAGAAAAATGTGGAGTAGACTGTAATTAGGATATATCACAGGGAAGTAATTTTCTTCTCTCTGCAGATGGTGGCAGCAGAGGCAAAGGAGAGCAATTCCCATATGAACAAGAAATCAAGTTTTTTGCCAAAGTACGGTATATTTTTGCTTATTCTTTGTCAACATAGTGAGTAACAGAAGTGAGAACATATTTTTCAGTGACTGTTGTTGTTATTGTGGTGTTTTTCTGTGTTAAATTAATTCTTTTTTTAATTAAAAACAGCAATAATAAAAATAGCTTGAAAACAATGTCAGAGAAAATATAGATGTGGGAAGATTACAGGACTTTATTTTTTATTCTCGTTATTTCCTGCTCCATGTTATGCAGCTACTCATATGATGTTATTCATAAGCTCTCTACATTTTTTGTTTTCTGGCTTAGTCTAATTTTTAAGATTTTTCTCTTTTACAGTGTTCAGGCAGGTTAATGTGAGCAGTAGTTACTGGAATTAAGATGGCTGTGTGTCTGTTAGTGTCATGGTAGTTATTTCTCTCGTTTTAAAACCATGCTGTTGTCTCCATCATGGAGTCACACAATGACTAAGGTTGGAAGGGCCCTTTGCATAGCAGTGTCAGAGAACCATGTCCAGACATCTTTTGAGTATCTCCAAGGGTAGAGACTCCACAATCTCTCTGGGCAACCTGTGCCAGTGCTCAGTCACCCTGGCAGTAAAAAAATATTTCCTGATGGTCTGAGAGAACCTACCATGTTTCGGTTTGTGCCCTTTGACTCTGTTCCTGTCACAGTTGGAAAGAGCTTGGGTCCCTCTTCTTTACCCCCTCCCTTCAGATATTTATACACATTGATGAGATCCTCCCTGAGCTTCCTCTTCTCCATGTTAGGGTCCCAGCTTCCTCAGTCTCTTGTCATTTGAAAGATCCTCCCGTTCCTTAATCATCTTTGTGACCCTTCACTGGACTCCCTCCAGTCTGTTGATGTTTCACTTGTACTGGGGAGCCCAGAACTGGATACAGCACCAGAACCCAGATACAGCACTTCAGATGTGGTCTCACCAGTGTTGACTAGAGAGGAAGAACCACTTCCCTGGACCTGCTGACAAGCACTCTGTGTTATTCAGTCCAGGATGCTGTTGGCTGCCTTTGCAGTAAGATTGCATTGTTGACTTATGGTCTGTTTGCTCTCCACTGAGGATCCCCAGGTCCTTCCTTGCAAAACTGCTTTTCAGCTGATTAGCCCTCAGTGTGTGCTGGTAACTGGACCTATTCCTCCCCAAGTGCAGGACTTTGCACTTCCACTTCCCCTTCCCTCTGGCAGTCATGAGACTCCTCTCAGCACAATTCTCCTTTTGCTGTCATGATTTTACACATTATAAACCAAGAAAATCTGCTTATGCCTTTCACATATAAAAGCTTGTATGAATCTTCATATTCAAAAATGCCTTTTGAATTCATCAGTGAATAAGAAAAGGCAGCTGTTTGCAGCATTTTCTAATCCTGGTATCCTTGCAGTAAGTTGTAATTTCAGTGCCTTAGAACACCTCCATGTGGTATTATTTGCGAAGCTGATTGGCTCAGAAGCAAGCATTCCACTTTCTTGTGAACCATACTCCAAAAAGGAAGCAATTTCATATTTTCTTTCTGGCCATTTATTTTGGATCTCCTCGTGACTGACACCTGCAGTGGGCACTGAGTAATAATCACCACAGGAAGTAAACAGGAAAACTGTGGGCAAGCCCTTAGTAAGTGGGGTTGTTTCAGGAGTTTTATTTGAAAAATCTAGAATTAGAAAAATCTAGTTCTAAGCTCTTAGCATGCTGACAATTGTGGGTGATTTTTTTTAAACCTACATTAAAAGGGACAAAGAGTAATAGTTGTGTTTGGTTACATGGTACGGTAAAAATCTGAAATAGTGAGATAAAATTAAATTATACTTTCTGCCTCGTACTCCTCCTAAAAAAACCACAGATAGGTCCCAGTGATAATGTAAATTTTTTTCTGTTGCCTTTCTTGATTACATATTAAGTGCCTTGAATACTAAATGAATTCAGAGAAATAGCTATTAAAGAAAAAACCCGAACTGTTAGAGGTTTTAAAACAGAAAACCTGTTTGAAATCTTCTGTCTTTAGTTGTGACTTACAAAGCATAATACAGAACAGAGTAAATAAAGTCCTGAGATAACCACTATTTCTGATATAATTTCAGGTTGTGCTCCCTTTGATTGATCAGTATTTTAAAAATCATCGCCTGTATTTCTTATCTTCAGCAAGTAGGCCTCTCACCAGTGGAGGCCATGCCTCTAATAAAGAGAAAGAAATGGTGACAAGGTAAAGCTTAAAATAATATTAATGTCTATGCATATGTGTGTTTGTCTTTAAACAGCAACAGTTGATTGTGGGAAAGTGAGAAGTGGGAGGCACAGAAATATTTTAATGTACACACAAATTAATGATTTTTCACTTTCTTTCCCTGTTAGGAAAATTTGTTGTGTAAAATGGAGAGGAGTACAGAGCTATTATTATATGCTGTTTAAAAGGGATGATTTTAGCATGCAGGGAACTTCAATTTATCCATATACCAACAGTGGAGCCCCTGCATAGTCTGTGGCACAGACTATACAATTGTGTATCAGTTTTCACTGTTAGAAATAGATATATACTGAAATCATTATTCCTGCAAAATTTTATGTTAGATTTAAAAGCCAAACTTATTTGTAGTTGAGTTTCAATAAATATCATTACTAATGTCCATCATAAAAATTGAAAATAAGCGTTCTTTCTGCTCTTTAGTTTTATAAATAGTAATAAGAGTAGTACTATCACAGAAATACTAACTTGATTCTTTCCCTGAAGTTGCTCTTTTTTTAAGACCATCTCTCTAAGATGTTTTCATTTAATTTCAGTTCTGATTGAATTGAAACCCACATTTCCCGTTTAGTAAGGGGGATTACAAGCTTCACACAGGACCTCTTGAATACCTGTAATGTGAGCATGTATGATGGTTGCCTTCTTGGCTGTTCTTGGGCATGAGCCATGCAATATTGAATTGCTGTATTTTGAGGCTGACAGCCATTTGGTGGTCATACAGACATGCAGGGCTTGCAAGGTTGTGTGAATACTGAGTGAAATTTCTGGCACAATATTAAGCACAAGTAAGTAATGGCTGTCTTGACTTTGTGTCATCTTGTGGACTAATCGGATCTGGCAGCTTATCTGAATGGCGTTCTTCAAGGGATTTAAAAACTGTATCAAAATGCATGCGTACAAATAATTTTCCAGTCTTATGAGCTGCTATTTTTCTGTCTGTAATGTCCTGGATAACAGTATTTTTGCAGTTGTTAAGTTATGCCAATAAACTCCCTACTTCTGGAATATGTCAAATATATCAGCATACCTGCTGCACAGAGATTCAGGATTTATGCACATATGCTCTATAGCTGTGTGAGATTCCCGAACACAGAGCCCTGCACAAAGATCAGAGCTGCTGCCATACTTGACTGGGTTATGTACCATCCAGATGTGTCAGCCAAGGAGAAGGAAACATACCAGGAAATCTTGGATGAATAATGGCTAATCCTATTGAGCGCACCTCCTACACAGAATTTGCTTCAAGCTAAGGGCAGTTCCTGGTTTTCCTTATCCAGTGAAGATAAACTTGCATTCATTAAGCTATGGAAGAGTATAATTTTGGATATTGATAATGCGGTCTAAGTCATAGCATATGCAACTACCATTCCATATTTAGAAAATACAGTAAATCCAGATCTATTTTGCTGACAAATCTGGGTCAGGCTTCTTCCTGAAATGCGGTGGCATTATATTATGTTGTAACCAACCTCTTCATGATTGGGTTTTTTCAATTTCTCATCCAACAGACCATGTTACAAGTTCTTGCACTACTGCAGTCGTATGAAATTGGTTCTGAACATCAATCTAAGTATTGGCAATTTGGACTTATTTATTTAACCTCAACTAAATACATTGTAGATAATAGTTTCAGTCTCACTTTGTGAAAGCATAGCATGTACTGAATGGTACAGTCGGTTGAGTAATATTTGTATGTCAGAACATAAGATAGATTGGTGAGCTATTTATGTCTTTTCCAGAATGGACAAAAAAAATCTATAAGATGCTAACATGCTTCTCTACAGCTTTTCCTGTAGGACTTAGTGAACCAAGATCCTCATAAAAGTATATATAGTTTGTGTCTGCATCATGGAATAAAAAGTGAACAGAGATCCCTGAACATGCGCCAAGCAGACTCATTTCTAAAACAGAGCAGTCGCTGTTGCTAGGGTGGATCACTGTGCACTGGCTAATTAGCTGGATTCAATACCACATTAACCTGGCTGTTGTGATTCTGGACATAAATGTTTCCATTTGACACCATGCTCTTGTCTGTAAATGGAACAACATGTTCAGATCTCATCCATAGGCTGTGCAGACATGCTTGTATCTTTTGCTTTTAAATCAGAGGCTAATAAATAGCCAGTGTGCCTATTAATTAAGTAGCTTAATAAAATGACATGATATTGTTCATGTCATTTATAGCAGATGAAGGGGTTTGCCGCATAAAATAATAACACCAAAATGGACATTCTCTCACACTAAACCAGATCATGAAGATTGATCTAATTCCTCCTTAATCTGGAGCCCAGGTCAGTTTGGGTAGGGCAGTTTGCTCCTGCTTCTATGAATGAACACAAAATATCACTCTTCTTTGTTCTCAATAGAGTGCTGTTCAACAGCACAGAAAGTAGTTCAAACGTGAAACAAAATCATTGATCATATTGTTTTAAACCATGTAAGAGGCGATATTTAAAAAAAACCCCAACTTATTTGAAAAGAAATTCTTGCTGTGTTCAAGTTTACAAGATCCTAATTGAACTAGTTAAACATTTGCCATTACACACCTCAGTTAAGCTGATTCCCTTACATTTTGTTTTCAAATTGTCACTGGTATCCTGTATAGCACAATGACCACCTTTTACTTTTTAAAGCTTTGATGGTTATTTCCTTGTGGGTTACTGTATAGAACGCTTTTATATTAATTAGCTTTGCTTTTATTATTTTTTGTTTGTTTCTTTAATTATAATATGTGCTTATTTAACCATGTTTGTTAAGAATATGCACTTGAAAATTCTTTCTTTAGTATTCTGTCCCACATTCTGCTCAGACAATTGATTCTTTCTGCGTGACATCATGTTGCTTTTCCTGCTCATATATCAGCTGTTATTTTTTCTTTCTTGTCCCCCCCTCCCTCCCTTATTTTTTTCCTTTTCCCTTCTCTTCTCTTTTATTTTTCTTTTGTCTTCAGCCTGTTCTGCAAACTTGGAGTTCTTGTCAGGCATAGGATTTCACTGTTTGGTAAGGAGACCCTTGAAAAATACTAGCATGGCCATCACTTGGTTTTCTTTGCCATTTTTGCATTGTGTTAAGTGCTGCTTTGTTGCATGCTGCATGGCTGAAATGCATGGTCTACACAGACCATTTATTGTTTAGATTGGTAGATCACAGAATTTATTAGATGGAACAAAAATATTTTGTAGTTTTCAGTTTGGGGGGAGTTGTTGTTTAGTTTTCTGTGTGTCTTAACTAATATTTGGGTTTCATTATCCCATCGAAGAATTTTGATGAGTAAATTAAAATTACTGATTTGTAATGTTACTCTAAATCATTTGGGAAGAAAATTTGACCATCAGAACTGCACATTTGTATTGGAAAGTCATCAAGGAAAATTAGAAGTGAGTTGAAATGCTTAGTTATGTTCTGTGGAATTCTTGAATATTCCCGGATGTGCTTGACTCCACATACGCATGTGTACTCTCTTTCTGGTATTATGTGACCTTGGCAGGAGCTCGGTGTTTGTCTTATGCCGTGTGAAAATCACTGAATTGAAGTAAAATTGAAGTCTGTATCAAGTGTATATGTTATAAGCAATGTGTGGCACAGTTATTTACTACGAAATTTTTTCTTATGCTGTGGTGCTAGGAGAGTCGGAATAGTATGTCCTATGCCTACATAGCTTCTATGATGGATGCAGTGCAAGCTTCAGCATCCATGAACATACCTAATTGGTAATTATCTAGTGAATTAGAATTTGATTATGATAACATCTTACTCAATTCCTGCGTATTTCATTCAGTTTGAAGGGAAGGAACTCGTTTGCAGCAGTGTGGTGTTTAGAGAGCTTACAGACCATTAAGAAAACCATTAATCTGAGAAGAAAGATCGGAAGGTGTTTTGGGATAATAACTTTTAAATATTTTGGGAGGAGCTGAGTGGATTTGCCTATGAAGCCAAAAGATCATAGGAGGAATGTAGTTATTTCTGCATCTGTGTGGCATTGTTGCAGCTTTTTCTGGAGCGTGGAATATGTCACGAATGTACACATGAGTTCTGATTTATACCCTAGGTTGTTTCTTCAAAGAATGAACTAGCTCAGGTGTACTATTAAAATTTTGCAAATCTCTTTTGTTATTTGTGCATTTTGTTTTCAGACTTTTTTTTTCTAAAATGAGTCATGGTTGAAATTGAAAACCTAAGTCAATGTAACTTTCTTCAGTACTAAAGAAAAGAACTTTTCTATTCCACATCTCAGCATGTTTATTTCCTGTTGTTTGGCTGGGTTCGAGTGCTAGGAGATAAGTCAGATAGGATGAGCTGATTATTTGCGATGGCTATAGTTTGTTTTTTAACTCTTTTCCTTGAATACCGCAGTAACTAACAGAGTACAAAATCTTTATGTCAACACCAGTAGTTTTTGCATGAATTATGACAGGATCATCGTGAGACTATGGAGCATGATTGGGTTGTTTACTGTAGACCTAAAAACTCAAGTCAAAGTCACCTTAAAGTTTGCCTGCCCTTGCAAGGGAATTGCATGATGTGAGAAAGTCTGATTAAGACAGTTGCACTTATTCCAGCAAAGACAAAGACTGCGTAGGAGAAAAAGCTCATAACTGAGCACAGCTGGGGCCTAGAAAGTTATTTGTGCGTTTTGAAGGCATCTTCTGTGAGCAAGAGTTGCTCAATAATAACTTTTATGGATAGTGTGACGTTTGCTATGACAAATAGCACAATTCTATATAGTTTTGCTGTATAGATATTTTTTACTATTGTGAATTTGAATGGTACTTCTGAATATACAGCTTCATTTATGAAAATCGTTAGTGAAAGTCATGTACCTTAAGATGTGTATAGGAGTTTGATAAAATGGGAAATTAAGCATGCATGTCTTACAGATTGAACTTAAATAGTTAATCACATTTGATATCTGAGTGTCATTGAGATTATGAAATTGTCATTCAGCATGGAATCATCATTTCTTTACAGTGTGAAAGTAGATTTTGACCAAAATAATTTACTGTAATTGACCAAAGTAATTTACTGAGAGCTGGAACAGTAGCTCAGGAAGAGTGTATTTGTTTATTTTTGTTAGTATTACTGGGCAGAAATTGAAAGATTTTAGTGAATAATTTTGGTGAATTGAGCATATTATTTACATTTCCTCAAATTTAAAAAACAAATTAGTATAAGTAGTTTGATTCAATTTTTACCCTGTTTAAATTTGTAGTAAGCCATTATATTCTGGAGCATGTTGCTGAGAATTTGTGGCTGCCCCAGCCCTGGAAGTGTTCAGGCCGGGTTGGATGAGGCTTTGAGCAAGCCTGGTCTGGTGGAACGTGTCCCTGCCCACAGCGGGAGGCTGGACCTAGATGATCTTTAAGGTCCCTTCCAACCCAAGCCATTCCATGATTCTGTGATGGTCTAATCCACAGTCCAGTGTGCTTTGAGAACTTCCCTCAATACTTGCTCTCGTTAGCACAGTCCTGCGCTCTTTCCATCAGCACTGGCATTCCTATCACCAGAGCATCAAAATAATAAGGAAAAAAAATCGATCTGACAAAAAAACCCTTAATCTTTTGGATTGGTGATTTTGGTAGGATTTTTTTAGGTCACGTCAGCTTTCTTATCTGCTCTCTGTACCATTGCATGATCACAAGTGCCGGTGAAAAAAGATGGGGCTGCCTGGCTGAGGCAGCCATGGGAGCTGTGGTTCAGGTTTGTTTAATCTGCTGTGGATGAACACCACAACAATTTTTCTTGATTTTGGTTGCCCAGAACAGCTTTCTCAGTGCTGCAACAAACCTCCCACACCTTCCTCACAATTTATCTTTTACAATCTCTAGTTCAGTGGAACAATTACTAAATTTAGTTGTATGTTCACTTGTATTTTTAAGAAATAACCACCAGTGAGAAAATGTAGTACACTGTATCACTGTGTGCAGATGGAAGTATTTTCAGAAATGTCTTAAACATTCAGATTGTTTCTACTTTTTTTTTAATCAAGAAAATTTAAAGAGAAGGAAAAAAGGGCAGTTTTATTTTTGCATAATTTCATTTAAGAAAAAGTAAATTTAAAAAATAGTCCCTGGTTCAAGTTTGTGTAGCCTATATCTGTTCTGGACTTAAAAAATGATCTTAGAGGAAGGAGGTTTGTACATGGCAACATTTGGGGATGTACATGTGCACAGAAGGCTTATTGTGTGTAAGTCCTCTTTTTACATACCTAAATGAGAAAAAATAATTATGAAATATGTGTATTATGTCAGAGATGGTTATTCATGTGGACCACACCCAATTAGGCCACAAATGGCTGCAGCCTATGTGGAACACCAGGGAACTAACTTTTTTTATGACATTTTATGTAAGTGTTCTCTTCCTGCAATATCAACTTTGGAAAGTTCACAGCTTTTATGTTACTGAGAGGGAAAAGATAAATATTCAGATAAACTTGAATTAATTAAAGCAAAACTTAGAGAAATGAAATGGAAACCAGACAATACACTGCAGCTCTAATTAACCTCACATTTAAATGCTTCCATCTTGACTGCCTCAGCTGTTTTGTGAGACGCTTTACTGCCTCTAGTTACTGCATTTGTGTAAACAAGGCTAAGACAAAAAACTGCATGTTTTTTAACTTGAATGTTGAAATTATGCAGAAGTTCACTTGCTCTTCTGCTATGTCATTTATTCTTTCATTAAATCCAGAGGTACAGTTGGCAGAGTGTCGATAAGCTATACGCTATGCTCAGCTTCATTGGTGTATAATTTTCCTCCCTCTTTAGGAAATGATGCAACATCAATAGTCAACTGTCTTCACATACTGGGGCAGACCTTGGATGCGAGGTAATACTGATTATATTTTCTGAAGTACAAGGAAAATCACTGAAGAAAGTAATGTGCGATTACATTTGGGCTACCGGTGTCAGGCTACAGAATTTCAACGCTCAAGGAGTTATAGTGCTGAAAAGAATTGCCATTGCAAAACAGGTCAATTACTCGGGTTTGACAGGACACTAATTGTAGGTTACACTTTGAACTTCATTAAGGATCAGTGGTGTCTAGAAACTTCTGGCTGTTAGTTTATGTGGTTTTAATCATGTGACTTTCTCAAAACCACAGTAAAGTTAGAAATATTTTATTATTTTCCTTAGACTGTTTAATCAAAAAATTTCAGGAGTTAAATGCACATGGAATACAGTAAATCTGTCTCATAGAGTGTCTTCATTGCAAAATTAATTCAGGTTTTAATTTGAAAAAAACTCAAAACCTTTGCATAGAATTCAGTGTTACTTTTACGTTAAATTGGTCTGCTTGAGCTGGTATTGTGAGGTTTATGGATGAGACAACCTTGTGATATTGGAGGGTAATGTTTTGCTTTTCACTTACTGTGAAGTCAGCCAGCTCTGCTGACAGTTGTTTTTTAGATCTTTGCAGTTGTAAAACAAAGTATTATAGCTTAAACTGCCTCCACGGAAATTTTAAGGTAACTTTATTCACTTTGCATTTAATCTCAAAACAATTGGCTGGATTATGCTTAGATAGTTCTTTTTTTCAGTATCTTTGCAGCAGCTTTTATGGACAAGTTTTCCGTTCCATTTGCTGTGGGGTAGAGTCATGATCATGGCCATTCATATGGCTCAGCTCTTGCATGGTACTCCTTTAGTTTGCAATATCTTGGTTTTGTTGTCCAAAATTTTCCATGGTCCATGCTATCACACAGACAGGATACAGATACAGGTAGAGGTCACATTCAGCTCTTTGTAGAGATGTAAAAATAGTTCCAGATGGAGATTAAGGAATTCATGGAGGTAACATGAAAGTTTAAAAAGATTGCTCTTGAAACTGTATATATTCACTCTTTAAAATAAACAATCAACCTAAAAGAACCAGACTGATATTCAATTTACAAAAGAACATCAACTCGATTTATTTCATGCATGCCTTAAATGGATACTTTCCTTAAACAAAGGATCTTTATAGTTGAGCTAGTAAATCATATACGGTAAAAAAAAATAAGGTAATAATTCTCCTGGATTATATCTTTACATAACTGACTATGGTGCTGTAATTACATAATCAATGAATTTATTTATTGATTGATTTATTGATTAGATTTTAAAAGATGTGGTTGTTTTTGCTCATTCTTTCTGATGCCCGTATTCTGGAGACAGAAATGTGACTGTCATAATTGGGAAGAATTTCTGAGTTCTAGCTTGAGACAGTTCTTCTCTTTCTAGAGTCAGAAATCACACACTTATAAATTCTTATTTTTGTTAGGCACTTTTCGGTTTTTCTTCTCTGAAGGTAAGTGAATAAATTTATAAATTTCGAAGGACTCTTTGCTTAGCAGGAAAAGAGATAAAGTATCCTTGCCTTCTGCAGGATACCTATAAAACTTGTTTTCAGTCAATTATTCTGCTCTGAGGAGATTTTACAATGTTAAAAGATGAAAGATTTTTCTTCAGATTTCTGTTATTTATTTCATATCATCCAAGACTAAGCTTTATTCTCTTCTTGTCTAATAGAATATTCTTCTTCATTCTTTTTGCATGCTATAAACAGGACCGTGATGAAAACTGGTCTGGAATCTGTTAGGATGGCACTGAGAGCCTTTTTGGACAATGCTGCTGAGGATCTGGAGAAAACAATGGAAAATCTTAAGCAAGGCCAGTTTACACACAGCAGAAACCAGCCAAAAGGAGTTACACAAATCATCAATTATACCACAGTTGCTCTCCTGCCAGTGCTATCTTCATTATTTGAGCATATTGGACAGCACCAGTTTGGGGAAGATTTGATATGTATGTATCATATTATCATATATGTATGTATCATATTATCATATATGTATGTAGAAGGGCCACATCAGTAAAATATCTGTAGTGTCATATAGTAAGCTTTTCTAGACCCTCAATTCTGTTAGAGAAGGACAAATCCTATGTAATTTTTGACAGAATTGTTATTGGTTGAATCAAACATTTGCTGCAATCAACCAAAAACAGTCTGCAGGTTTTAGTGGACTTTGAATAAATATTAAAGCAGATGTGTCCATGATTAGAAAGTCGGAAGGATCCATTTTGTTTATAACTTTACCATAGATTTACCGTGACTTTCTTCATGTGTGAAAAATCACATTGTGCAAGTTACTTCATCTTTGCTCTGTCTATAAATAAGGTTATACTACAAGAATGATGTTACACCATCATACATGCACCTGGACTCAGTTTCAGTTAGAGGGCAGTCTGGATGGGTCTTTAAATTCTGGGGAAAAGTGGAAGGCGCTCCTGAAGAATTCAGACACCAGAGAAGGGAATATGTATGACAGCCTGTATATTGGATTTCTGTATATAGATTCTGATTATAGCAGATTCAGTGGTCCTTTATTTTCTCAACCTCAAAATTTTGCAGCCAAAATTTTTCAGATTTTGTGCACAAAAAAATGTCTGCACACAAAACTTCAATTTTATATATTTTAGGAACTCATAGAAATATCACTGTCCAGATGGCACTAAAGGGGGAAGTCCAGCTCTGTGTAGCTATAACTCAGTTACTCAGTTTTGAAAAGCTATGAGAAGGACCTGGAGGAAAAGACTAATGAGTTATATTTTTTCTCTTTTTGGAATCTTGAAAAAGTATTATTTAAAATAGCATTAAAAGAACTCTTCAAAAATTTAGTTGTACTGATGGATTTGAATGTCATGAGATGTAAACATCCACTTTTTTTATTAAACTATTTCTGTAAAATTCAGGAGACTGTGACAGTATCCAGAAAAAGTAATTTGTTCATCCTTAACCACTTTCTGAGGCATCAACATGTATCTGCCTTTTATAAGTTTTGATCTCTGGTATTCAATGTTTTGAAATTTAATATTTAGCTTTGAATGTTTTATCACTCAAGTTGGTGTTCTTAATCAGCTGTTCTACATGCATCACACTGGTGTAAAACACCAAATTTAGAATTCATGAACTGAGAAAGAATAATTATTTAAAATTGTGCCTATTTATTTTGTCTAGAGCATAGTGGAAAGACTAATTTTTCTTACACACAACTTCTCTTTACATCTTGTTAAGAATAAGATTATTTTATTTGTACAAGTATCTTGACCTGGTGCTTTTACCTAATAGTACTAGTTAGAGTTTTCTCTGGGGGGGGAATCAAACACAAAGGTGGGTCAATGTACTTGAGGTCACTATTACGATGTAAAAATATTTAACCCCAAGATGATCTGAACTAAAATCACAGTACAGTAAAGGGCCAGGCCCTGTAGCTTTGATAAAATATCTTGTAGGCTCTCCCAGCCCATTAAGTGTTTGCCTTTTTTACTCACAATATTTGATTCATTGCATGTTGGGAGACGATATTAGCACTGCAGGAGATACTATGAAAGATATGTATGGCAAGAATGGGAGTGTTGTCCTTCTTGATGGTACTTACACTCTTGTTACACTGCTGCTGCAGAGTGCATTACAAAAGCATTTTTTCAAATAGATGTTAAGATTATTCTCACAGTTTTGTGACTGAATTATTTAACAATTTTAAAACATCCTTTGGTGAAGTACTCATATGGACTAAAGGATTCTTTATTATTTTTAATCCTTTGTAAGTTTAAAATGTAAATTAAGTACATGCTATTAGTTGGTATCAGTGCCTTAATTAAAATAAAATATAAACTGCGTTTAAAATAATTATCTGTTTAACAGGATTGCCTTTATTTTGCACAGTGGTGTTCTATTTGTAAAGGTGCCACATGTAAACAGCTGATATGCCATTAATTTCATTAAGTTAGTGCACTAGTGAAATAGGTTTACTGTTTTAGCTGTTAACATACTGAAGTAAATGGAAGTTTTGAGTAAAAATTATAGCACTCAGAGGCCCAAAGACTTTTCATATTTAGCAGGTGATTTCTATGGGTTGCCTTTGTTAGCTTAATATTTTTAATTCAGTTATTGTGTAAAGAAATTTATTTTGATTCTATGGGAATGTATTGCAAAAAAAATATCTCTTTGTAAATACAGTTTTCTTCTTTTCTTTAGTGGAAGATGTTCAGGTCTCTTGTTACAGAATATTGGCCAGTTTATATGCTCTGGGAACCAGCAAGAGTATCTATGTAGAGAGGTACGAAGGAAAATTTTTCCTCTGTTTTTAATATTTGCATTTTTATTTAGCATCATTAATTTGCAGTTCAAAAATTAATGTGGGAGGAGAATATTATTGGAAAGATATCTTGAGAGAAGAAGTAGTGCTCAGACGTTAAGTGGAATATGGGTGCATTTATTATAATACACTTGATATATTATATTGAGAAACATTATTTGTTTCTCAAAATATTTTTCTTAATTAAAATAAAAGTTACAATTAAAATTATCTGACTTGACAATAATCAGCACTTGATATGAGGGTTAACTGGAGTATTGTAAAATTATGCCATTCAGTTCAGCAATTTTTATTCTTCCTTCTATAATATCTAATTGTGATGTATATTTCTTTCTTCTATCCCTAAATTTAGTTTAATTTGTCACTTGTGCAACACTATTTCTTTTCTAGCTCAGGCATTACAATTGCCTTTTTATACATCTCTGTATCTGCTAACCCCCCTCCAAGTTACATTTGGTCTGTGTAAACCATGTTTGGTCAAAAAATAGAGACAGATAGAAAAATCCGGTTCTCAAAACGGAATAGTTGCACTTTCGTGACTAACACTGTTCTGAAGGAAGGCTAAACAGAATTCATACAGTTTAGATATTGGCAGCAGTAATCTAGGAAGTTCACAGTTTAGGTAGTGACACTTTCCAGCAAATCAACCTGTGCATAACTCCAGAGCAGCCCCACGGCATACTCTTGCTTCCTTGGTAGTGGTATCATAGCCAACAATATGAAAAATGGTTGGGACCAATATTTAAGTTATAAAAAGAACCCAACATATCTGTGGAAAATCAGGTCTCATTACTTTCATTAAGGATATAAAAGTAATTTATTTCACTGTTTGGCAAATAAAGGATATGGGATTTGTTTTGAAGACAAAATACATCAGTGTAAGTGACAATTTTTGTGTATGATTGTCTTCAACCATTACTGCAGTCGAAAAGCACATAGAATGCTCTTTGCAGGTGTGTGTGATGGATGTATGTTTTGCTTGTGAAGACTTAATGAAAAGGAAAAAAAAGGAAGAAGGAGAAAAGAGTATAAATAACAATGGGACTAGAGTTAGATTTAACAAAATCAAGTTTAATGAGTTAGATCTAGAAAAAATAAAATCTCCAAGACTGAGATAAACTATAGACTGAGGATGAATCTTGTTAAATCAGAAGATCAGTTTTGAGGTCTTTTTTTCCTTTTAACTTGAAAGTTCATGATTCTCCTGAGTTCAAATGCTCTTGGATTTCTGTTGTATGTGTGATTTGGTCTTAGCTAGGGATAGATTTCTCACCTCTCTAAATTCTGTTGTGATCAATTCAATTGAAAATTAGAAAGAATAGTTTAAATGTCCCCTGAAGAACCCAAGTGAAGTGACAGGGCATCACTTACTTCTTCCTAGAAACAGGCTTTTTAAAATTTTGACACACAAAGAATTTCGATCAAATAAATGTCATATATTTGAAGATATTAAACCAGTGTCTTTGTGATAAAATTTCAGAGTTCTTGATCATGAGAAGCAATTTTCCACTCACTGAAGATCTTGACTTTCATACTAGACTAAGCGTGAAAGTGATTATCACTTTCTCAGAAAAAGGAAGTATCAATTAAATAAAATGATAGTTAATTTTGGTCTCTTACTCTGTGTAGTAGGTTTTTCTTAATAGTAGGGATTATAAAGTCAGTAAAGCTGAGAGGAAAGTAACAGAACAGAAGGCGTTTTTACAATTACTTTGGTTTCCCCTGCATGTTTTTCATTTTCTGTAAGCCATGTAGGCCAGCTTTAAGATTTTATGTCTTAACATTTCATTCATATATTAGCATAGGGTTTCTAGACTTCGATTTCTATTATGTGTTCTTGTGTGGATGATCCCAGTAATGTGGTGGCTTATCTCTTTGAAATGCACTCATCTCAGAATACCAGCCCAAGGTGTGGTCAGTCAGTACTTACCACGTGACCCCACTGGTGGTCCCTTCCAACCTTATCCATTCTGTGGCTCTGTGATCAAAGGTGTGTGTAGTTAATGGTGTTTGTTAATTCACAGGCAACGATCAGCTCTAGGAGAGTGCTTGGCTGCTTTCTCAGGGGCCTTTCCAGTGGCTTTTTTGGAAACTCATTTGAACAAACATAATATCTACTCAATCTACAATACCAAGAATGCGAGAGATAGAGCAGGTATTTCCAGAAACTCACATAATGAAAACATGATTTCACTATAAATGCTGCTTGCCTTAAGATGTTGTTTTGCATACATTTTGTAGTGCAAGAATTTTCTTGTAATGTCTTGGTTGTATTTATTTTCTAAATCTTTCATTCTAAATCAATTTTCTAATCAATTTCTTTTCTAAATCTGATAAAACCAATGATTTTATGTTCCTATTGTTACCTATATTTTAAGTTTGAGATACCATTCTCAAAATACCACTTTAGGATTGAATTAAGGAAGAGACTTTGCACATTTTTAGTACCTCAGATATTCTATATTTGATCATAAAATTATGCATTCTCGTCAGTAGCTTTGGTCCCTCAGTTTACATAAACAATATTGGGTCCCTAGAACATACATACTTAAAATTGAAGGAAAATAGCTTTGCTGTATTAATTACATATTATGCCCATATAAAGTAAATAAATTGTAGAGTAGTATGTAGATTGGTTTTCGTTTTGTTTGACATGAAAGACAGTACAGGTACTTTACAGCGACATTATGTATGTTTATTTTGCATTTACCTTTTTATTCCATTCTTGATGTTTCTTATGCTGTAGCATGATTGTTGAATAAAGTCATATGCACGGACTGTTCCTGCAATAAATAGAAGTTGCAGTAGAACTTGACAAGCTCTGCATATTTGCTGAGCCTGAATCGTCTTACAGATACACAAAGATGACAGTGTATATTCATACGGGATGCCAGCTTATAATGGCATGCATTTTATAACTTCACCTTTGTTTTTTAAAAAAGGGAGCATACCAGATTTATTCTCCAAAGAGCTGTAGTATTCAAACTTGAAAATATCAACAGCTGTGCAGACTTGCCAAGTTCTAGCTATTTTAATATATCTGGAAGGACAATCCACTGTATTGTCATGATTTTTAACAGAAAATTGAATTTATTTTCAAAAATTGCATTGATCTTTAAGGAGACGATGTGGTGTCTGCATAAAATATATTTGCTCTAAATAGGAGAAAATACTGCTTTTCAAAAAAGACTAGCCTTACTACAAGGAATTGTGGAATGCTGGTAGAGACATTTTTATTCACAAGTTGCCGGCTAAATTTTTGATCCATAGATACCTGTGTATGTCACTGTATGTGTATGTTAGCATGTTAGACATTCAGGAGCTACAGGAGACTGTGCTTGCAGATTTTTTTGTAGATAAAAGAAACTGCCTCAAAAATAAAGGCAACTGCGGTTCCTTTTCAGAGGAAGGAACTAAAAATTCAAACAAATTCAAAAGTAAACATTTACAATCAGATATTCGCCTTGAGAATCAGTTTCTCAAATTTGCTCAATTCTTTATGAGAGACAGTGATTTCTTTTTTGTTCTATTAGAATTCCAGGTCTCATCTGATGTGTTTTAGAGTGAGATTTCACTTTATCAATTTGTTTCCTCAACTGCAAAACTTACACTGGAAGTAATTTTGAAATGTAAGCTTTATTTTGGATATAGAAAAGTGCATCTGATTTCTCTGAATTCATTCCACAATATTTACATTGTTGAAGCTTTCATATAGGAATTTTATTTAGAGAATTGTTCGTATAAAAAGTTTATTGCTCAACCGTATGAAAGGATGTGTTTTTTATTTTTGCGTTTGGTTTATTTCCTTTGGATCAGAGGGGTGCAAATGTAAACAGAAAACAAAAGTTGTATTGAATAGCAATTGAAAAGAATTATTTTCCTTTTATGACCTAGTTTGTTGATTTTTGGTTTTTTGGGGTTTTTTTTCAACAGTTCTCAATTTGCCAACTAGCGTAGAAGAGGTTTGCCCAAATATTCCTTCCTTGGTGAAGCTAATGGAAGAAATAGTGGAACTGGCAGAATCTGGTATCCGTTACACACAAATGCCACATATCATGGAAGTCATACTGCCTATGCTGTGCAGTTACATGTCACACTGGTGGGAGCATGGGCCAGAGAACAACCCTGACAAGGCTGAAACGTGTTGCACAGCCTTGACGTCAGAGCACATGAACACTCTGTTGGGTAACATACTGAAAATCATCTATAACAACCTTGGTATTGATGAAGGAGCCTGGATGAAGAGATTAGCAGGTAAGACGTGAAAATAAATTAATAAACAAGCAAATGTGTATATTCAGAATGTATATATACACACAGACTCTGAATCACTCTGTATTTTTCCTGTTAAAGCTGGAGTAGAAGAACACTCGTATTTTCACATTTTTAAACAAAACAGATCTTGATGAAACAGAAATACTAAGTATAAAGAAGCGGTGTCAGCAGTATGATTTAATCTCTCAATAAATAATTTAAGAATTACGTTAGAGTACTTCTTTTTCCCGAGAATATACACATGTGCCTTTTGAAGTATATTAAATTCAAGGACTATAGTAATTTAGCCCCATTTTCATTATATAGCAAGTTTTTGTTTGCAGGTATTATACAGTTCCTTGCTATTCTGTATAAGTGCTGGATCCTTAAAGCCTGGGTTTGAAGGTGTATATCTAACATATTCATAACAATGAAATGTTGAAACACTCATGTCATTTTAGTAATAGGTTGACTTCATCTCATGAACAACTTGAAATTCATTTAAAAACACTTTAATTCTCAGTGTCACAATCTCTGAGGAAAAGTCACTTCAGTGGTGTGGATTCAGTTTTTCAATTAGACTTTTTAGTATTTACTGTAGTAGTAATTTCATTCATGGTAGCATTCAGAATTGCTAGTAATGTAATGCACTCTAAGTATAGATGCTAACTGCCTAAAATCCTGTGTAATTTAATCAATATGTTACCAATGGTTTTGTACCAATGGGCCCAGTTGAAGTGGTAATTTACATATTTGTTCTTAGGAGTAGATTTACAAAAAGCTTGTGCTAACAAGTCTGAAATGAATGGTTGAATAGTCTCATTTGTGTCTACATATAAGACTTCTTAATGCTCATAAGAAATACAGGCCAGCTGTTTCTGTGGGTTTTCAAACAACCAGAGCAGGCTTTCTAGTTCTGCTTCGCTCAAGCAAGGCTCAAAAGAGAAGCCAGTAGCTGAGAAAACTTGTGTGTGCGCTGTGTAGCTGTATATGTATCCATCCATACCATCACACAACTTCTGCATTACTCAATAAATCTATGCAGGCAAATACCATGCTGACAGAATACCAGTAAAGAGGTATTTCAAGTTTTATGATCTTGCAGTCTTAGTCTGTGAAGCTGCAATTTCTGCCCTCAGACGAAATGATTTGACTTTGTGAAATCCTGACCACATTTAATTCTTGGCAAAACTTCTGCTGATTTCAATGGGGGCAGGATTTGACTCTGTAGCCTAGAAATAAGATTCAAGAAAGTGGGAAAAGGTAAAAGATTTTAGTTATATTTTGTGGCCAGGTATATATTATAATATTCATTGCCTTAAATAGTGTTTTCCCAGCCCATCATAAGTAAAGCGAAGCCACAGCTCTTAAAGACACACTTCCTTCCACTGATGGATAAACTAAAGAAAAAAGCAGCAGTGGTTGTATCGGATGAAGAACATCTAAGAGCAGAAGGCAGAGGTGACATGTCGGAGGCTGAACTGCTCATCCTAGATGAGTTCACCACTTTGGCACGGGACCTCTATGCCTTCTACCCTTTGTTGATTAGATTTGTGGACTATAACAGGTATGTGGAGAGGAATAGGTCAATGAATCTCATAAAACCTTCCTTTTTATTGATACCGCCTCTTATCCCTTGATGTGCCTAGCACTGAATTAAAGTGGCTTTTACTCAGTCTGACAATCTTGGAGTTAATCAATCTAATGCTTTCTGACTTTTAGGAGGAGCTGGGGTCTTTTTGAGAAGAAAACAAAACAAAATAAAATTGCAAACCAAATCTGTTGGATTAGAACTAGGATTAATATTGAAGGATTTTAAGGGTTTTGAAATAGGACATCAAAAAGCCACTGCTTCCAGAAAGGATTAAAAGCATATATGATTGGTTTTGTTGACTTGTATCCTTGTAAAATGTTGAAAAGTGTTTTCAAAGCATAAAGACAGCGAGGATCATATCCTTTTTCACCCTTTTACCAAATTTTAGGGCAAAATGGCTGAAAGAGCCCAATCCTGAAGCAGAAGAGTTGTTCCGCATGGTGGCTGAAGTCTTCATTTACTGGTCAAAGTCTCATGTAAGTAATTCCTTGATAAATACTTGTTTTAATGAGGGTTCTTAATAGGCAGAGCAGTTATTTAGTGGTTAAGTTTGTAAAATACATTTAATGACAGAAGTGGAACTGCAGATGGGAAGGTATTAATGGCTCACATTTCTGACACATTTGAAATGGCAGAGAAGATATGAGAGTTGGAGAGGTATTTTGTAGCATAGTAAACTGATTAAAGATATTTTTCTTATAGACTCTGCTTTTTTGTGGGTTTGTTGTTTCCTTGGTTTGTTGATTTTTTGTTTTGTTTTTTTTTTTTAATATACTAAGCTTATTGCATTTTGTGTCCTTACCTTGTTTTTTTTTTCTTTTCAGTTATTTTGACCCCATAGCCTTTTTATAATCACACCTAGTAAGCACTGATACTTCTTAAATAAAACATGATTCAGTGAATAGTGGAAAACTAAGAATAAAAAACCCCAAAGAGTCTAATTTCTTTCAGGCATTAGATCTTTGTATGGACTGTTGTCTATACTAAATTTTTTTATATGCTATAGCTTCAATTCTCTCAAATTTGGGGAACAAGATGTCTTATAACTTCTGTACTTTTGCCTGAATTTGACTGTAAAATTTATTGTAAACAACAGTGTACACAAAAAGTGGTTACACTGCAGATAGATACCAGATAATGAAATCACCTGTGTATTCATAATTTCAGTCTTTTATTTTAAAAGTTTCTTATGTACCTGAATATAGTGGAAATTTGTAATGGGGAAAAAATGAATGAAAAATTTACTAGTAAGGGAAAACCTGGACAATATTTTTATATTGAATTAGAGGAGGAGTGAGATTTTATCATGTCTTTTTCATAGCAAGGGAAACATTTCCTTCTCTCTACCATGGGGAAAAAATGCCAAACATACACCACCTGAGTTATGCAATGTAAATGAAGCTGAAGTTCAAGGACACTGTTGATCATCTGTTCATTTTTAATGTCCTTGTCATAACTTGTGGATTTTACAGATTTCTACTTAATTTATATTTTTGTTTCAGGTATGTTTAGATAGAGTCCTCATATAAATGCTTCTAACTGAGATCTTCTGTATATTTCCAGAATTTCAAAAGGGAAGAGCAGAACTTTGTGGTACAAAATGAAATCAACAACATGTCTTTCCTTATCAGTGACACCAAATCTAAGATGTCTAAGGTAGTGTAAAGAATTTTATGTTTTTCTCTTTGGAAAGGGAAGGAGTCAGGAAGACTCTGGAGAAGCAACTTTTATTGTTTGATTTTTTAGTTTGTTTTTTTGCCTTTTTTTTTTTTTTTTTTGTTCGGTTTTGGGATTTTTTTTTTTTTTGTAAAGAAATCTGTTGAAAACACTGGGGTTAGATTCAAAACATAGTCGTTTGAGAAACACGTTGCAAAATACTGGCAATGATTAAATGCTGGTTCCATTGGATAGGGTCACACCTGTACAGATAAGAAGGAAATTGTCAAGTACAAAGCTGCTAGTACAATTCTTTTGTTTAATATTGGATTTTTTTTCCCATCTTTACTTTATTCTGCAGGCTGCAGTTTCTGACCAGGAAAGGAAGAAGATGAAGCGAAAAGGTGACCGGTACTCTATGCAGACCTCTCTCATTGTGGCAGCACTGAAGAGATTGCTTCCAATAGGCCTAAACATTTGTGCTCCTGGAGACCAAGAGCTAATTGCACTGGCCAAAAATCGATTTAGCATGGTAGGTGCTCTTTTTGCACTTCTAAAATGTAGAAATATTTGCTAATTAAATTCTTTGACTATTTCACCCTGTGTTCATTCTTACAGCATGACACAGAGAATCAAGATTATAATTTTGTTTTATAAGGGCGCAGTGGGTGATTATGGTCTATATCTACGTATTTTCCTCATGGCTTAAAACATTTCAGTTTGAACATACTTAGGATCAGTATGGAATACTTCAGAATGATCAGTGTGTGAATAGAGATAGCATTCAGTAGTTAAACTAGTTATTTTTCTCTCTTAATTTTTAATGCAAGTAGTGTTTGTTATATTTTATGAAGCTTGAATTTGGTTGGACTTGATCTCAAAAGTCTTTTCCAGTCTAGTTGATTCTGTGACTGTGATAAAATTAAGAACTAGCTGTTTCTTAACTTCTATGCTCAATATGGTAACTAATTCCTTTTTATCATTCTCAAGTGAATGCAAGAATTTCTGTAGGGATAGACTGATTTAAAAGTTGTTCTTTTGGATATATACTCAAAGTGCAATAATGTGATTGTAATTTGGAATATAATCCTTTCTCAAGCTATAATACTTTATACACTCTAGTGGGTTATATGACCATTGGACTCCTGAACTGAATGCTATAAAGGATAAGAGCTTTGCAAAACAAACGGAAATCAAACCACAAAAGGCTCTGTTCATGTTATTGGTTTTATTTGGTCAGACTTTTGATATGTATATATTAGTAATTTGAATTCAGACTTACATTTAGTGTGTTACTGTGAACAGATATGTATGATGCCATCCAGAACTTGGTCCTGTGAACTTGGATAAAAAAAAGATTTGTCTCTGAGATTTTTCTCAATTTTTCACATTGTCAGTTTAATTCATCATCTGATGAAGCCCAGGGTTGATATTTGAATGAATTATAACTTTTCCTAATTACCTTCTATTCCTAATTTTTATGATTTGTAATCTATTGGCAGAAAGACACTGAAGATGAAGTACGAGATGTCATCCGCAGTAATCTTCATCTTCAGGGCAAGGTAATCTATATGCAGTTTTTAAATTTGACTTTTCTTCCTCTGAATTCATTTGTTAGTGCCCTATAATGATAACCTGCCTTGGTTCATTAGGATAACTTGCAGTCCCTTATTCTCTTCTGTCAAGTAACTTGCTCATGTCAACTGTTAAATGTTAGGTTTTTAACGTGTGTATATGTGTGTTATATACAGAAACATATGGCCCTTCAAATATCTCTCCATTCACACCATTAATACGAAGCTGGAGGTGGAAGGAAGGTCTGTCACTGTTTAAACTCCACCTACTATTTTTTGAGATAAAATCTGCAGAATGCTCAAAGTTACTTAGTATCAGCTTGAAGTGTAGAGGAGAAGGAAGCTGCCATTTGCCATACTCTGTAAAGTGAAAAATCTCCAGTTTTCTCAATTTGGTTCCTGCTTTTCAGCCCAGGGAAAAGAAGGTATTTTGGGAAAAAGTATAGGTTTTTGTTACTGAATTCCAGTTATTGCCAGGTGAATAGCTTTAGGGGAAAAGTGCTGAAATGTCCTGCATAATTAAACTGTTTTATTAATGCTTCAAATAAAGACAAAGAAGCCAGAATATGGAAGTGTAATAACATTATGTATGTTTCTCCTCTATTGAAGAAAGGTGGAATCATATCTATGGATGTTGCTTTACTTAGGATTGTCCTCTACCTCCTCCCGCTGCCCCATGTTTTATTCACCTCAAGAAAAAACTAGACTAGTATTTCCTGTGCTCATTAAAAGGTCACAAAAGGGTAAACATGAGTTGAAAATCTGGTGCTTTTTTTCCTGAACAGTTATTTTAAAAACATTCAGAAGTCTAGGTTCCACTGCAGTCAGTGCATGGATGAAATATTTTTATTTTAATGAGCTGGTAGTGAGATGGTTCTTCCTGAATAATATGTGAGGATTCATTTTCTCACATCATGCTTTCCATATATCGCTTCCATGTCAACAAAAAAAGTGTTTTTCATAAAATGCTACAAATAAAAATCCAGTAGCTTTTAATTATAGCGTTTGCACGTAGAAAAGTTTACTCTGAAAGCAAAAGATTTGGTTAAATCCTAAAAAGCTTGAAATACTTATCCTTATATAGCAAATATTGTTATATACTGAGAAGCAGAAAACACACAGGCAAAGTACTAGGAAGAAAAGAGCATTTCTGAAGATCTTAATGAGCAACGGTACTTAAAAAATGTGCATGCCGTGAACATAAAACCCTTAAACATGAGATGATTTTCTGTATAAACTTCAATAGTGTCTTCTTAGTGACAACAATAGATATTTCTGTTCTGACATTTTTGTTATGTGTATGTTGTCGTTTTGTGAGCCATGAAGTTAAAAGTCTTGCCTGGGATTTCGTGTTGCATTTGTCCTCCTGTTTTAACTACTTCAGTTTCTATTTTGTTTCTTCAGTGATACATTCTGCTGTTAAGAAATTTCTGTCTGTTACCACTTTGTTGCCTGGAAGTAATGATACATCCTATACCTTGACCAGTGCTTTCTCTTCAGAAACTTCCGGTGCTTCAATTAAAAGTTTGCTATTGTCAAGCAACATACGTCTCCTCTGTTTATACTACATGAGAATAAAATTTCTTAGATTGATGCAATTTCACAGTGCCTTGATGATTTAGACAAAAGTAATTTTAGCTAATCCAAAGTACACATTGTTGGATTTTCTAGTTTTAAACTTTTCAGCAATGACTTTAGAATTTCCTATTTTAAAATGAATTCCTGGTGGGAGATGAAAATCTGAACCAGAACCACATAATACATAGATAACAAAACTAAACTGCCATTGTAGCTAGCTTTATTTTATAGCTGTTTACATATTGCTTTATTAACTTTTAAAAGCTCTGGTTTTGACCTGTATGTGAAAAGTAGTTAGCTACAGACAAAATGATGATTTGTCAGTGACACATTCTAGAGTTAACACCTAAATGTGTGTAACTTAATTACTGAAAGTATAATGTCTAAAGTTAAATTCAGTAGTTATGTACAAAGTACAATACAATTCATTCCATCATTCTCTGCTGTCATTAGGATTCAGTCACTGTACAGTCAAGTATGATGTTTCTTTTTGAGAAAAATGATGCCATCATGTATACACTACTGTTCTGTTGTCTGATTGAGTCAGACATAATGGGAATGTAGATCAACTGGTCTTACAAATTTAAATTATTATTTACTACTATGAATTAAAGTGTAACTTAGTTATAATGTTATTTGTGTAAAGTGGCTTCCAAAATATAGGAAAAATACTGCTTTTTGAAAGGCTGATTTTCTTTCAACTGTAGCCATAGTCTTTCTTCAAATGGTGTTTTCTGTTAACCACTTCTTCTCTCAAACACCTAACGTTCTGTTATTTATGTTAGAGCTAAAGTGTAATTTATCTAGATTCCTTTTTGGAGTAGTGCACTGTTAGACAATCATCCTTCTGAATCTTTAGCTATTAATGTTGTGGCGTCTATTTCATGCATTTGTCTACCTTTGTCTACATTTGTACATTTGTCTTCACCCTGTTTCTGTCTTTCCTTTCCTTGCATGCCTGCATGCTGTTACTCAGTACCAAGCCTTTTATTTCAAGAAATTGATGATGAAACTTGCATTCGTTTTGATACGGATGAAGCTCAAGTCACCAAAATCTTCTTCCAGCCATTCTAATTCACACCTTGAAATGTCAACTACTCATACCCTTAGAAAACTACATATACAAAAAAGCTGTGCCTTGATAGAATGTGAGGAGTCCTCAGATCAAAAGACATCTCCACCTGTGATTAGAAAGTCTTTTGTGGACTACCCATTCATGATGATCCAGTCAAATGCTCACACAAAGACTGTGGATGTGACAGTTGTTAAGAAATGGAAAAGCCGAAAGGTGGAAGAAATGCCTGCAAAATGTGGCTTTCTAGGTTATAATAAGCTATTAATGAACAACTGTGTAAGTTTTTAATCATTCCTGGAACTTGAGTAAACCGTGTATCATAATGTGTTTTGTGGAGGCGAATTAGCACTATTGTCTCACCTTAGGCACAAATTTAAATCTGGATCCACAGAGAAGTTTTAGACAAGTAAGTGTTGAGTTCAAGCCCTATGCAAATCTGTAGGGTTTAGCCCCTAAGTTCTCTAGCCATTTGGGCCAGTATGTCTTCAACAGTAACTGCATAATCAGGAATGATCACTGGCCACAGTTCTCAGTAAAATGGGTCATCAGTGTCATTGGCACAATAAATGGCTGCAAAGCGTGTTGCATCAGTGTTGATTACCAGAAGGACTGGGGAGACAAAACAAACCAAAAAAGAAATCACTAATTGTAAACCAGAGAACTACAGATCAATGAAGTAGAGAAAATGAAATGTAAAGAGAAAAAGTTAATAAAAACCATTTTGCTTCTTACAGTTCTTTATAATTTGAAGGCTGATAAACAAATGAATCTTGAATTAATGTTTCTGAATTAACTTCTAATTTTTTAACTAGTAATCAGTAAAATTAGGATTTTCTAACAATTAAAAAAAAATTTATAATAGACGTAAGTAATAGCAATACTACTAATTTCCATGACTGAAAACTAAGTAATCCCAACTAGCAGAGCAACACTTTCACTGTTGTTTCATTTAATAATGGGAAAGGCAGTGTACTAAGTTATGGCTGTGTACCTCATATTCATTACTTTTCCTCAGATACTATATTCGTTGCTGGTGCCAGTGCTATTTGTTGACCAATGATCATTTTCTATTTGTATGATTATTAGTGTGTTAGTTCTGTGGGACAGGTTGCCCACAGAAACTGTGGATGCATCATCTCTGGAAGTATTCAGGACCAAGTTGGACATGACTTTGAGAAATCTGGTCTCGTGGAAGGTGTCCTTGTGTGTGGCAGAGGGGTTGGAACTAGATGGCCTTAAAGGTCCCTTCCAACCCGAAACACTTCATGTTCTATGGGAGCTCTTAAAAAGCATTGCAAAAATTAGTCTTGTTCTCAAAGTGTAGTGGATGCTATGTGGGTTTGGCATGTAAAGGTGTAGGTTAGCCATATAAAGTGTTTCGGTTGACCTTTGAAGCAGTTTCTCTAACAGTTAAACTGTTTGGAACATTTTGCCTTGGTGACATGTGAAATCTTTCTCCTTCAGCTTGAGGATCCCGCCATTAGATGGCAGATGGCACTTTACAAAGATTTACCAAACAGGACTGAAGATTCCTCAGACCCAGAGAAGACTGTGGAAAGGGTCCTTGATATAGCTAATGTACTATTTCACCTGGAACAGGTTAGACACATTTTACCAATTCCGTTCCTTCTTACCAAAATAAAAGTATTCACTCTTTCATTTGTACTTTGATCTTCTGTATTTAATGTTATATTCTTTTTTCTTTCTTTTGATGGCTACTGTTTACATGCTTAATCTTGTGGTTTTTAGTTCAACATCATGGTCATATCTGTCTCACAGTGTATTTGCAGCAGCTCTAACAACAATTTGTTTGTCCAATCTGGCCAACTCATATATTCCTGGCTGCTTTCAAGAAACAGCAGAAGCAGGTTGGAGGAACCATTTTTTCTGAGAAAGATCTGTCAGAATCTTTTAAGTTGCTTCAGAAGCTGGCAAAAATCTCTATTGTATTATCTAATATTTTTTTACAGTAATATTTGAGCTTCCCTTGTGACCTGAACTATAGTAACTTTCATTTAAGTAATTCTGTCTTTTATTTTGTGTCCTTTCCAGTAGCAATATTGCTTAAAATATGAAGTTAAAAAATCTCAATAATAACAATATATTGTTATTGTCTCAACAATATATTAGTACATCTTACTGGTCAAAGACTAGTTGATAAATTTGTTCTGTTACTTTTCTTTTTGAGTTGTTTTGCACTTCAGATATATTCTGTGTTTTTTCCTTTTTAAAATGTAGTGAAAAACAGGACATTAACTTGGAGGGTATTCCTAATGGCAGAGATGAACACTGCTGGTTGATCACCATAGACTACAAACTGTCCTCATATAGAATTTACTCTTTTTTTTTTCCCTTTTCAAAGAACATTTGAAAATCCAAGGTTCTCTTGCATTCTCATTAGATTAGTTGGTTTCACTCAGAAAGTTTTCAAATCCGATGTCAGGAAGTTTCCACGCTGTGATGAGGTCACTGGTTCGGTCAATAGGAACCTGAGAGATGTGAATGTGCTTATATGTATACTCTGCAGAAGGTGTGTTGATGTGAATGTCTGTGTCTCATCTGTTGCATCACACAACTCTTCTTTATACACTTTACCAGCCTTGATACGGACTTGCTGAAAGTTCAATGGCCTTTTGCAGTTTGGTAGATGAGAATGAAGAGGAGTCACTAAATTTTACCTGTTGCTGAATATGTGTGGAGCAAGCAAAATGTGATAGAATATGGAAGTAAATCCTTGCCAGTCATGGTTTGTCTATGAGAGAGAGAGAGCAAGACAGGAGAATGGGTGCTGATTTGAAAGGATATAGGGTTGCTGTGAGGAAAGAAGACTAGAGAAAGGCTAGAAACATGGGGGAGAAAAAGGATTTCTCTTTTACCCTGGTTTTATCAAAGTTGGCTGAGATGATCCAGCAGTAGTACAGAACAGGATGGATTCCCATTGTAATACCAGATCAACATTTAAGATCGGTACTTGTGGTCAGTCTTAGACAAGTAAATGCTTTGCTTGTTGTCAAGTAAATGCTTTCTACTTTTTTTATGACTACCTTGCACCTATTTGTTTAAAGATTTAGCCCCACAGCTTTACTTATCTTCTGTAGATAAATGCTCAGGAACTTTAGTTAGTGAAATGGGAAATTTGCTATCTTTAAAATTAATGAATATATGAGCACTGCATCTGTTTTTATGATAGTCTTGAGTAATCCTTTGCTCTGTGTATACAAATACTCTGTTCTGCATATATACGTACTCTGAATGCTTTCTGTATTGCACTTGGAACGATCAGTTCATCCTTTGTATTTTCTTTCCATGCAGGGCTAACTTCTTTGTTTTTATTGTTTTCAGAAATCTGCTTGCATAGGCCGAGGCTATTTCTTTTGGGAAAGTATAGAGGGATTTATAATTTTTGTGAAGAAATTACTAATAACCTAACTTTCATGTTTGAATTTGTCTGAATTTTAAATTACTAGTGCTGGCTTTTTATTTGTGACTGTAAACATGTTTGCGGTGAACACTTTTTTGTCCTTTCTCTTAGAAAATACTTTTCATTTGTATTTTATCTTTTAGAAGGAACTTGTTTAAGATTGTTACCACTTAATCTTACGAGTATAGTTACATATTTCACTGGATGGCAGTGTTTTTGTTGGTTTAATTAAATGTTCACTGTTTAACTATTAATATTTTTTTGTATTTCACTAAACTGGATAACTAAATTTGAATGGAATACTGACTCTCCATAAACATCAGAATCGTCACCACATATTTTACATATAATGCTTTATTTTGTTGCAAGGGAGAATTACCAAGTCTTTCAGGGTAGAAATACTAACTTACACTGCCTTCTTTGATGCTGTCAGAACACAGAGGAAGGAGCGTAGTTGTTTGTAAAAGAAACGAACCCCCCATAAAAAAGCCAAACAGCCCCCCCTAAAAGTCATCCCCCCCGTAACTCTACCACAGTTGTGTAGGTTAAATCAAATTATATTATCTTTATGGAAGATGTGTGAAATAATTCACAGAAACACTGAATAGGCTGTGAGAAAGGAGTGATCTGTAGCACATCCTGCACTCATAGTTCCCAGGTATCCAGTCAGGCTGTGTATGGAAGTATGCAAGTGCTCTTCAGCACCACAGTAGTAATTTTTTTCAGATAGAAACAAGGATGAAAGGTAGAAGAAAAAACCCTAAAAGTGTAAAATATAAAGATGGAGCACACCCAATTTCATGTCCTGCTACTGTAGAGCCAGGATGCAGAAAGAAAATATATCTTAAGACAGAGCTGTAGTTTTATGAAATGTAGCTAAGGTGCTTTGAAGTATTTTATATACATTCTGTCTGTGCTAATTCATGGAAAAGATTTAGTCTTACGTCTCTGTACTTGTCACTTTTTCTTAAAGTTAATTCCTTTCCACTGTAGCTGATCGTGGTACATATTACAAATAAAAGATTAATTATATCCATGAAAATTTCTTAAAAAATATTGTCTGACACCATGTGAAGCTGTACAATTTACCTGTACATGTGTAAAGAGCTACATTTAAAAGATAGAATGAATGAAGATTCTTTGCATTAAAAGTTAAGGTTTCCTGAGAGATGGCCTTATTGGTGATAGTATTCTATCTAAAAGATAGAAAAAACTGAATGAAGAGAAAAAGAAGAATATCTGTGTCATATCAGGAAAGGGAGATTCTTGCTTTAAGTTTATTTTATAAATTTTGATTCTATGATTTGGCTGAATGCTTGAACTCTGTCTGAAACATTTTTTCTGATCTATTCCTCTTCTGTTCCTTTTCTGCTTGACTTATCTGTTAACTAACATTTTTACTAATATTACTATTTCCAGACACTAGGGACATTGCAACATTATTTTTCCATGTGCATTTTGTGTAACAGGTGGAGCATCCTCAGCGCTCCAAAAAAGCAGTGTGGCATAAGCTGCTGTCTAAACAGAGGAAAAGAGCAGTAGTGGCCTGCTTTAGAATGGCACCGCTGTATAATCTGCCAAGGTAAGAGCTACATTGTTCTGTCTTTCACCAATGCACTAATATTCATACGGAGCTATTTGGCAAGATCAAAGAGGAAAAAAAAGTAAACCAGTAATTGATAAACTACTTAGTAATATAGTTTGTACACTGCTTTCTTTTATTAAGTTTAATTACTGTTTTCTGTCTTCCGAAAAAAATAGCAAAAAATGCAATTTTCAATTTCTGATTTCAAGTCTAATCCTGAACATTAAAACATGCAATTATTTGAGCACAATCCAAATATATCTATTGCTGTTATGAAAATATTTAAATTAAAATAATATGAAAATATTTTATATTAAAAAATAAAACTCAGCAATGTGGCAATGTATTTTATTTATTTACGATTTTTAAATTTCTTTAAAGTTTTATTTATTATCTGTTCCTAAATAATTATTACTATGTTTTAGTATCAGTTTTACAAGTTAGTGAGACACAGTTTTAAATAGAACATTTTAATATAATTTTTTTTTTAATGGGTGCATTTGACCTTAGAAATTTTGCTTCTCTTTTAAATTATTATTGTAATGATTGGACAGTTCTTGACCACATCTTCTTTTTAAAAGTTTACAGCTTTTGTTTTAAATGTTCCTTTTTAGACACCGAGCCGTCAATCTCTTTCTTCAAGGCTATGATAAATCTTGGATTGAAACAGAAGAACACTATTTTGAAGACAAGCTGATAGAAGACTTAGCAGTATGTCTGGGTGAAGGGGTCATAAGAATGTATTATGGATTAACATTCATCTTGTATAGTAATAATTATAAATCTGTGAAGTACCTAACATATCACCTAAGCTATCTCTTCCCGAAGAGATGAGCTATAACCAAGTCACTCTGACAGCTTTTAAAAACTACAAATGATGGAGATTCCAAAATCCCCTCAGGCAGTTTGCTTCAGGACTTCAATAACCTTTTACAAAGCTTTTTTTCTAAATTACATATCAATTGCTGTCATTCCCCTATTTCTTGTCTTCTGCCCTGTGGAGAACTGGAACAGCCTATTCCCTCCTGTTTTACAGCTAACCTTTGTGTATTTGAGGACTACATAATCCACATTAAAGCTGTTTAAGTCAAAAGGTTAGAATATGAAACTAGAGGAATTCTAGTCTTAGATCAATCAGTTCCTTAGAAGCTGTCAGAGTCTGCTTCTTCTTCACAGAAGAGTCCTCTTGTAAGGGATATGTGGATTTTTCCCAAAGGTGAAGTGTTAGATCCATGTCTTTAGTCCTGTAAATACCTGTGGTGATTTTCAGATGAGTCTGGGGTCCTCAACCCTTACAGTTGTCTCTCTGAAAGGTAGTTTTTTCACAGGTTGGGCAAAAACTAGTACTAAGAATTCATTCAGTCCCTGGGAGGTCCAACAGAACACAGTCTGACTGATATCAGTCTTTTCATTGTGAGGAGAGCCTGCTTTCTGCAACAGAGAGAGGAAGCTAACCATAAAATTTCTATTAGAAAAAAAGTAATAATTTGCTTTTACTGCTTAAAGCTTATGCTTAAAACCAGCTACCGAAGTTGTCAACAATTTTGAAAATTAGGATCAAAATAGTGAAAGAGAAATCAGCAGCAATGAGCTCAACACAGATAGATTATGGAAGTTCAGTTTTGCCAGCACCCGTGCAGAGTTAATTTCTTGTGGCATCCTTATTGTAAATTCAAGAACTGTGAAAAAACAAGAGACTTCTACAAATGTTTACTTTGTATACAGCCTTTTAAACTGATATCCTTAAGTATCCCAACGCAATGCAAGCAGTGCATGTTCAGTCTCAAAAATAATTATATTTCAGCAGTTGGGAGCATGAATGTGCAGTGGAATAACATAGTTCTTTGCATGTGTGCATGTATGTGCAGGTGTGTAGATGTAAAGAAATAACCCAGCATGGTAATTTGGCTACACTGACATGAAGGGTTATCTCCTTGCCTCCTCTGTGAACCTATATATTTACTAAGTTTATTAATAACTCCTTGCCAACAGGTAGCTTGAGTGAAAAACTGTCTCAGAGAAGACAGAAACAGACTGGTCTGGATTTTATATCATCCTTTCTTAAAAAACTACAGGAATTTCCTTGTAGTTCCTCAAACTATGTGTGTTTCCACTGCTCTTTTAAGTAGAGATGTATTGCACCTTTCATTCAAAAGAGCACACAAAACTCCATCTGTCTTTAAATAAATTTCTATCACATTCTTGCTGCCATAGAGCACTTGCTGGGGTGGGAGGGGTGAGAGCTGGAGTTTCAGCTCTGTGGAGCTGACCCAGAATGCTTTGTGGACATCATGAAAGATGTAGTTGTGTTGTTGGTGAAGGTTCTTCGTAGAGAAACTATACCCTGGTGTAGCAAGGAATTAAAAGTTTATTGAACTGTCAAGATGGAATCACGGCCCAGGCTATGGTGGCAGAACTCATCTGGAGGGGGAGAAAGGAGGAGCCTTGGGCTCTCTGATGTATTCTTGAAGGATTGTCTGCACTTTCTGGACTGTTCACATAGTAAGTAGGAAAATGGATCAATCCAGGACCTGGAAACTATGGGCAAGATTTCTGTCTTGTAACTCTCCGTAGTTAGTAAACTACAACCTTTTATGCTGTAATGAGTTCTTTCTCAATACTGAAAATCTTGACCATTCTTTTCTGCTAAGTAAAAATAATTTAAAGGAACAAATACAGTCAAAGCAACCTTCTTCCTGACTTTGCCAGATCCAGGCAATTTATAGACTTGTGGTACGAGCTTTTTCTGGGATGTGGGGGTTGAGCATTTCTATCACATAAAAGCAGAGAACTGAACTGAAACTTGCAGTTTTGTTCCCCGAATCATCTGTCCTTAAGTCTGTTACACAAAAGTGGTATTCCTTCTTCCACTTGTGAAATTAAAGGAGAAAAGTATACACTTGTCCTCTTTTTGAGTAGCTTAATTGTGCTGATTCTTAATTCTGATTCAACAAATCAAGCCTCTGAAGGAACTAGATTTTTGATGTTTAATGTTAACATCATAAGAGGTATTCAACACTTTTTATTAATCCTAAACATTCTTCTGCTTAAATAAATAGGTTATATGAACACTTAAGTTTATTTGACATAATTATTGATTTGTTTTGTTGGTAGACATTAGTGGACATAATAACTTGTAAGAACAGTATGTTAAATAGAAACTTAGGTTATATAAAATAAAAAATATTATTTTATAGTCTAATTATATTATTATTATTAAGTCTTCAAGGTTTAGAAATGGCAGCTAAAACTCACCCCAACCTATTTGTTCTACCTGCTTATGTTACATTCATGTAAAGCCTTTTGTTTTACACCTAAGTAACTATAGGGCAAATGTCTCGAGACATTGAAAATTAAGCATACTTATTTCCCAGAAATGTTAGAAAATCGTTTGATTCTAGTGTTCATGCTGTGCTTAATAATGAGTTCTACTTAACACAGTCATTGGTGAATATGATCCTCCATTTAATTTCAATAAATCTACCTAAACTAGTAACACATTAACACAACTTCTGCCCTTTTGTTTCATCAGTTTTTATAGCATTAGGGAGATACTCTGGTTGATAACATTATGAAGTACAGAATACTGCCAGTTAATTAAAGAGAAAGGTCAGAATTCTTAATGACATTGAAATAAAGAGCAGGGGAAGACATCCATAATTGTTCTGGTCTTGTTATTGATACTGTAAATATTATCACATACTGAAAAATGTGAAATGAACCTTGTATGGCCATCATAGTGTGGCATATGAAGCAATAGTTGTGCATATATGTCAACTGAAGGGAATTCTCAGCTGCAGCCAGTCATGTTTGGTACAGCTGAGTGGGAAATGTGGACTTCACAGGCCCATAGAAAGAGTAGTACTCATAGACATCTATAAGCATTCCCACAGGAATCTGTTTGGCACACAAAATTTGTTTTCCTAATAGATAACAATCCATTTTACTCGTATCTCTGAAGTGGCCAAGCCATCCTCATTGCTTAACAGATAACATATGACAATATAATAATTTATTACTTGTCCTCTCTTATCAATGCATGGAATTATTTTTATTTGGTGTATAGTGCTAGGTGAAAACAAGGAGGAAGAGTGGGCATATTTTATGCAACAGATTTTCTTTGAGCTACCAGACTCTTCATAGAAAAAAGTGTCTGGATGAAGCAATTTTGTTAATAACTTGATAAGCAAAACTCACTTTCTGAAATGTCTTTTGGCAAAACTCAAGAAGTCAGAGGACAGATTTGTATAGGTTTTTTTCAGAACACTGCTTTGGTGGCTGTCATTAAAGTATTTAGGACTACATTTTTCTTTCAAAGAAAACTAACTAGAGCTGTACTAAAACTGAAAGCAAAATAACCACATGGAAAAACAACCCTCTTAGTGCATTTATATATGTTATTGAATCATATATAAAACTTTTTGTACATTATTAGTTTGTCATCTCCTAAAATTCTGCATCCTGCCAACATTACTGTTGTTGGTAGGTAGAGCTCCTTATGTCTAAACCTACTGCTGAGATTCAGCTTTGGATTTCTTCTTTCTCAAAGTCTCTCAGAATTTCTCAGTGAACATTATACCTGGCATAGACTTGAAACAGAGGATTCTCATTTTTGTCTGATGAAGCTGGTTAACATAGTGAGCAATAAAGAGTATAAGAGTAAATGATGGCATCTGGTTACCACTAGTTCTGGATAACAGAGTAAGAGACTGAACTTATTTTCAGAATCTAGGGAAGAGGGTTAATTTTTATGAGGAGAGGAAATCCAAAGGTTTGCAAGTGGTATTATCTTTGTAAGTCTTCATGGTCATAAACACAGTCGGGGTTCAGTTTTTTCATACTTTGTTGGAAGTTGCTTCCTCCTGGCTGTCCAAATCAAAATTACATATGTTAATATTTAATGTTTAGTAAATTGCACAGAGTAAAATATTGTTCAGTATAGATAATTGAATATAGTTTAAAAATCTTTTTTTCCCTAAAGAAACCTGGGGAGGAGCCACCAGAAGAAGATGAAAGCCTTAAAAGAGTTGATCCTTTACATCAGCTTATTCTGCTATTCAGTCGAACGGCCTTGACTGAAAAATGGTAGGGATGGTGTGAAAGACTACAGAATGTATGCAGATTTTCAGAATACTCCTTTATTTGAAGTCATATATGTCTCTTTTCAAATGAGATTCCATAAGCTAGGCCAAAACGTGTGTATGAACATACGGTGAGTTTGAGTTACACTCAAACCTCTTTAACTTGTGGTATGTAAAGAGATTTTAACATTTTCACAGTTACGGATGCTGTGTTCAGGACTTAATACTCCTCTGTCTTCTGTCTGTGTTCTCTATTGAAAGTTATATTCTGAATATGAAGTATATTCTAAGTGTAATTGAGAAATTAACTATATTCACTTTATTGGAAGGTGTTTATGAATTTCTGAGTACTGTGTTTATAACTGGCTGTACTTTTCCATTTGTATAAGTTAATCAAGTCTTCATTTTCCAAAAATACTATTGTAATTATTTATGAGCATAGAAATTATTTAAAAATATTTGTAAGATGTTTAAGAATATTTTGGCACTTCACTTCTACAATAATGACTCTAATCTTCCTCATTTACCTTTCCTTTCTCTATTAACCAGCAAATTGGAAGAAGATTTCCTGTATATGGCTTATGCTGACATTATGGCAAAGGTAACTTGTTTGATATCTTTTGCTTATTTTGTGTTTTAATTAAGTTAGTGAAAAAGATCAAGAGAAATAATTTGTAAAGTGTTATCAGTAAATTGCGAGTTATCAGTAACTGTTTTCTTTCTACATGGTATCAGAGCTGCCACGATGAAGAAGATGATGATGGTGAAGAAGAAGTGAAGAGTTTTGAAGTAAGATTATACTTGTTTTGTTTTTCTTGTCATGTTAGACATTATTTCATAGCTTCCAGCTGACATTTATGTTTCTTGGTTCATGGCTTACTGCAGCTTATTATGCCAGTGAACTGCATGTCACAAGCTGGATATGGCAGATATGAGTCCCCAGATTAATATTAGAGAAACAAAAACATGTGCAGTATCACATAAGATTATATAGAGAATAATTTAGTGGATCTTACATATTTATCTCATTGACTTTAACTTTTTCGTTAGATATTACAGACAATAACTTATTCTAAAAGTCTGATAATAACAGACTGTATCTTTTAAATTGTTATGCCCTTCCTTTAGTTTGGATTTCTAAAATACTTAAATAATACTACTTTTTGCAGTAGTCATTTAAATTCAGTGCCAGTAATTCATACAGTGGTTTTATGTTCACATATATATTAGTGCTTCTTAATAAAATGTGAAGTTCTGTTCATTGGTACTGCTAAGATTTTTGCTTATGCTGAGAGTAGGAAATCTATATTTATGTTGTTTAATGTTGAGTTTTTAGTGATAATCGCTGTTTAAGGATATACACATGAGTTGATTACAGGTGTAAGAGATGAGTCTTTGTCATGTACTTGCTCTGGGATCTGTCTCTCTTTTTCCATTAATAAAATGGAGTTTGCAAGAAATTTGTCTCTTCTGAGGGGCACTGAGGGAATTAGCTTGTTACTATTTCTAATATTTTAATGTGTTTTGGCATATTACAATTCTGACATTAAATGGTGTCTCTTATGTCTTTCCAATCAATTAATACTTACATTGCATATCTCTACTAAAACACAGAAACATGAAATAAACGCTTTTATTATTTCTTAAAAAAATTCTAAATATACTGATTGATTTGCTGTAAAACTGTCTGGGCTGTTCTGATTGTTGAGGAGTGGTTCGAGTCATTTTTACTTTTACTCCCTTATTTTATACACATAGAATATTCTGTATGTTTTCTATATGATGCTGCATGATATAGCACTGAATTATTTAAGTACATATTCCCTATTTGACTGTATAAAGAAATCAGAAAGAGTATCAATAATAAATTCTTTTCAATGACTTAAAAGTTACAAATAAAATACACAATATATAAATTTTTGTTTCTTGGTAAATATCTCAAGTATGAACCCAAATTTCAGTGGGTTTTTCTGATTTTTTTTCTTTTCCTCTGGGAATGCAATATATGACTTACCATTGACTAAACAAAGAATATTCATTCCTATAAGCTTCTATCAGTTAGCCCATACATGCTTGTTAGATATCAAAAGCCTTGTGCTTATAAATGTGAAAATTGACAAGTAGGAAGTCATTAAGGTGAATGAAGAAATTTATCAGTAAGGAATTTATTGGTGCTCCTTACCTAAATTATAATGAGTTCTTTGTTCAGCGTTCAATTTTTTGTTTTGAGAGAAGATCCTATTCATTTGTTTCTCTTTTTTATTTTTCCTGTAGCTGTGAAACTTATGTTTAAGTAATGTATTTATATGTTCAAAAGACAATTTTGTGTATGTATTTGGTCAGTCGCCTGCAGAAAAAAAATTTTGGACTTCTTTTTCTTATTACTATTTTGCTTCTTGTCCTTGCCTTTCCTTAAGGTGACAGGATCACAACGCAGCAAGGTAAAACAAAAAAATATGTGTGTATTTGTCTGGGTCTAATTTTGTGACTTTTCAGGCCCAACATCTTGGATAAGTTCAACTAAAGGGTCTTGAAATCCTTTTTAACATTTCAGTTCCAGCATGACATCTCAAACAAATCCTTTTTGTGCACAAGCTCTTTAAAGATTGCAGGAATTATTTATGCAGAATATAACATGTAAAATTGCAATACCGTTTTGGGGAAAACGGAGTGTTATTTGGCTTGTCCATGTTGTTTTGCTGTTCATGCCTTTTGTGCATCAGTTATCTTCTTTCTGCTTACAACTTAATTTGAATTATTAAAACAACTTATTCGGCTATTAAGGGAAAGTAGTCGAGCTTTTCTTCTGTATCTTAACAGGCAGACATTTCTGATATAGTGGTAGATTTCTGTTTCCAATATCTCTCACAGAGAGAACATCAATCATAGTTCATGTCTGATTCAAATCCTTTGGAACTGACTGAGTCCTTAGCCTTCATCATTGTAGTATTTGACAGAAATTCCTTAGCTACTCCTTACCTGAAATGATTCATAGTTGTTCCACATTTTCTCTAAGAACATAGAGGCAATAGCTCTGAAATTTCAGGGTTAATTTTTTTATTGGCTCAATTTCTTACACGGCCTTTTTTGTCTCATCATGCAGCCTCACCATTTGTTTCTAAAGGGTGTCCCATGGCTATGCAGCAGACTACTTGCCTTCTTCACGCAGGTGGAAGTCTCAGTTCCACTGTTGACTCAGGCTGCTTGCTGGTAGTGCTGCAAGGTTGATATTCTGGGAGAAGGTGTGGTGGGTGGAGTAGCTAATTTTTGGTTCTGAGGTGTTTAAATACAGTTATTTGTGCTGTGGCTAATGACAACTAGAGTAAGTAAAGATGACTTGCTTGAAATTTGAAATGCACAGATTTAGCTAATGGTAAGGCTTCAGTCAGTAACTTCAAATTTCATTTCCTATGGTAATGTAGGGGAACAATTATAACATTTTCCATGGAAAAGAGCAAGATGATTTTGGTATTTTGTTTGCTAGCCTTCTGTTAACATTTAGATCACAAAAGAAAGAGATTCCCGTGCATCTGTGGGGAGAGAAGATGTATTTCAGGATCAACTTTACTCTTACTCCTCCAAAAATTCTCACAGGTCTGTTTCACCTTCATACGATAAAGGCATTATCCTGCAAGATGAATGTGCTCCCAAACAGTTATTTAAAAGGTATTCTAATTGCTACAAACACAAAGTGCATATTAAAAACCCCCGAAGAAAATACATAAGCAATCTAATAATTTCTTTTTTAATTCCAATAATTCAGCTATTTAAATACTACATATCTATCACTCTGCTTACCCGGTTACCATACACTAAATCTTATATGCTCCACAGAAAATTTTCTGTCTTGTCAACTGAGAAGTGTTTTTGAAGGGGAAAAAAAAGGACAAGAAGAAATAACCCTTGCTTCCTTCATACATGACAGGAAACAGTTGTGCAGATGTGAAACTGTATATACCAGCTGCGTGTGTGCTTGTGTTTGCATTTGTGTGTTTCTTTCTGTCTTGTAATTAAGCTTCAATGTTGAAGGCAGTTCTTTTATTCTATCCTGTGTGTGCATGTGAAAAGACTGACTTCAGTTTGTATGGGGATAAAAGTCTACTGCTCCTCTAGACTTGAAAAAATACGTGGTGTTTGAAGTTTTGAATCTTTTCACAGTCAGAGCAGCAGAGACATTTGGGCAAGCTTAGAATGTGATGAAAATGCCGAGTGTATTTTATTGACAGTTTTCATGCCCATATCTCATGCAGTGTAGTACATGAATTTTTGTACAATTAATCTGCATTGGGTTAATAGTGTGGACAATAGGGAGGTGACAATAACTTTCTCTGTATGTTAGTATGTTCCTGTCCTGTTACCTGCTAGTATTTGCTCTGAGTTATTACAAGGGGCTTTGCCCCTTGCCCTTTGCCTCTAAGTTACCTTTCTGTCATATCGAATAGATGCTCAATTGACTCCCTGTAAAGGGAGTCCCCTTTGACTCTATCTGATAGGAAATTCTTTCAAATCAAACTGTTTCACTAGCTGAATGCAAATAATTTTCTGCATTTGAGTGACTGCTACATACTAATGTGCTCTAAATATGTGTAGGATGGGAACTCAAAAGAGCTAAAATCTAGCTCTTATTTTTAAACTCATTTTTATTAAACTGATTGAAATTGACTCCTTGCAGAAAGAAAATAAATGGGGGAAAGGGAGTTTCCTATGTTAGTTCTTTTCATTCACGTTCCTGGCAGCAACTTTGTTGATAGACTTCTATATTCACAACTTTTTTGACAAAATGATACGTTGTGTTGTCACCTCAGACAAAAATTTTCAAGTTTCAGTACATACAAATAATGCAACCTCCTGAGGCTCCAGATGATTGGAGATGGTTGCCTTTATCTCTTACTGTCACAACTCCTGAATAAACCTCTGAGTGTCCGTATACCTTGTATTTACAATCATTAACTACTTATTATACGAATTAAGATCAGACTTCATAACCAATTTATCAAATCTAAGAAAGTAAGCATTCCAATCAGTATGTAAAAATGTGTTTTTCATCAGTTTTTCTTACATGTGATGGATTGTATGGAACCTGATACATAGTTTCACTCTCTACACTACAGAATAAATTATTTGTGCATAGAATAGTTTGGGTGGGAAAGGACCTTTAGCGATCCTCTAATCCAGGCATCTTGCAACAAGCAGTGATGCTTCAATGGTGAAGTCTAAAAGGAGTGAATTAGGAAAAATTCAGTTTTATTTATGGAGCAGAAACCAGCATATATTGAACTTAAAGGATTAAAATATATATAAAGATGAATATATATAAAGAGATATAAGTACTACCCATGAGTACTTGATATTTTAATTACATTGGTTATGCACGCCTGACATTGAAATGAACAGATGTTTTGTCAGTGTAAGACCTGCCTAATAGGATTTGTTCTCTGGATTAAACAGAAGTCTTGAAAAGTATAGAATACGAAGACAATTCAAAGGAGAAGCTTTAATCTTCTAATAGTTGAGATGAAAGTAATTTCTCCTCTTTCCATCTTTTTGTTTATTCTCTTTAACTTAATTTTGTGGTTTCATATTGAAAAAAGAAAGAGAAAAGAAAGAAAAAAGAATGTCCTATAGAAGTAGGATCTTATGCCAGCATTATGATGGAGCTTAATGGTGGCAGCAAACAAACCTCTCCATATATCTTAGCTCCAAGGGAGACTCCAAGAATCAGTCTCTGCATGAATTACAAGAAAATAAGGATTTCACTGACACACTTGTCAGTTACAGCTTCTCTTTAGTTTTAGCAAGTTTGTTGCCTACAAATTGAAACTAAAACTTGTGGTTTTGCTCAATGTATTTTGGCATATGATTGCTTGTAATGATTTAAAAAGCCAAAAAAAAAAAAAAAAGCATTAAGTAGAAAATATTTGGGTCTCTGCTTTCAAAGAGTGTGATTCTAAAGTTTCCTTGGTTTGGTAGGTTGCTGGGAAAAAGTCTATGACATGAGAACACATATATGTACATTTATAAGTGATCGTTTTCCCATTTGAAGGGAAGACATCCAAGATAAAATAGATTTGTTCTTCACTGAGGATTGGTTTTGTTTTGGGGTATGTTTCTTTTGGTTTTTTTTTTTTTTTTTTTAAATCTGTTTAATTAGTTTAAATGTTTCATTTAGTGAAGTACTTTTGCTGTTATTGTGATGGTTTGGTAAATGATGGAAAACTCAAATCATTGGCTAATTATATTGGTAGTTTTCTTGACTTCAACTGGCAAGCAAGTGGATAAAGTGCAAAAAGCTGAAACTGGTAGCACAGATAATGATGTAAACAGTAAGGGCATCTTAGAGAAATGGGGATAACTTTATTAACTCAGTAATACTTTGTAGGCAGTGGGTGGCCCACTTCATGTAAGTGCTGCCATCACATATATTTTTATATATGTATATATTAACTTTGCATGGAGAAAGCAACAGTGAAAATGCATTGCCATGCTGAAGAAGGAACCATGATCTTTGTGGGTTATCATCAAAGAATGGTTGCTTTTAAAAGAAATGCTTGTGGTGTTTTTTTGTTGGTGGATCGGTTTGTTTAGTTGGTTTTGGTTTTGTTTTTTTGGTCTGTTTTGTTAATAATATCCAAGACATCTTGTTTTCCGTGGGAAATGCCACTTCTCTTATTTTAAGCTGTTTGGCAATGCCTCTTCCTACTGTTCTTCTATAGTGCCATTGCAAGAAAGTCTGTAGATTATGCAGATACCTCCTCACTGTAACCATTCTTATAAATCTTTGATACTCTTATAAAAAATATAGTACAATGAAGGTAGTATAGCTGGTGTTAGGCTTGTGATTAGTAAATTTTGCAGTGAAAGATGAAAGGGTGTTTGGTCTAAAACTAATAGTATCTATAAATAGGAAATAGTTTTTAAGAAAAAAAACGCTGATCAATCTTGAGTGACTTCTGAAGCAAACGAAAATATTTTATTGTAGCCATACTGAACCTGTGATGTCATGGTTTTCTGGTGGTTTGTGCGTGTGGTGTGTGTGTGTGTGCGCGTGCGTGTATGTTTCTGTTTCGTTTTTGTTGAACTCCCAGGAAGAGGTTTAAACATGAAGGCAAAACTTTCAAACGTTAGCATGGCTAAATACAAAGCAACGCTGCCATTTTTTTTTCCTTTTTGTGCCTCCATCTAGATCTGTCACATAATTTAAAGCAAAAAGAAAGATACAATTTAACCACAGGAGAGCTAATAGTGTGAAAAAAAAAAAACCCTGATGAATTTTGTTTCCGCAGCACGATATTATCAAAGATTTAAGAAACAAATTTGCCAGCCTCGGCGAGAACTCTCTGGTAACAGCATAAATGTCTGTGTTGGTTTGCTTTTGAGTTAAAGGTTTCTTTTTCATTCATTTGAACATATTTCTCTTTTTTACCTCTTCTTTTTTAATTTATGACTCATACCCTCTATTTAGCAAGCCTTCATTTTTTAAACCTCTTCCATCTTCCAATGTATTTTTTCCGTAACTTGGATGGAAAGTTTATGGCAGCAAAGCTGTCATTCTGGCTACTTCTGCTGCAGCTGTTCCTGCTTTTAGGTCATACATGTTTTGGGCGTTGTGTTTTTGGACATGATACTAACTGATTGTGTCATGTTCCTTTTGAGTAAGCTTTTTACCACGCCATCTGATGGACTCACTGTCATAGGGCTCTATGCAACTTCCATATTGCAACTTATACTGCTTAGTCATCCTCAATTCTCCAGCAAACTTCAATTAACCTGATGAAAGTTGAAACTCATCTGGAATTAACTGTGCCTTTATGTTTGCTCTTTATGCTCTTTATGTTTTCGGTAGTAGTTTAAATTACAAAAAACAAACTTCACCATTGCTCAAGCAACGCCATGCAGTATTGTTTGTTGCCGCTAGAGAATACAAAATATAAAAGCACAGTGTATTCTATCAAATATCCTGTTAGTAGGGTGGGCAATCTATATTGTAATATAATGATATGTTTTGAAAAAAATTCTGAGATGCTTCTTTTACTCTGGTATTCAGCAACAACTTGCAACTCAAGAGCCACATACTGAGCAGTATGAAGTTATGGTCACGCTATAGAAGATTATTAAGAGTATGAACTGTTGCACAAAAACACAGCACAAAAGTGCAAGTTTGATACATGCAGTATATATATAATGAACATGGGCTTTGAACTAACCTAATGATTTACAATTGAGATGACTCTTTCCAGATAAACTGCTAAAAGCATATTAAAGAAAAATACCAAGTGGAGATTATTACTTGAACCTGTTAATTATTTGTTCAATAGCATCGTATGTATTAAAATGGTCCATGATGTTGCCATAGAGCCCATATACTCAGAGAAAACCAAAAGCCTTTGGAGGATTGATAGTAACTGTAGTCTCATCTTAAATGACTGGAATTTTTATTCAGGAAAAAGAAATGGAAAAGCAAAAACTTCTGTATCAACAAGCCAGACTGCATGATCGGGGTGCTGCTGAGATGGTTCTGCAGACAATCAGTGCAAGTAAAGGTAGGGTTTTGGTGTGTAGATTAAATTTTAAACCTTATTTCTAATGAACTTTGAAGTGATTGTATTTCTTATTGGGCGAAACATGCAGATGTTTGTGTCTAAGGTTTGCTTTAAAAAGGAACTCGAAATTTTGAAAATTATTGACAGCTAATCCAGAAAAGTAAAATGACTAATTTTCATGAAACTATTGTTTCTATTGTAGTTATAGTTAATTTTTCTAGTGCTGATTTAGAGGAGGCGTGAAGTACTTTATAGCTTTAGCGGCACTGAATGACAAAATGGCCTTCAAATTCTGGAATGTGTACACTTCTGAAGTAGGTGTAGACTTTAGTCCTTTTTTTGTTTCCCATTCTCCAAATATCTGCTTTATTGGTGTACTTTGATAAAACATTTCGGAAGTATGAATAAGGCTTTTTTCCCTTAGAAACCATCTTACTCTAAGGTTTTATGCTTCCATTTTTTTCTTTTGTGATTTGTTTCCACAATATTGATGTTTTAAAAATTTCTGATTACAAATTTTGTTTACTATAGTTGAATGTTTGGATCACTGTCATTTTCTGAAGAAGCCAGATGAAAACATTTAGATTGTCATGCAAAGGGGACACATTGTTAAATTTGAAAGCTAGATTGCTACTGTGACCCCGGCCTTATATCAACTGTTGGATGCTCTAGTGATTGAAAGATGATTTATATTCATTGAACTCAGTTCTTCCTGCCTTATATCTTGCTTCTTCTGTGCACTGTGTATACATTACACTATGTCTGTAGGCAGTCATGAAGAAATTAAGGAAAAATAGGTCAGTCTTTCGAGTCGTTGAATGTATAAATTAATTAATAAAACATTCTTAATTTTATATGTGATCCAAAAATATATTTTGAAATATTTTTTAAGGTGAGATGGGCCCAATGGTTGCAGCTACCCTAAAGCTAGGAATTGCCATCTTAAATGGAGGAAATTCTACTGTTCAACAGGTAAGGTACTAGTTTCTTTCCACCCATTCTAGTCAGTATAGATCTTTATACCATGGTCATTATTACTGTAGTAGCGTATTAGCTGGTGTGACTGTTTATCCTCTTACTCTTGTTCCCAGAATAAAATAGTATACAAAAGTACCTTGTTTGGGGGATATTTCTTATTTCTTTACAAGGCTAAAAGAAATTTGTTCTGCACTTCAAGTGTAAGGGGGAAATTTTGTGTTATATCATTTACTTCTATAGGAATTCTTTGGGAGGGAGGGCTTTCTTGGGAGATTACCATTGTCCTATTGCCAGTAGAGCAAAATTCCTGACCCCGGTCTTCACCAAAAAGAGTGATACACAACTTCAGAAGTCCTTAGCTTATGCAATGGAGACTCTTGCGGATAAAAGCAGAGAACTCAAGCCTGAATAAGTAATCTATCATAAGATAATTTGGTGCGCAGTGGACGAGTCTAATACGTTAAAAGAATCCTGCACTCTGGAAGTGAAGAGACTGCTAGAGGGTACACTCAACGTTCTGTACTAGTTGAAGATTCCTGAGCTGAGAAGGGTTTATACCTGCTGTTACTAAATTATTGTAGTACAGTTTAAAGAATATAGACAAATGGGAACAATTAAGGTCCCAAGTAAATGCAGCTGAATGCAACCAAAATAATGTCCTTTTCAGGAGCTGTTGTTGCCAGGAATTGATATGAAAGTCTACAAGTAGGGCAGAAATTATCTGCTTGAACCACTTCCAGTTCTTTGTGATGTCATGATATTAAATTAGGAAAATGATGAAATTTGTACATAGTAATATAATTTGAATTTGCAATCCTACAATCTCTTTTTAAAAATAATTTGTTAAAGTCCTAAATCAAAATGCAGGAAACAGTTATTAGTGTTGTTACATTGATACAAATGCTACTAGTCTAAATTACATACTTATAAAAATGTCAGTAATACAGTTAGAACTCTTGTTTTTTCAGTTGCCTCATTTCTACCTGTTTTCTCTGGTGTTATGCTCAACTTTCCAATTCTCCTTTAGGTCCTCTTCAGTCTTCCTTGGGAAGAATGGTATGGGTGGGGGGAGAGGTGCAGTAGTGGTCTTGAAAAGTCGTTACCATCATCCTCCTCCGGAGTTCTTTGCTTTTATTGGTATAATGTTGTTGATTGGGATATTCTTCTTCTGTAATCTTGGGTCAACTTGGGTTTGCGCTGCCATGTTTTGCTGATGCTGTCTGCTTATGAGCTCTCCATTTTGGAAGTTACTTATTATCTGCTTTTCCTATTATTTTTGCTATTTGCAAAAATAGTTTTACTTCATTTGAAACATGAATTCTTGTAGCTTTCCTACTAAGATTGAAGATTAGCATTGTGGTTTTTCTTCACTACTGAGAGCTCTGGTATCATCCCATATCTTTACTCAACAACAGATTGCATTCTAGAATCAGAGTTCACTCGATAAATACGTGTTAATGCAATCTGTTTCCAGTTAGTTATTACACATTATAATAAAGCTAAAACAAATTTTAAAATATGCTCAAATTACTACTAACAGGCAGTTGCAGCTAAAATAATTTAAACCAAACTGAGATTATGAAAAGCCCAGTCTGGTGTTGAAACAGTAGTGTCAATACAAATTTTTAGCCCAGTAGTGGCAAGATAGCATTTATATTAAACACTAAATTCTTCTGGCTGTGTTGACTTTAGTTACTAGCTTTATTTTCTGTGCTTTAGGAAGGCGTATCCAAAATGGATGACCTTTTCTATAAAGTACATGAGCATTAAATGTTCTTTTGGTTTTGATATCTGGATTTTTCTCTGCAAGACTCTAAAATATAAGCAACATTTCCAAACACCAACATCACTAATAGTATAGAATCCATATAGTCTTAAATTACCTAGATTAACACATAATATGAATATTAATTCTCTGTGTAAATTATTTGTGTTTGCTGCAGAAAATGCTTGACTACCTCAAAGATAAAAAGGATGTGGGGTTCTTTCAGAGCCTTGCTGGTCTTATGCAGTCGTGTAGGTAAGAAAGTATTGACTTGAAAAATTTATTACTTTGCATTTATATTTTATTCCATGGGATTTATAGTTCTGGAAAGATCCTCTCCATAGTTCTTGCAAACAGCACTTGGGGATTGTAGTGTGTTAGGTTTGGGTTAAAGGACAGAGTGGTGCTTATGGTGTGAAAATCTTTATGATATGCATTTACATTCACATTTACGTTGTGAAATGCATTTATACATTTAAGAAAGCTCTTTTCAAAAGTGTTTATGGAATTCGTGTCTACCTGAGATATGGCAGAAAACAAGTCCAGAGTTAGGAGCATTCCTCAGAGGCAAATCCTTAACTATGGAGGTATCCAGAGATACAGATTAACTGGCAGAGATCAGATTAATGAACAATGTTAAGTAATCATAAAGATTTTGGGAAAACCCAGCTTTATTAGAATTATTCATAGGACTTCTTAGAAGTCAGAAAAAGGAATGGAATATCATGTTTTAGTAAATTGAGGTGATGCTATGACTTTTTTGTCCATTCATGCTTATTTATGATTTATATTTATTTCATATATAAATATATGTGTTTAAATGTTTTATAGGTATTTCCTAAGAATAAACAATATCAATAAATAATGTATTAATGAACATAAAACACAGGACTAAAAGGGGCTCCCTGGATCAGGTTATTCAGTCTTCTTGTTATGAGCAGGGTATCATGTTATGTATTCTTTTTTCTTAATGCTGTCTGTGACCAAGTTTCATTTTGAAATCAGTGAGGTTTCTTGCCAGCAGAGGTGCTGTCATAGTTCTATGTTCATCTGACTTTTATAACCATTTTTACTTATGAACAAAAGTTATCCCTGGCTAGCTGGCATGCAAAGCCCTGAAAGGCAGAACCTCGCAGGCTCACAAATGAAATATGTAAGGTATATGTTCATTAAATCTGGTTAGTTTTCCCTTTTGGCAGCTTCAGTTTTTCAGAACGTGAAGGGAGAGAAACACTAAGTGGAACTAAGAATGACAGTTTCTTAATGGACCTCACTGCTTGATATGAAGTGGGCTATAATACAAAAGTAGTCAATAACTTGGCTTCTTTATAGCACCTAAAAATGAATATGTATATCATAAATGCATACATTCCCCTTTTTTTTGGTCAGTCATAAAAAGCTGAATTCTGTGATCAGTTTCAGGGCAAAAGCAAGTTAAGGCTGTTGAGCTGAGTTTTGTAATCTGGTAACAAACACATTTATCAAGCCACTGGGCTGTATCTTCTTAATACTAGTGTGATTTTAAACATAAATGAAATCACAAATCCTTTTAAATTTCCACAGAATAAAATATTGCATATATTTAATTAATCACAGGAAAAATTTAATTTTTCTCACTGCAGTGTTCTTGACCTAAATGCGTTTGAACGTCAGAACAAAGCAGAAGGCCTTGGCATGGTGACTGAAGAGGGATCAGGTACTATTGATTCAAGAGAAATTATCCATAACCTTTTTTCTTTTACATTTTGCAGAAGCAAACTGTGTTTGAAAGAACCCAGGGGAGGTTTAGGTTAGGTATAAGGAACAGGTTCTTCATCCAGAGGGTGGTTGGGCACTGGAATAGGCTCCCCCAGGAAATGGTCACTGCACCAGTCTGACACAGTTCAAACAGCGTTTGGACAACTCTTTCAGACACATAGTGGGATTTTGGGATGTCCTCCATGGGGCCAGGATTTAGAATTTGAAGATCCTTGTGGGTCTTTTCCAACTGAGGATAGTCCATGATTCCATGAACCCTGTAAATATATATCTAGAGGTTGAAGCTAAAACAGGATTCCTAAAAGTGGTTTATATTTAATTGGCATACCTAAATCCATCATTGTCAACAGCAAATCATTAGCACATGTTGAGTTTCCAAATGGTCCCAGAGGACTCTTTCTCATCGTTCTGAGCAAGTGAAGATATTACATGCAAAACTGAAGACATACTCTAGTTACAAACAGCAGCATTTATGCATGTAAAAAAATTCAGAAGTCCCAGACCAGTTTGAGCATAAAATGAAATTAAAAAGTTCTCACCTGATTTCTCAAACTGAGAACCACACAATTTACTTAAGCCGTAAGTTAAGTATAAGAGGTTGAGGGAAAAAAGTCTGGGAAAGCTTTTTCTTTGAAATAATTTTTTTTCTGTTTGTGTCTGGGGAAATATTGCAAAATTTTCGCTCTACTTTTGGCTTTGAACCAATTTGGCTTTCTACCCTTGGTGTTGTCAGTTCACTATTAATTTCTTTCTTCTGTTTGACAGTAAGTTCTACTACTCCCTTACTGTGATTGTCTGAATACGTTTAGTTCGTTCTTACATACCTAATAGAGCTGCCAAAGCACATTTTCTTCCCTTACCTTCAGAATTTTTTACAGACCATTTTTATGTTTAAATCCTACAGTGACCTAACCTTTTAACATGTTTTTATCTTAAAAGCAAGGTAAAAAAGCTTGACTATGTAATCCCAATTGCATTTGAGGGATCATAATTCATACCAGCAACACTGCATATCTCATTGTCTGTTGTGCCTGTAGGTCTTTTATGCGGCCTATTTCTTTAATATTCAACTGCTTAAATAATAATTTTTCATTAACTGTTACATTTGTGTGAATGACTTCAAGGCCAGTCAAAAATTCTGCTTCTTCAAAAGTGGTCCGACGGTTTAAATTATACATTAAATCTTTCTAGACTTATACGAGTAAACAAAAAAGTAAACACATGTGGATAAAATTTGGTTACAAGATTGTAAATTGAGCACTGGTGCAGTTATCTGGCATATAAATTTTGGCCATTACTCTTACGTTTTACTGAAGATTATTCTGCACTTTGTTTTGTTTCTTTGGACAGCATTTCTACTCTTACATAACTAAACTTACTCATAATGTTGGATTTTGAAATGGACTCTAAAGTTATTAGCTCATTATTGTTTTGACCTCTGCTTCTCTTTCTAGAAATGACTGATTTTGCATGCAAATATAAAGAAATCTTTAAGTGCTGCATAATTGACTCTACTGATGTTAAGAGTATTTTTGTGCTTCCTCATTTGAGGGATTTTTTTTTCATTTTCTGTTTATTTGATGTTTCTCTTTCAGTACAGAACTAATTTTGGCAAAATCAATGCTAACTATATTTTGTATTTGCTAAAACAAATTCTCACTTTTTTTCCTTTTTTTTTCCTGTTTCTTTTCTTTGAACTAATTGTCCTGTCCTCCCTTCCTCAGTCATCACCCATGAGCGTGGTAATTATTAAAAACAACTGCCTATTCCTTATTTTCCCGGCTCTTAGCTTTGTGTCAGCACTATGCAGCTCCTGAATACCTCTAGATTTTTTTCCTGTAAGACTGCTAAACTAGTGTGATTTTTCTGTTATTATTGCAATTTTTCATTCTAAAATTCTTGGTTTACATGTCAAATCTCCCCAGTTTGGTCTTCGTCTCTTTCTCAGGATTTGCTCAGTGACTGACACAGTAGATGTAAGAGCAACAAGCTTTTTTATACTTTTCTTTCCTGTTCTTTTAAATTTTTTTTCATTTTAGTGAGCCCAGTATTTGCGATGGATGAATGTTAAAAGGAAAAACAATAATATATATATATATACACAAAGCCTTGTGCTTTAGTCCTCCTGTAGCCTTTTTGTTGTGTATTGAATGTGGCTTTATTGCTGCACTGATTTGTGCAAGCACAGGAAATCAGTGGTGGATCCAGTGAGGATTTGAGGGTGGTTAGTAAGGAGAGGACTTGCCACTGGCTAGGTTTATCTAATGCGGTCAGGAGTTGATACAAGAAAGAGGTGGTGCATTGCTAATTTAGAGGAATCAATACTGTGGTACAGGTGATGCTTCCTTATTCTGAAAGCTACTTGATGTGTTATGGTTGTTATACCTCAAAGGTTCCTTACTTCAAGTGAAGGAAGAGCTTTGTAGGAGCAGTTGCCATTAGATGTTCATGTCACCATGTAAAAAAGAGAATTTAAAACGCAAAATGTGTATACCAGTCAGCAGAAACGATGAACTCAAACACAGCAGATGTCTTTTCATTAGCCAAATATTGGGGAGAAGGATGATCTGATGTTTTATTTGTTTTCTCAGTGGAAGTTTTCTATTTGGCAGCTTAACAAAATTCCTCATGCTGATTAGGATATGTTTTTTTGTTTGTTTTCTTTGTTACTGAGCAGTAGCAGTGTCAAGATACAGTAATCACTGTGTCAAAGATTTCTTGGCACAAAGGGATAATATTTGCTAACACCATCTTTTCTTGCATATTAATATCCAGCTACTGAAAATTCCAGACAATAAAAAAATCAAATCCAACCAAAAAAGACTGTAATTTTCCTTTTCAAAGTCACATTATTGTTGATAATATACTACCTTCAAATATTTTTTTTTTTAATATTAGGAAGCACACCTTTTTCATATCTTTGAAAAGTAGTTTACATAAGAGCTGTACAGGTACTGGTATTAATACCTGATAGCATTATGAAAGCCAAGCCAGTGTGTCTGTGGGGAAACTCCTATAGTGAACAGTTCCAAAGTATCCTAGATTTTATAGGATATCTGAGCTTTTATGTCTGCAATCCTGTGAATAACCATCTGTAAATACTACAAAAGAAGTACCAAAGATGAGAAAGATTTTCTCCCAGGTTGTTTTTGGTTTTGGTTTTTTTTTGAGAAAGTTGCTTAGTCTATGAGTAATTAATTACTCCTCAATTAAAGATAATTTTATTGGTTCCCAAGGAAATGATGGGATGTAAAATGTGCATTTTAGCCTGTTTCTCATGTCATCTGAATCGGCTGCAGAAGCACATTCATGAGTAATCGTCATTGAGTTTGAAACCTATAAGCCTGCAACTATTATTCCCGAAGTCAAAGAAAAACTGTTGAAACTTACGGGAATAAAGTCAACTTTTCCTCATGTACAGTGCTTGTTTCTGGTCCCATGTCAACCTTAACAATAGATAGAAAGCCCTGTATTGAGTCAACATGGATGTGAAATTTATTGCTCTATTCCAATTGTTTCTTTGTGCTGTCCACATCGTAAGTGCCTTGTCCTGATATTCCTCTGACTGGTACTACCTTCCCTTTCCAAACCCTGGAACCCCCACTGGTAACAACATTGATGGTTCTTTAGCAAATGTGTTTCTTACTTGTTTTTGTGGCGTACTCAATGTTGTTTCTTCTGTATGTATTTTGTTTTGATTGTTCTGTTTCCTTTTCCAAAAAGGGGGGTTCAAAATCAAAGACGTGGAAATACTTAATATTTTGCAATGGTTTTTCATTTAACACTCATACTCCTTGTCATTTCCCTGTGAGTCACAAAAATCTTGAAAGTGCGATGTTTTTATCCTTTGGAGAGACTTGTTTTACTTTTATGAAGTACAAAATTTAAGATGTTAAGTTTACACTTAGATTATTTTACCTTTCTTCCCCCTTTTTCAGGAAAGCTCTATTTTAATGTTCAATCTTTAAATATTGTAACATGGCTTTCTTTCATTTCTCTGTAAGTACACAGAAGGCTTATTTTAATAAAATACAATTTTAGAATGAGGCGGTAGCTCTTAAAGGACTTTTACCAATCTGAATGAGAGTGGTACATATATGATATAATAACTAGCTGTACTGTGGGTTCACATCAGGGCTATTTTCAGCCATTAATAATGTGAAATCAATAAATATGCCTTTGGCCTTCACCAACCTAGTCACACTTAAAGTGAATGCTTAAATTCTGTGTGATCCTCCATAGCCTGCATTGAAGAGGTGTTTTCCACCTTCGTAAAACTGCATTTGAATCAGTGTTTACATTTAAAAGGGAGCTTGAATAACTTCAGAGAATTTCAATCAGTGAGGAAACAAGTGCATTTCTTACTTGAATTAGATTGTTAAGGAGTCAAAAGTCATGCAGCACTCGTAATCTAGCCCGGTGCTGTATGGATCTTGTGATAAGAATAAATTCACTTGCTTTATCATGGGACAGATTTGCTCTTGCTTAGCCATCGTAAAGGAGCCCTGTTCCCTTTTGAAAGCTGAAAGTATTCCTATATTTCTGTAATTTGTACTATCAAACCCGTGTTTCTGGGTAGTGATAGAAGTCAGATCTTTTCCACTGAGGATTTAAAAATTAAAATAGAGAAAGAGGGAGAGAATTATTGAACTTTGACACATGCACTTTCAATGAAAAAAACCCCATGTATTTAATTTTTCATTGAATTTTATTTTCTTTTCCTACACATGATACCTCTGTTCCTGTATATCACAAACACAAACTGCCAGTTTTGCAAAAGCTACAGGCTTAAAGCCTTTGTGTGTATTAGCCATACCATTTACATACAGCATGAGCAATGGCAGCATTTTAACATCTAAGACAGTATTTGCCAGAATATATCTCATATCAACAGAAATTAAAGATTGTTTTTTCGTAACAACCTAAATCATTCTTTATGTAGTGTCTATGTTTTTAAGTACATTCTTTGCAAATCTTTGCGTGAACTGGCATGAATTTGTGTGCACAGCAGCAAAGGTTGCTCTCCTGGATTTTATAGAAAGAAATGGATCTCCATTTCAGTTTTGTAGTTGCCCGTGAGGCACCACTTACAGTCCATAAGTACAATCTGAAAATTAAAATTCCTGTCAATACCAACATTGGTTCTAGTCTGATTTTGATCATGTGTAAAAATTGAAAACCAAGATATTGTAAATCTTAGTGTGGCCAGATGGTTTGAGATGGGGTTTTTTTGCTTCATTTTAAAATATGTAAAAATATTTCTGAAAGGAACAGACCTTTCAGCTTTTGTGCAATGATGTAGATAAACACCTTCTGATTGTGAAGAATTTTGCAATAACTTGTATTCATGTTGTGATTTATTTACATTGGAGCTAATTAAAAGACCCCTTCCAAGCCCTTCCAATAATAAAAATGTAATTTATTTAATAAAAATTCCTAAAGTCCAACAAGTGTAGTAAAAGCCAGGATCTGTATAACATTCTAACTTGAGACTTGTTTTCCTACTTGTTTGGGAATATCTTATTTCCTAAGAGAGCAAGAAAAATAGAGGTCAAAACTATTAAACTGTAACTTATTCTGTAGTCTTATTCAAACAAATGGCTTTGATTCAGTGGTGCCTTAATACACAAGAAATAGATAGTTGGGCCTTTCATGGGCTTGATTTTTCCAAGCAAGTTTCCTGGTGAATTATTTTCTAAAATCACTGCCATCTCAGCAGTCAAGCTACATGCATTACATGTGTGATACAGGCTTCACCAAATATTTGGCTTTTTGTAATGCTTATTTTCTCACCTAGTTCAACAAAGCATGTGAACCCACATGTAACTTTAAGCATGACAGGAGTTCAGTCAAATTGAAAAGAAGAAAGTAACTAATTCTGAGAAATCTTCTGTACTGTGGCATTTGGTCAGCAGCATGTGAAACTCTCTTACAGGGCTGAGCCTGCATGTAATGTTGAATAATACACTTTTAAAAGCCGCACCACCTCCTGGTTTTGCCTTCTTGGGCGTATATTGCGTATATACATTCATCAGCACTGACAGAAGTAGTCATTTATTTTTCATTATTTAATTAGCTGAAAGGGTTTTCACTCTTCTGTGACTGAAAAACTAGGTGCCTGGTAGTTATATTTGCAGTGGAGAAAAATGTCATGGAATGTCATTTATAGTATTTGACTCATTCTTGGAGAAACAATTGAATATTCCTTGTGACTGCCCTAAGTCCACATCTAGAGTTAGGAGGAAAAGCATCTTATCTTTCCCTGTGTTGCAAGACATGATGCTGGCATATACTTTAGTGATATATGCCCTTTATACCAAACATTGTCTTGAGGGCAACAGAAAAGTGTGACATTTTGTACTAAAAAATACTCATACCAGTTTTCAAAATGCTTTTGATTCCTATTCCTAGTGTACTGAAGATTCTCACTTTAAAATTCACTGTCTGTGGATAAATCCATTAGCTTGAAATTATAATTATTCATGACCTTATGTAAAGTTAAACTTCTGATCATGTTTATTTATATTCCAAATTGTGCTAAACACTGTTTATAATTCAGCTAGCTAGTATGAAGAAAATTAACTTGATCATAGCCAAATCCAGCTCAAACAGTAATAATCTAATCATAGTAATATAGTAATACGTAACTGTGGATATTATAATTAGAATTATCTACCAATAGAACAGCATGAAAGTAATTGTTAATTCAATCAATGTATCTACAAACTTTTTTTTAAATTTTAATGCCTTTACTCATTTTTCTGGTCTCCTGTTCACACACCAAAAATACTGTCTTTGTAGAGCCTAAATTATATCCCCTCAAACAAAAATTCTTCCAAACTCTTCTGCAGTTTGCTTACATTTTTATATCCCTCCTTTTGTTGTTTACAAATAGCACTTGGTATATATTCAAATTACATATATTCTTAACACGTAGAAGTTTTTTTGACTTCTGCCTTTGCATACATATTCAAAATCTTTCCCAAGGTTCTATATGGGAATTTTCTTGCTTTTGAGAGGTGGCCTTTTTTGTTCTAACACCTACAGTGTTGTCCTCATGTGTCATTTTATAAGCTGGTCTACATTTTCCCCAGTTGTGATTGTTTTCCTGGGTGAATGGTTATTTCTCTTCTTCACATGTCCCAGTACAAATTTAACTGAATGTATTGATGTACTTCAAATAATGATGTGTTAATTGAAGGCTTTTTATTATACTGTTTCCTGTGGAAAAAAAAAAGAGTTTGAAGCTTTATTCATTTGGATATTAGTTGTTTACCAAAAAATGAACTGAAGGGCCTAATTCAGTAAAGCAATTTGGCATTTGGTCTTAATTCATTAGAAATTTATTGCTTTATTTTGTCAAAGGAGACATGTCCACTTTGTGTCAGCAGCAGACACGCATCCTCACATATTTCAGTCTAAATGGTTCTTGAGAGTGCACATAGCTGTAAATTTCATGGGTTGTTTCAGAATATTTTAAAATCTAATACTTTATTTGAGGAGTGATTTTCATAACCATTTGATTAAATCTCATTCTGTGTTTTAAGTACGTTCTTCTGTGATGAATGGGAACCAAATTGATCCGATCCTAACCTTTGTATGTGACACAGCCTCCATGCCCAGTGAAGTCAAACAAGAATGTAAATCAGGGATTATTTGTAAAATGTTGCCAAGCTCATGCTGCCATATTTATAAATCAAAAGTTAAGTTTTGTAATTTTTTTTTTTTTATAACCAAATAGCTATCTGCCAAGCACAAGTCATAGGTGCTTCAGATAGACTGCTGGTTATAAATTTTTGCTCCCCTTCTCTCTTTCTTAAGATTAATTATGGAGATTTTCTTCAGGGGCTCTGGGGTGTTACTTGACAGACTGTGGTAACCTGCTTCCATCTGGCCTTTCTACAGGAGAAAAGGTGATGCAGGATGATGAGTTCACCTGTGACCTCTTCCGCTTCCTTCAGTTGCTTTGTGAAGGACACAATTCAGGTTTGTGGGCAGGCTGCCAGTCAGCGAAGTCAAGGTGACGGTAACTGATGATAAAAACTCTTAATTGTTGAACGTTTGGCAGCCTTCATAAAATATTATGAAAGGTGGAGTAGCTGCTAGAGTGTACATGAAGGGAAAGTCTTCAAGTGGAATTAAGCTGCCAGTTTTTTTAACAGCCCTAACTTTGTAGATAAGATAATAGTTTACAAAACAATGAGTTTTGGATCTTGACCTGCTAGGAAAGTTAAATTTACATAAGAAAATGTACATGGTTTATAACTTCTAGACATGGAAGATTCAGAGGAAGATGTAAGAGGAAGTTATATTAATTGTCCTTTGGCATGTTTATGCTTTCTGGTGCACACTGTTTCCCACTAATGTCAATTAGAATTGTATGTGAAGTTACAATGTACACAATACCTTTCTTGAAGAAACTATATATCTTTTAAATATAAAAGAACACATTAAAAATGCATAATTTAAGAGTATTTTTATCATTCAGTATATTTTCCTGTGTTCTCTCTGTCATTCTTGGGAATAAAAACAAAAAAAAAAGGGATAGTAGGCATTAGATGTATTTTTTACTTAGTTATCAGGATTTGTATAATTTTGTGATTTAATTCAGCTTAATAAAATTTATTTTAGGTATAATTACATTGATATGGATGTAGTTTTAGTCATGAATAGATTAAAATAACACCAAGTTAAGTTTTACAGGGGAAATATACAAGCAAGCTTCTGGCTTCAGAAGTTCACTGGTATGTGATCTCTGCAATTAGATATTAAAACTGCTTCAATGGTTTATTGACAAAAGAAAAAGAAGAGAAGATAACCCAATCCATGCCTCTAAGCTAAACTTTTATAAATCATCTTAAATCAGAATTAGTTTTCAGAAATAGTGTTAGCACTTAAATTATTTTAAATTTAACTTTTGTTTGAATTTTTAGATTTTCAGAATTATCTGAGAACTCAAACTGGTAACAACACAACTGTTAATATTATCATTTCTACTGTGGATTACTTATTGAGAGTTCAGGTAAGTAACGTATATACTAAGTAAGTAGATGACAATAATGACTTACTTCTATGTGAGTTTTATTAGAGGAGCATGTTTATTTGTCATCATATTTATTCTGGTCCCTGTAGCGCAAGCTAATGAGAAAGGCTGAAATGCTCTAGTGGTTGCAGTTCTTTAAGAGTTGTCACTTTGTACTGGGAGAGTCAAAGGTGACATAAATGTGAAGGACTGGTTTCAGGCTTTATACGCAGGAGTGCGGTGGAGTCTGTTAACCGAGGAGAGCGGCAGGAGGCAGGTGCATGCTCAGGGTGTCTGTGAGTACAGGTAGCCAGGTATTGACTGAAACTACCCTGTGAGTGAGAAGCTTTTTGTATTGCTCCAGTTCAGTTTCAGCCAGCTGCTTTTTCATCCATATTCTGATTTGGGCTGAACACTGGCTGCTCCATGAATGAATGCTCATGGGGTGGCATGGAATGAAACATAAGAGCAGCGCATTTTCTAAGGAGTGGAAAAAAGGCAAAAGCAAAAAAAAAGCCTGCAGAAGGCTAGATTAAAACCCTTTCAGTCATCTATTTTGAATTATCTCACAAATCCTTTTAATATGAAAATATTTCATTGTCACAACCCAGTAGAAAGCAATGAAAAAAATCTACTTTGTTTCCAGACTGAAACATGTGAATGGTGTGAAAACATATTTTCTGATAAATGTTCATAATTTTTACCTATAGTTCTCTTCTTTCTAAAGATCACTGCATGCGATAATGTATTTTGGTGTGGGTTGTTTGTTTTTTTCTAAATTATTTATTTTGTTAAGTTCCCTTTAGCCATTCATTTATTTGCTCTGAGAATTCCAGACTTTGAAAATTCTTTTTCTTTTTTTGTTTACACTGCTGCTGCTATCAACATTGCTTTCTATCTTTACTCATTCTGTAGAAGTTGTAGAGACAATGCAGTGATTTTCATTCCGTTGCTTACTGTCTTGAAACTTTAATAAGCTTGCCTTTGGGGAAGATGGAGAGAGGAATCATGCACACAAAGCAACATTTGCTCCCACTATTGATTAGGCGTCAAGCACGCAGTATAAAGAGACTAATGAAAAGCATGCAGCATGGCACTACTACTGAGCACTCCTTTTCAGAATGCGGGCAGTTGTATTTCTAAGAGCAGATACTCATCTAATTTTTAATTTATTTTATTTTGAGGTTTGCTGTGGGGTATTTAAGTTATTTCTTTCCTTGTATTTGTTTTCTTACTGATTCCCTTGAGATGAAACTGCAGTTCTTGAAGTAGTACTTGAGAATTCCTGGGTGATTCATTTGAAGTCTTTATAAACTAAATAATTTTCAGAACTAGAACTGTCTAATATTGTTTTTCTTATATTGATGAATATCCAGTTAGAGCCAGTTTGGCCACACAGTCTCTTTGTGCTTCTCACAACTGTTTTTTCTTTAGGAATCCATTAGTGATTTCTATTGGTATTATTCTGGGAAGGATGTTATCGACGAACAAGGACAACGAAATTTTTCCAAAGCCATCCAGGTTGCAAAACAAGTTTTCAATACTCTCACAGAGTATATCCAGGTAAATTAATTTCATTAGAATGTTATGAACTTGAAATAAAATTCATCATACATTTGTCATGAAGATGTAAAGTAGCTAGATATAACATAAATATAATTAGATGCATTTGTTCTTCAACATTATTTTAGTGAATTTACATATGTAGGAAGCAAGATATTCAAATATAGATATATATATATAGATATAGATATATATATATACCTGTCACTACTCTTTTGCAATCTTATCAATTTATTAAAATTTACAATTATAATTAATCATCTATGTAAGATAGTAGAGTTTTGTTTTTAATTTTGATAAGACTGCAGCGATGTTGCCCACTTTAAAGCCTTTACCTTTAATCCACTGAGAAAACTAATTTCAGCACCAATCACAAGTTTCTGTTTAGTCAATATAACATTAGATAGTATTTTCTGTCAGGAATTAGGTTGTTTTAAGGCATTGATGCTATGTTTGAAATGGTGAATTCACACTTCATATTTGAGAATGGTAGAGATAAACTTGAAGTCGACTCAGCAATAAATGAGATCGAGATCAATTCTGTAGAAATAAAAATATAGCAGTTCTTCCAGGATATCTGAACAATTCAGTATCATTTAGTTCTGCAATAATTGCTTGTGTAAATCAGTCAACAATATTAAAATTTGATTCTACATATAATAAACAGGTTAGAGAGACTCTCACCTAGACTGTTAGGTGTCTATTATATTGTTTTCATTCAGATGAAAATAATTATTATAAAATAGTATGTTATAGTTCATGAGGATGAAATGTGATAGAACAGGGCTAAATAAAAATGAGTTAACTTGTATGCATGTGTGTCAATATATTTAATGTATACATATTTCTCGAATCACAAGTAGTGTTTTTATTTGGTAGAGATTTTATTTGTTATCCTTTGAGGCTTCAAAAGCTTTTGTGTTACTGTTTTTCAGAAGTTAGAATTTTCTTTAAGTATTTTTTAGCAGTGTGCTCTACAATATGCTGGGGAGAAAGAATCAGGAGACTGATTCTCTAATCCCTTATGTGAATTTTGCATTAACCTTCTATAAGGTTATTCCTAAGTTACAGAACTGCATAGCGAAGAAACAGCTTGAGGATTTGTACCCCTTTATCATTTATCATTTAAAGTTACAAGGAGATACACACTTTGGGATTCTGAATTAGTATATTGAGACTTGGTTAAAATAGACAGAATGGTTGTTAAGTGTAGGTATTCTTTACAGTCAATGGTGTTGTTAAATACGTAATTCTTGATATATTTAATTTTTCATAGCAGTTTCTAAAGGACAGCCCCAAGTTATGTGTTTCTGTATCTTTCTTCCTGTTTTTGTTGAATTTCTTGCAAACAAACTTTGGTTTTCTTTCTTGTTTTTTTTTTTGTTGCCTTAACAATAGGGTCCATGTACTGGGAATCAGCAAAGTCTGGCACACAGCAGATTGTGGGATGCTGTAGTTGGTTTCCTTCACGTGTTTGCCCACATGCAGATGAAGCTGTCTCAGGTAAATTTTTGTTTTTCTTTTTCCTTTATAAATCAATAGCATTTTTGTAAAAGAGAAACAAGCGGTAATATGTTTGAGTCATTAATAACAACAGTTAGTAGGAAAAATAAAAGGCAGAAGGGATAGACTACATTAAAACTGAAGGAATAAATTACAAAAATGTAGTGGGTGTGAATAGAAGGCCTGTAATTGGATTACTGGCCACAGGTACAAAGCAGATGAGATTAAACTGCAAATGAAGCATGTCACTGATATTCAGAAAGGACTCTCAGTTTCGATCTTTTGTACCTAAATTCTCTCACAGTGTTTTCTGCAGTTTCCTTTTATGCAGGACCCATCGTGTTCATTGATGGCTCCTGAATTATATCATTATTGAACCCTAGTTCAACACATGTCTGCATCTAAACCTTTTTCACTCTTAGTCAGACCTTACAATGGGTGAATTTCTTTTAGATGTGAGTACTCATTTCATAAGCTGTAGAATTAGTGAAGGGGACTGGCACAGACAGTTCTTCAGGGTGTGAAAATTTTTCATTTTCAGTGCATTTTTCACCTTCTTAACTTTTTAAAAGAATTATATGTCTTAATTGAATGCAGTGATTGTAATTTTTTAATGTAATTTGAGATTTTCAGAGAAAAATGTCATATGCTTGTAAAAGTGTTATTGTTAAAAAATACAGCTCTGAAGGCTCTGAGGTTTTAGACTTCATTATTTTGCTCTGGCGGTGTCCATGTAAGTATTATTTGTATAAATTAAAGTAGTCTTGCTCAGATTATTATTCTCCCTGCCCTTGGAACTTTATGGATTAAAGTAGGCTGCTTGCTTACACTTGTGGACTTTGGGCTACAGGTACGCTTCTCATTCTTTATGGCTAAATAGAAGTCTTCTTTCCACAAACGGCATCACAGTCAAACCTGTTTTTCAAGAGAGTTCATTGAATTTCTTCTGAAGTGCATTTAAAGTTGCCTGTAGATACTGTTCTGGTTTTGAAACATCTTTGTTATTTTAAGAATTTTTAAATAGTCAATATTTGAGTAGGCCATGGTGAAGGCTATTGTGCTTTCTTCCTGTTCCACTAAAGCAAACTGGAAAGAGGTATTTAAGTAGTTACTGACAGTGAGTCAAACACATGGTAGCTATGTGTTGATTATGAAATATGATGTGGCTATTGGCAGTGTTTGCTTTTACAGTAATGACAAGTTTATAGTCTTAGCTGTGCCCGGAGTGGCTTTGCAGCATCTTTCGTTTACTGAATCTAGAAAATAACAATACTCATCCCTCTTCTTCAGAGATAGCCCAGCGGCTTTGCACAAAAAGATCCACCAAAGCGTGTGGAGTTACGCGTGGTGTTCTGTGGGATGACAGAAACACGGTCTACTCCAAGTGTATCACTTCAAATGCATCACTGTAAATAGTGATGCTATTTTCCTCCTGCTTGGAGATCAAGCCTTTGGCTTTTGGAAACTCTTTGCGGGGGCCAGCAGGAAATACCAGAATAGACTTAGGCTCTTTTTCTTATTTATATTGATTGCAAGTATATATTAATAAGCTTTTCTGGTTCTGTCGAAGTACCAGTTTTCAAAAGTTTTGAGTGTGGCCAAGTGGAGTTATAATGAGTTGCCATATGGCTTTTGTCTGTAAGAGGGGCCTGCCTAGGCTAAATAATTGGGTTTTGTTCTCAATCGTGAGTTTCCAGAGCACTTTTGGAGAACACTTGAAGCAAGATTTTACTAGGAACGAAACTAAATCACTGTTTTGTTTGGGTTTTGAGGGGTTTTTTTTCATTTTAATTATGTATCTTGTACCAGGAAGCAACAATGTGATAATGATAATACTTCTTAAGAAATTTCCCTAAGGGAGAAAAAGAAAGTACAATTTTCAGTCTGAATGAACAAAGATCATCTGGGTTGCAAACAACTTTTGTAGTTAAAAGTTTTGTAATGAAAACTTACAGGGCAAATTAATTAAAAATCTTAGTATCTCCAAATTACATGGTTTTAAATCCAAGATCCAAATTGTCATTGTTGAAGGTGGAGTGGGTGCTTTAGACAAAGTTTATTATAAAAACCTTTTCTTTGAGTCTGAAGAACAGAAAGAATTCCTTTTTGTATTTAAACTCCTTCACAGAAAGGGGTTTAAATGAAGGTAAATCCTTCCTTAGCTTCAGATTTTGTTAACAGTTTAAATTTAAGGAATTACAGAGGTGTGATTAAATCACTGTCCTGCAAGTTTTAATGGTGGCAGATCAGATAAATTTATGAAAGATGAGTTACTTATTACGACATATGAACAGACAGATCTTAACCAGAATTACTTACTACACAGTATGAAAGCTAAAAACACTGGTCAACTATAACATTAAATGTCAAAGTGCACTGTATGGAAGCAATTCTGTTAAAGCAATTATATGCAAGCCAGCAAAAGAAATATTACGTAGAGGTTGGGTAATCTCACCACACTCCTTTTTTTGAAGTACTTCTTCCTCTTTCCCTCAGTCCCTGGGAAGTAACCATGGAGGGGTGTCCCAAATCCACAGGAGAAACTCCATATATTTCAAGTTTGTGGAAGAATCTAACTGTATGAAAGTGGCCTGGATTTTTATAGCATAAAGAAATTGGCTGGCAGTCATATGCCTCTAGGTCAATTTAGCAGCTTATCTGCTGCTGAAGTCTGAGTCCGACTTCAAAGGGACATATGTGTGTTTGAAGGTGGTAAGCCAGGCTGGCATTTTAGCATATTCGGCACTAAAAAACACCACTAGGGTGCCACCGGTAGCCCACCACAGATGGCTTGCACTGCTTTGTCTCCTCACTGGGTTCCAGGCCAAGCAGATAAGCTTTATCAGGGCAAAGCATCCTGCCAAGCCATAAAGTACCTTGAGTCTGTTGTGCCACTCACTGAAATCCAGCAGCGCTCAAGTATTTGTTATCAATGGCGTGATGCAACAGTGTATCACTGAGGGAGAAATTAAGGGGTTGGATAAATCTATCCAGATAGACTCCAGGCAAGTGGCATAGCAAACTTGATAAACCCAGTGAGAGAAGAGATGGCTAAAAAAATGAATTTAATGTATGTCTAAGGATTTATTAATGGAACTTTATTAATAAATATTTTTAGATTTTATTTCGACTTTTCTTTCTCCCTCCAAAAATTCAGTGGCCTATAATGAAATCACTCATTTTGAATCGTGTTATACTTTGAGCTCTATGTGCTGCTGCTATTTTTTTTACAATTTTTCACAGCTGTAAACTTGATTACACCAAAAGTGACAATATTTTAGCTGACATGAAACATCACAGAAGTATCATCTGCGAGCTTGACATACCCCATTATTCTTTTAAATCTTTTGACGCGTTCAGTTTTGTCTGCATTAAATTAATCTTTCTAAATAGATGATGCTGTAAATACACTGTAAGGAGTTAAGCAATTAAATATATTTTCACTGTATTACCATTTTTGACACTTCTAGCTTCTTCATTTCTAAGTCTGCTTTTTACAAGGTGAAATATGCATGCACATAAATAAATGTTAAAGAAATCAATATATAATTTATATTTATATACTTTGTTATTTAGGATTCCAGTCAAATTGAACTACTGAAGGAATTAATGGATCTTCAGAAAGATATGGTTGTCATGTTGCTGTCTATGCTGGAAGGTAGCAAAAATTTGAAATCTCTTTTACAGTTGTTCTAGCAAAGGTTTTGCCTTTGTGATTTTCTTATTTTGAGAAATAATGCTCTATTTTAATTTGTGTTTTTAATTTTCATGTCTCAGTTGTGACAAGACCCTTTAGGTCTGAAAGTGAATGGGAGATTTAGGTAGTGTAGTTGACATAGGCTATGTTAATTCTGAATGCCAGAACCTTATGAAACCCAGGGCTAGCAGAAGTTTTACTTTGTTTCCATGAACTTGACTTATCTTTTGGGTTTAGATGAAAAAGTTTTTACCATTTAAGTTGAAATCCTGAATTCTAGGGACAAAACAATTTATCAGCCATTTTGTTAACATCCTTATTATATTGGGTTTATTTTGGTAGTGATCTTGTCCATAAAGAATAGCTTGGTTCATCTAGAGACTATGTTCAAGGTCCTGAAATTTAGGATTCCCCAGTGAATGTAGAAGAAATACTCCTACTGTTGCTTTAGCTACTTTAGGGTATTGTATTAGTGCTTCTAATGGTAGACCAACTGGACATACACATAGATGATCCAAAGATCTTTTTTTTCTTTTTGGCTTCTTACATGCATCCTATCACATTCTCTTGTGAGAACTTGGAGGACAGAAAATGCAGTATAGATTGACATGTAGCATGCACTGCTACTGCTTTGCTCGTAGAAGGTTACTGAGAAGCCAACTAAACTCTTAGTACTTGTAAGCTGTGCTCTGCGAGGAAGCTACTGAGCTGCTCAGCTGGTTAATGTGACACTAGTTCTGTCTGTGTTGCTCTGTAGTGAAATTTGTAATATGCTACCCTGCTTTTAGTACTGTATTAAATGTATGATCTCTCTCTACAGGCCTTGTTAATTCTTCTTTTCTGTAATTGCAAATACTTAGTCAATTATGCTGTGTCCAAGTCTTAGGGTAGTGTTAGTAGTAAAAGATTCCAGATTTCAGAGCTAGCTTTCTCGTGTGAGTGTGTTGTCCAATAGTTTATCATTCTTACTCTTTGATTATTTCACTAATGATTATAATACACTTTTCTTTGCCAAAGCATTTGCTGACATCATTATCTCTAATATGTCATCACCCGTAGGTAATGTTGTGAATGGAACTATTGGAAAGCAGATGGTCGATATGCTTGTGGAATCGTCGAACAATGTGGAGATGATTCTGAAGTTTTTTGATATGTTCTTAAAATTGAAAGATTTGACTTCCTCTGATGCATTCAAAGAATATGACCCCGATGGTAAAGGGATAATTTCGAAGAGGGATTTTCACAGGGCAATGGAAAGCCATAAGCACTACACTCAGTCTGAAACTGAGTTTCTGCTGTCGTGTGCTGAAACAGATGAGAATGAGACTTTGGACTATGAGGAGTTTGTGAAACGATTTCATGAGCCTGCAAAAGACATTGGTTTCAATGTCGCTGTTCTCCTGACCAACCTGTCAGAACACATGCCCCATGATACACGCTTGCAAACTTTCCTTGAGCTGTCAGAGAGTGTGCTGAATTACTTTCAGCCTTTCCTCGGACGAATAGAAATCATGGGCAGTGCAAAGCGCATTGAACGAGTTTATTTCGAAATAAGTGAGTCAAGTCGGACTCAGTGGGAAAAACCTCAGGTAAAAGAGTCAAAGAGACAGTTTATATTTGATGTTGTAAATGAAGGTGGGGAGAAAGAAAAGATGGAGCTTTTTGTTAACTTCTGTGAGGATACCATCTTTGAAATGCAACTGGCTGCCCAGATCTCTGAGTCAGATCTGAACGAAAGGTCAGCTAATAAAGAGGAGAATGAGAAAGATAATCCTGAGGAAGAAGATCCTAGAATGGGTTTCTTCTCTTTTGTTACTATGAAGTCAGCTTTAGTAGCTCTCAAGTACAATTTAATGACTCTTATGAAAATGCTCAGCATGAAGAGTCTAAAGAAGCAAATGAAAAAAGTGAAGAAAATGACCATGAAGGACATGGTCATGGCTTTGTTTTATTCCTACTGGAGCATTTTGATGGGCTTACTACATTTTGCTTGTAGTGTTGTCCGGGGCTTTTTTCGCATCGTATGCAGTTTGCTGCTTGGAGGAAGCCTGGTAGAAGGAGCCAAGAAAATCAAAGTGGCTGAACTGCTGGCTAATATGCCAGATCCCACTCAGGATGAGGTGCGCGGGGAAGAAGAAGAAGGGGAGAGGAAGCCAACAGAAGCTGCATTGCCTGCAGAAGACTTGACAGATCTGCAGACTTTAACAGAAGAGAGTGATCTACTCTCAGATATATTTGGTTTGGATTTGAAACGAGAAGGTGGACAGTATAAATTGATCCCTCATAATCCAAATGCTGGTTTGAGTGATTTACTGAGCACTCCCTCCTTAGCCCCAATGCCCGAAGTACAGGAAAAAATCCAGGTAATTGCATCTTTTATTTGTGATATGTATTTCTCTCTTTCATATATTAAATATAGTCTTGACATAAAACTTGTGTCTTTGTTTTTCTGAGTTTTCTGACTTTTTTAAGAAATCACGTGTAATTACTGGTATTTAGTCTTTCTGATGTCATAAACTTGAATTTCCACAGCCTTCTCTAAGTACATGGTATTTTGGATTGCTTTTAATTGTGTTAAACTGCCTCTCTTTATTAATGTGAATTGAATTACCATCTTTTCTCTGGTTTCCAGTTGTTTAACAAAAAAAGCCTCAAACCCTAACATTCTGCATTCTGGGTATTCTTTTAACTAACTCTGTACTGTATAATAGTGTTTTGCACAGTTTTAAACCTGATTTTCTGTAGGAGAAGGTGAAAGAAGATGAAAAGGAAGAGAAAGAAGAAACAAAATCAGAACCTGAAAAAGCTGAGTATGTATTACTTTAACCTTTGATCGTACAAAAAAAAAAAGGGTTTGTTTCACTGAAAAAAACCCAGGCTGATTTGTGCTTCTTTGCCTTTAATTTTCTGTCCATTCAAATTCCAATTAGGTTGTTATTTTTTTTTTTTAACAATCCTCATCATCTGTGCACATTTGCAAGGAGATGCCATGTAATAAGCACCACTCTGATTCTATACATGTCCCTCTTCCCAGAAGTTTCCTTTGTAATGTTCATTTAATTTATTTTAGAATGTGCTTGATTGATAAATTTATTTCTTGGCAAATCTGAAAGCTAGAAGAAAATCTCTTGGAAACTCTGTGAGAGCACCTGAGTTCCAGAGACCTGCTGTCCATCAGTGGTAGAGGCTGAACCTGCTTTACCCTCTCCCATTTGCTATGACTTGTTTTGAGTTATTTGCATTTTGAAAAACCTTAATATTACAGTATAATTTTAATGAATTACAGAGTACTCTCACATCCTTATGAAGAGATTTGATCAATGGTCATTTAAGCACTTTTAGGACACATTAAAATCTAATGTTAATGCCATTAGCTCAGAATAAAAATAATGGAAAGAAAAATATAATGCTTGATTTTAACCAGTAAAAGCTATGGCTCTCCATCTCTGAACCATTTTATGGTTCCTGATACATGTACATTTTTGTGTACAGTTTCTGTAGCTGATTTATCACTGTCAAAATTCTAAGAGGATCTCTTAGTTTCAAACTCTTATTCTTATTGGTCTTCTGGGATGACAAACACTTGTCTGTGACAAAAACCCTTCTTCCTAATCAGTGCAGCAAATTTCTAACTTAGCCAATATAACTTTGTGGGGGAGAGTCTTCCTGACTTTTGAAGGTCACTTCACTGTTGATTGCTCTGCTTGACTGCCTGAGTTGCAGTAATACCTGTATTCCCTTTGAGAAGTGCAATGCCTGGCACTGTTAGCTTCCCTGAAGCTACTCCTAACATGACAAAATTTTCAAGTGGAAGTTTATCAAATGTATTCTTGGAAGAAGAGCAGCTTTGGACATCAGTTATTCTGTTTGTAGATAGGTACAGCGAAATTAATGATGTAACTTAGAAGTTGCCTCTCACTCTGGTTTGGCTTCAAATGGACTTCTGTGATCTTTCCATCTGTCATGCTGAATGGTCAAATTAACTTCTGAGATAATTCACAATTCTTTAGATCATGTGTTTGGAGAAGGCAGCCCACGAACTTTAACTTTCTCTAATGAGACAGCGTGGTGATACCCCCACACCAGATGCTGACAAATTCTTACTTCATCTCCTCCTGGAGTGGGTACTTAGGAGTTCATCAGATGGGCAGAAATGCAGAATTTAAAACTTGAGGTTTGGCTTGTAAGTGCAAGAAGACCCAAAGTTTTCTGCAACCTTTGTGGGAACTAGACTGTTTAAGTGCATGAGATTGGAGGGGAGCACTTAGACATACAGGCACTCATGCAGACATAGAGCTGTCAGCTTACAGACATTTTGTCACTGACAAGAATTAGCTGCACGGTTATGTAGAAGACCCTTTGATAACAAGGTTGGCAGATTCTTGATTACCTGCTTGTACCAGCTGGCATTCCCACTTCAAGGTGCCAAAGCAATAAGTTTATCTGTAGCCTTAACCAGACTGTCACCCTTGCCAGCACTTTGGACTGAAGAGGGATATTTGTCATGGGCATGAACTGAATGATTCATGGCTACTTGAGCCTCATTAAAAGATGCAATAGCCTATTTCAGGGTGTGATTTCAATTTAGCAGTTTTATTAACTTGATGTATTGTTTTGCCTTCTTTTGTATCCTAAGAGGAGAAGATGGAGAAAAAGAAGAGAAAACCAAGGAAGACAAAGGGAAACAGAAATTAAGACAATTGCATACGCACAGATATGGAGAACCAGAAGTTCAGGAATCAGTTTTCTGGAAGAATATCATTGCATACCAGCAGAAGCTTCTTGTAAGCTGTTCTCTACCTTATGTGTCCAGCTCTTGGCAGAGATGTGTACCACCATATTCTAACAATGCAAAGACAAATAGCATCTGCTTCACCGCATTTTTCTATCCACCATTGTCCATAAAAAAGACATGAAGCAAAGGTTTAATGGTGATGTTAGAGAAAAGAAACACACAAATAACTTAGTATACCACATAGTAATTCTTAGGAAGACAACTGTTGTCCCAAGCCTAGACTTTCGGAGATGCCTGTGTGTCACTGGAAAACATCCATGCATTTTTCTGGGAGTAAAATTCCTGAATTTTTACAGCAACTAGTGAGTCTGTAGTATTTCTCATTCCCTGAGAGACAACTTTTTGGAAATTACAAGCTCTCCTAGAAAAAGAATCAACTAAGATAATGATGCTTAACCTGAAGTGAATAAGAAAAGATGTTACAGATACTTTTTTTTTTGTGAAATAGCAAGTTATTATTTCTCAATTTTTTCAAAACCTGTAGAAAATAAGACTTAATGAAAATGAAAAACTGCATCTGAGAGTCTCTCACTAAAATACCAGATAATATTTGCTCCAGAACTGCTTAAAATCCATGCTTTTATTAGCTAGGAGGTTCCATTCTTATTCTCTGAGGCTAGGATGAAATGCAAAGCAAAAAGAAATACACTTTTACTATGTATATAGTGTATAATTGTGTAGGGATGGCCTACTTCTAACTGAGTAACATAGCAAAACTACAAAACTGCAGTCAAAATCTTATTAAGAAATTAAGTGTTTAAATTTGGCTTTTGAACTGAGATAAATTTTTAGGCTAGTCACATTGCAATCATGTGAATTTAACTTAATTTTTTTCTAATAGTCTCATTTTATATTTCATTATTAGTCATCTATGATTAGGGCAGAAAAATGGAAGGATTCCTATGGGAGAGTTAAAGCATTCAAAATGTGTGCTGTAAAGGCTTGTGAGTTGTCAGGAAGGGGAAAGGCACATTTCTGCAGTCCTTTTGATAGTGTCATAATGTCAGAAGAGCTTTCATGGTATTCATGTCACACATGAATTTTTGCCGACCTGGTAAAAATGCAGTTGATTTTGGAATAAAAAATACTTAAAATAAACTTACATGCATAGTTTTTTATTTTTTTGTAAAAGTAACAACTTGCCATATGTATGAATATTGAGCTGTAGGGAAGATAGAGACTTCTCTATTGCTACTACATTACTACTACATTGTGATGTCTCTGTGTTGGCTCCAAGCGTATTGAGAGGACAGTGAAAAAGGTGTACGAGGCAATTAGAAATCCTTCATCCTTTATGCATGGTGTGAAACGAAAGCTCCTTTATCCATTATTGCACATGTAGAGTAGGAGAGAACTTGTACATCACCCAAAATGTTTGTTAGTTTGGATTTTTTTTTAATATATTTCTAATTCTTTAAAAAGTTTCATAAGGGAAAAAAACCCAACAAAAACCCCCTCTCAGCAGCAACTTACTAATGATGGTTGAACCTTTATTAGGTGAAGAATATTTATGTTCTGTTCTCTTTTCAGAATTATTTTGCGCGAAACTTTTACAATATGAGGATGTTGGCGTTATTTGTTGCTTTTGCCATCAACTTTATCCTGCTTTTCTATAAGGTAAATTTCTCAGAATATTACTTTACAGATTGCACACTGGGAAACATCTGGGATTTGTAGACAATATGCTATGGTGAAACTGCCTAGCCTAACAGATTAAATACCTGCTTCATCCTATCACTTCAGAAATCTAACATGGTGGCAGCTGGATGTTTGTGTCAAGTAAGAATAGACTTCCAGTACATAAACAGCTATTTACAGAGCATTGTGCTGGGACAAAGGCAGCAGGCTGAGAGGCATACTTATGCCTCAGGTGCTCCATTTCTCAGTACAGTGAATTGGCCAAGCTGAGCCTTCATAGGTAACTCAAACTAATCCATGTCAGTTGAGATGTTTGCTTGTGCCATTATGCTCTCCCAGGAGGGTGTGTACAGCCAGGAGTCACATCATCTTAAGCGGCCTGGAATATCACTGATTTTGTCAAGGCTTTTAGTATCGTTAGCGCAACTCTAGAGTCTTTGGACTCAAATCAGTTTCTGGCAGAGCCCTGATGATAAAGACTACATGGGGATTTTTCAGGGGTTTCTTCTAAGAGGGCTGTGCCCTTTCTTGAATTTGAGGTGATGAAATTCATCATGGACCAAATTTGGTAACATGGACAGATAGTGAAAAAAAAGAAAAGAAAAAGAACACTATCACAGACTGGTGTAACAAGATGAAAAGATTTTGCTGGTGTTCATTGTGGACATTTTTATACAAAAAAAATTCTGTCTTTACAGTGATACTGTCCTTGGTATCATTCTTTCCAGCTGTACTACTTAGCTTGTAGTATTGTAAAGCTCCTGTCCAAGGAATACAGCTGCAATATTAAGTGTTTTAAACAGGTCTCCACATCTGCTGTGACAGAAGAAAAGGAACTTCCTGTGGTAACTGATGGTGAAAGTACCAAGCTGAACATCCTGGAAAGCGATGATGAGAGGGTCATTGCAGTGCATTATGTTCTGGAAGAAAGCAGTGGCTACATGGAGCCCACACTGCGGATTTTGGCCATCCTGCACACAGTCATCTCATTCTTCTGCATCATAGGCTATTACTGTTTGAAAGTAAGGAAAAAAAACCCACAAACTCTTTTATTTCTAGGTCTAAACTTTTTTATCTGCTGAGTGGTATGAATTAGAACTAAGTCAACCTGCTTAAGCAGGTTGGGGCACCATGTAAAGAAATACTATTTTGTTAGTGTAATGTACCCAGAAAGTGTGTGTTAGGTGATGGGTGTATTCAGGAAGTTGTAGGCCAGAGTCTGATTTGCTTCAGCCAGACACTTACAGCAGTAACCTGCTTCAGAAGCAGCTTGTGATTGTCGGAGACAAGGTGTGAATGGACATGACCAGAGGAAGGTCGCTGACAGTATCTGCATTACTGGTCTGTCAGCTAAGTCGTTTGAAAAGAATGCAGCCTTTTGGGCTACTGCTGCTGCATATTGGGACTGTACAAAATGCCTGCTTTTCATACAAACACTCTGCTGGCAGTGTTTCGGCAGGAGCCTAAGCATCTTTTAAAAGAATATGTTGGAGAAGATCTCTGTTAGGGATGTGAAAACTGAAGAGGGTAAAACTTCCATTGGCAAAATGCTGATTGTGGTTTAAGAAAACCAAATGTTATAAATCTCTGGAGCTGGAAGAAATTAATCTCAGACGTGCTTCCCTCATTTTAACACTCTGCCAGGGCAAAAGCTATACATCAAAGTGCGGGATAGTGCTAAATTAAATGGACCCTTGCTATGACCCAGCTGCTCATTATCCCTTATAATAAGGACCCTTTTTATTAAGGTCTTATGTGGTCCTTAATATTTTTCTTTTCCTCTTTTAATGGCTAATAATTTGTTATTTGCTAAAAAACATGATCTGCATTTGTAGTTCGAGGAAATTTTCATCATATTATTGCATTTAGTATTGGTTCTAATCTCTACTTTAAGTATCCCTGCAGGTCAATAAATACTAATTTTTTTTTTGTTGCACTGGTTGCCATGCAGCATGAAAGCTTAGGTTTCTGGCTTTTGAGATTGTTTTCTTCTCCCACTGGTTTTTTTTTGTTTATACTATGAATTTTTATGCTACATTATTTTTTAAACATTTATTCTCTGACTAGGAGGGAAAAACAAACAATATTTATCTTAATGAATTTCCCTCTTTCTGATTCTGAAACCAAAATATGGTCCAACAGTGGTTTCAGTCTGTGTTTTTGAGATTTTTAAATCCAAAATCTTCTGAACTGCAGGCCTATGTGTGATAGGTTTGCTTCTGGATATTTCTTAGCATGAAATCCGTTACATTTTTCTCATTCAGCTGTCTGAAAATAGTTTTGGAACTCTTTTTTACTGTATCTAATGTAATCACCATGTTGGTTGAATAGTCTTGATTTTCATTATTGCTGTTTCAGTATACTCATGTCCACTCTTGACTACTATTACAGTCAAGGTGGGTGATGCAAGGTGGGTACATTTTGGGGACCTGTGAAATAGTTCCAGGAAAGAGTAGAGTTTACTTTTTCTGGTAACAGATTTCTTAGGAAAATCCACTCAGCTTGGACCACTGTTTACATCTGCCTTCTTGGAATGTACTTTTGAAGTCATCCAGCTGACGAAAGAGAATTGTAGGTAAAGCCTGGCTAGGTGTCTCAGCTGCTGACAATTCTTTTTTTATTGCTTACAGTCTTTACTCGCTGCAGGGAAACACTTTGTTTCTCACTCTGAAACCTCAAAAATTCTTCAACAAATAAAAGGAGCCTCTAACATCTCTGAGTATTAAAATGAAATCCAAAAATGTGGTCCCAAGTTAATATTTTGGAACTAGAATTTCTAAAGATTAAAAAAAATATTTAGCTCTCTTTTGCTTGACTACCTCTAATCCTTTCATAGCACTGAAAAACTGTTTTTATTTGAAGGATCCCTCTTCAGGGGTTTTGGCTATCTTTTTACAACTGTTTGGTACACTGTAGTTTAACAATTCTGAATGACCCGATCAATACCTTTTCTGTGTTCTGGGGAGTTGTTAAGCCTTTTAATTTTTTAAGTACTATTTTTGCTTTCTTCAGTTTTGATACTTAATTTTGCATGACAACCAGCTTTTGTTACAGTTTGCAGACATATCAGTGCATTTTAATTAATTGTTGTATTTTTTTTTACTGCAGGTTCCACTGGTTATTTTTAAGAGAGAAAAGGAAGTGGCAAGGAAATTGGAATTTGATGGGCTATATATAACTGAGCAGCCATCAGAAGATGATATTAAGGGACAGTGGGATAGACTTGTAATCAACACACAGTGAGTTTTTACTTACTCTGTCTCATTATAGCCTTATAAGTAATTGTCCTTCTATTTCCACAGTTACATACTTATCATCCATCTTTTTTGAAATAAACAATTATTAGGGATATATTTCTAGCAAGGATATACAAAATTTTCAGGCACCTGCGAGGCTAATGTTTACTGTCATTTTTACTATCACTGTTTAATCTTGTACATTCCCAGATTTTTGCCTTAAAATTATTTCTCTTCATAAAAGAAAAATGCAATGAGTTTGTTTTGGCAAGCACAGTGATGATGGTTGTGCATGGCTCTCAGTTCAAGAGTGAGCTGTGCTTTGCATCACCTGTTTAAAGTTCCATCTCTCAGCCTGGTGGGACTGTGCGTGAGATGGATGTAGCTGCTCTAGTACACTGCAGGCATTGGCTCTGCTGTGCTTCTGAAGCCACATTTAAATGGTAGGCTGAATACCATCTGGTAACTTTCATTCAAGAGGGTTCACAAGTGACTAACTGGTGGTAGCCACCACATAGAGACTCTTAGAAACAAAATCGGTATGTATTTGTCTAAAATGTAATCTTGTTTATCTGTATTTTTCAGGTCTTTTCCAAATAACTACTGGGATAAGTTTGTGAAAAGAAAGGTGAGGCTTATTTTTAAAAAGATAAATGAAGTTAATATAAAATTTTAATGCATATTTCTTTTCACGTTTGGAGGAATGTGGACCACACTTCTTTGAAATATAACTTTGATTCAGTGTAGATTTCTATATTTACAATTTTAAAATACACAGAATTCCTTACCTCATTCTTACAACTACTTTTGAGTGGTTTGGATAGTTTTTCATTCAGACTTTTTCTACATACAGCTTTTTGTATAAAACAGGAATTCAAATACAAGCATGAAATTACATGAAGAATTTTGTGTGCACTTATATGTATAATGCAAATTATGTAAAATGTTTTGTCTGTGTGTATTTATGTATTTGCTTCTATACACAAAGAATGGTGTCCCTCACTCAATAGAAGGTTAAAAAATAATTAATAAGAAGACCCCCTTTTTTTTCCCTCTGACCCTTTGTCCCTTTTGTCCTTCTCTATTTTCCCACAGTTTTTCCTCCCCAAGTCACGTGAATCCATCCTTTTCTCCATCTTTGCTTTCTCCCTGTAACATCCAGTAGCATCCCATTTATGGGATGCATAGCGTATGCATCCCTTGGCAGTAATCCTCTTAATCTGACAGGTGATCTGGAGAGTTATTACCCGTGATTCATCTTGATGGGTTTCAGATTTGGACACTGGGTCTGAGGCTCTCCTGGGACCACCCTAGGAGGGACCAGGCAGAGCATCCATTCACTGTGAATCCGTAGTTTGGGTTCCTGCCTGCCACTGTGCCACTGTAGTCCTCTGGACTCGAGGAAATGGGCTTTTAATGGGCTGATGGACTTGGGACTGTCTGGGAAAGGTATTTGTTTTCTCCCCCAACTATTGTGTCTCTGGGCTCCTTTGTGAGTGTGCAGGTGAGCTTTTATTGCATAAGTTAATGATCTCTCTCTCAAAAATAGTCTGCAGGGACTGCAGAAGCTCATTTCTTACAAATGCTATTTTAAATAGCATTTTCTCAGCTTGCTCTTAAGAAATAAATCTAATGTTTGTACACTAGCTTACAGCAAAAATGATCTTTGCAGTGTGTTTGGTCACAATTGAAAAAGAGGGTGAGCATGTTGTTGGATCTGATTTACCCCTCCTTCACGCTTTAATGTCAATCTTGTATTACACTTCTGGAAATGTCTTTTTTCATACTCTTAGCTCTTCTGCTTTGTAACAGTCTTAGGTCAACCTGACAAAAAATTTCTTTGAATTTTGTATTCATTTTGCTGTGGAAAATATTTTTTTCATATTTTAAGTCATTATACACAGATTTCTACCTGCCTGTCTAAGCAAAGGAGAAACAGCAGCTCTCACAGAGTACTCAAGAAAGAAAATAAAATTCTACATTGCTTCTGTCAATGTAGTTAATCATGGAAGACTCAAATCAAAAGGAAAGGAGTATTCTAGAAGATTTGGTACTTTAGCTTTGGCTGAGGAACTGTGCTGTATGATTTAAGTGCCTTCAAATATACTGGTTTGCAAAGAATGTCGTCTTTTACAGATATTTGTCTTTTAATCCCCAGTCTAGAGAATAATCCAGTCATGAAGCACTGTTTTCAGGCTTGTTACAAAAAAGGCTTGTCTCTAAAAATCTGCAAAAATATCAATAAATATTTAAAGTATTTCCTTTTAAAAAACTTGCAAAATACCACCTCACCTGCAGGAGTCACTGAATTATGATCTTGTTATAGAAAATTTTGCATTTCTTTGACTATTATTTTTAAAATGAGAAGAGACAGAAAATATTTAGGAAGGAGCTGTGTGTTCAGTCAGAATGAGAGTGAGTAAAAGTTTATTTCCATAAAAATTACTGACAAAACTTGTTAAATTTTGTAAGAAAGAGATAAGGGATAGTTTGAATTCACTGAAAATAATATTTTGTCATAACTGTATGTTCAAGATCTTGTGACCACAATGTCATGAAGCACTGTTTTAAGGCTCCTTGTGTGTTAAACTTCTTGTCTCCAGATCCGGGCTAAATAAGAGCTGGTCTACCCAACTGATGAATGTTTTTAAATATTCCTTTTAACTTTAGGTCATGGATAAATATGGTGAGTTCTATGGCCGTGACAGGATCAGTGAGTTACTAGGAATGGACAAAGCTGCTCTTGATTTTAGTGATGCTCGAGAAAAGAAGAAACCAAAGAAGGATAGCTCCTTTTCTGCTGTGTAAGCATTTGCCTACAGTTTGTTTGTAATTGGGGGTTTTTTGTTTGTTTCTTTTATTATTTTGTTGGGGATTTTTGTAAGTTAAAATCAAGCATTCAAGGTTTGTCATTCAGACAAAACATTTGCTGCTCATTTGTGTAAATCTGTATAAGATAAATCAATTCTTATGTTGAATGATATAGTACATTTATTTAATTATACACAATATATATGCAGGATTCCTCTGGTTTTTATATATGAAGATTTAATTTAGTGCACAGCTTCTTGAATACATCCCATTTCCACTGATAGTGTCATTTGATAGTGTCATTACAGCTGGGCTGGAATCTCCTTTTCAAGTTCTCAGTTTAGCTCTGCTGGAAAGAATGGGCAAAAATGGCAATGTGTGTTTTGATTATAAAGAAATGATGGAATGAATTTAAGTGCTAGTGACCAGTAAAATCTAGGAATTGGGTGTTTAATTTTCCCATCCTTTTATAATTTGTTTTCCCTAAGCTATGCATTTGTTTATCGTCTGAGAGACAGAAATAAAGAAAAGCCGCTAGACATTCAGAGTAGTAAATCCTCCTTTGTAGGGCAGCGGCATCCTCAGTTTTTGTAAAGCACTGCAAAAATGGTTTTTTCAGTTCTGCATTATAAAAAAGGTATTCAACTAGATATCCCGTGTTTTAACAGATGGAATTTTAACGCTATAGAGATTCTAATGTACGAATGTTTATTTAAAGCTTTCTTCAAAAGCAACATTTTATCTATGGGTTTGCAAGGATTATGAAAAGTAGGCAGTGGGACTTCTGGTGGATTAGAATTACATTGAAGCAAGAGCTGATTTTGTAAGGATGGCTCTTTTATCCATCTTTATAAAAGATGGATATTAATAAACCGCCAGTCTGTCTGAACAATGAATCAGGTGGAATGTTAAGGCTCAAGGACTCTGTGGCATTTCAGTACTAAATAAAATTTTATATTGTGGCAGAAGTACTTTCCAGAATGCTTCTTACATCCAATTTTGCTCCTGCTGGATTATAGCAGGACCTATGCTTGAGTTTAGGAAAAAAAATTATTACTTTTATTATTGGTTTAAAACCAAAATAAAACTAGTTTCCCTTCTCTGTGTGCTCATGACTCCTATGAGGGGAAAAAAATTTAAATAGTTTTTCCACGAATAATCTTGAAAAAACAGACCAGAATGAAGCAATTGGAGAAGGCGGATAAAATACGTAGTTTAAGAATCATGTCTGAAGAATGCCTGGGGTTTTTTTAACACCTCTAACATCTCATCCATGTTATATACAGTTAAAAAAAATGTATGACCTCATCCATCTTTCCTGTTCTCTCTGGAGAAATCATTCCATAGTCATAACAGATTCACATGTTGTGGGAAAACAAAAAGCTATAATAAAAATTTACAGTATCAGTTGCTTCAGGAAGGTGCATTTATCCACTTTTTAGTAGTTTCAAAAATGAATACTAATGAAGCTACAAAAACTTACACATATTCCAGATTCAAAATTTGAAATATGTTTACCATGCAGTGAAGAGAGATGTGGGAAAAGCATTGGAGTTGAACCCTTACTGCAGTACTTTGGGAAGAAAATAGAGAATGGTGTGACCTGGTGCAAGCTGCAGCTCTGGTGCTGCTGCTTCAGCGTGTGCCAGGAGGAGGTGGTGCAGGCTGAGGCCAGACCAGATATCTGTGTTTCTCACAACACAGAAGGGAAGTGCAGCATGTAGCATTTTCATTCCCAGTACAAGTGAACAGGTCTCCTTGACCCCTAGCTCCTACTTTTTCTCTCCCTTTCCTTTGGAAAAATAAGCTGGGATTTGCATCTGTCTTTTTGCAAGGGACTTAAGGCACTCTACTTGCAGGTGACCATGCTTCTTCAAAAGCTTCTGCCCATCCCAGTGATATAGTGCATTAAAAAAAACTGCATTGTACTGACTCTTGAAGAGCCATCCAGCTCATCAATGCAGTCTTGAATATTTTTAAAGCACATCTATTTAAATATATAAATATTTTAATGTTCAAATAATTATTTAAAGATGTTGCAGTATTATTTAAATATAACCATCTAAGAAAGATGATGCAATTGGAGCTCTACTATAGATTACACGGTAAAGACAGTTAAATTTTGCACACTGAGACTGAGACGTGGTGGTGCTCTTTTTCCATTGAATTAGTTTCTTCTTTCAGGTGGAAGGAAAGATGGTGTTAAACTACATGCATCATGGATGTGTAGTATAGTTGAGAGAATAACACACACAAACATGAAAGTTAATTTTCAGAGGTGCCATCGTCAGTAGTACTTCCCTGTGCCTTCACCTTTTTAACTGCTGTTGTTTCTGTGATCATTAGTTTAGTCAGTCAATAGAAGAGGCAGATAAGGCTCAAGCATCTGCAGCAGGCAGTGACATAAGGCTAATTTGGAAAATAAGCAGGGCTTCTGTCAGATGCTCACATGGTGGAGAATTCTTCCACTTTAAAGAATAGAAAAAATATAAATAATTTTCTACTGGAAGATCTGAAATTTTTATAGGTTGGTGAGAAGTTAAACCGTATCATAAATGTGAAATGTACAAACAATGAATGCAATTGACCTCAGAATGTGAAAGCATTTAAAAGGTGTTGCTCTTCCTTGTCATGAGAAACTATAATCTAAGTTTTCAAAAGATTCTCTTGTGAGTAACCCATTTTTAGCAATGTAATATCTTGGAGAACAGGATTGTTCCTGGAAAACTAGTAGATTTTTTTCCTCAAGTGACAGTCTGTCTCTTGCCCATAATGGCTGCTGAAAAAGTAAGGAATTTTACTTATAGTAGTTTTTACACCTGAAGTCTCAAGATTTTGACTTGCCATGATGACACTAGAGGATTTACAAAGTGAGGATGTGCCTGTTTATTTAAGTAGAAGTGCATATCTGCAGGTGGGTAAGGCCTTCAGCTATCGTGGTTGCGAGGCAGGCACAGCCCCTGTTAATGTCCGAATTTCCAGCCTGTTCCATTGAAAGGAATGATGTACGTGTGGGAACCTCAATTTCAAACCTTTCCCCTTACGGATACTAATGTAAAATACCTCCTCTTTTGATTATTTACTTGGGAATCTTAAGCCTAGTGGATCCTTGCAGAGACTTTGTGTAGGATACCTCAAAATAGTAATCTGTTCTGCACTCTGTCTCCAAGACACACAGAAAGCTCACAGACACCCAATAACTCACTGATTTGTTTTGGTTCTACTTTTTTTTCTTTTTGTGATGGTCAAGTGGCACCATTCTCTATGAAGTATCACTTGTTGGTGTTGTTCAGTGCCTAGCACAAAGTTTTGACACAGTACAATAAAAATGGTATTTCCTACCTAGTTGACGATTAATAAAGAATGTTTTTGATCTGATGGGATGCTTTCTATTTTACAAAAAGTAGCATTAATAGAAGATTTTCCTAAGTTCCTGTATCAAAACTCATTAACTGGTAAGAATTATCATATTTTCATTAATGATTTTTCTTACATCCTTAGAAAAATGGGTCAATTTTCTGAACAAGCTCTGAAAATCATCTGATCTAAATTTGTCTGTCTTTATTGTCTTCCAATTGTGTCACTCGAGGTATGCTATAATGACTAAGGTAAAGAATTGGCATCTTAGGGTGCAAATTCAGTGACTTTTTGACAGCTACTTTATACTTAGGTGGGTTGCATTAAAAAGTAAATAAAATCTTTTTTTCTCCATGGATTATAAAGACAGTTTATTTCACTTTTATGCATGATAACATTGTAGAAATCAATCAGCATTAGGTCTGATGAATTCAAAACAGTATTTATGAATTTGATTTTTGCCTTTTTTTTTTTTGACAGATTCATTCCAGAGTAAAAGTGTGAATTAGAACAAGGTTCTGATGTATTTCAGCTTTTAGAGAAATAGATCAGCTGTTGACTCCTGTTATGTAGCAATACACTTCCCACAGATTGTGTTTCATGTTTTTCAGTTGTGTTTTGCTACAAAATGCAATTTTTTTAAATTATTTTTACAGGTTAAATTCCATTGATGTTAAGTATCAGATGTGGAAATTAGGAGTTGTTTTCACTGATAATGTAAGTTTTTCAGTGTATGCATATATATATAAAAATATATAAATACATATATTCATGTTCTAAAATGAAATACACACTTGTTAATGCAAAGTGCTTCAATGAGAGGTGTGAAATACTCTGGATTATGTTTATTTTACTACATGAAGAAAATCTTGACAGCTTAAAGAGACATTGTCAAAATATTTTTGCAGTTACATTGATAGTAGTCTATAGAATCTCAGTCAATTCCTGACCCCTTTCTGATATGCTTTACTAGAAGCAATAAACAAGCACTGCACTGTAGAATTAGAAAATTGACTGTATAAATGCTAATTGCCATTTCTCATATTGTTCATAAATTTTATGAACACTTGAATTATCCTGGAGCACTGTCAAATCAATATAATTAATGTATCTGGGATTGCTAAAGTTGTATCACTGAAACTGATAGTAAGATGTGCCACAGAATGACGCAAATTATTTTAATAATTTGAAAAAGCAAAAAACCAAAGAGAGATAAACAAAAATGTTAAAATGCAGTTTAAGAAGTCAGTCATCATATGATTTTTAAGTCTTCAGATTATTGCTTCCCTAACCACTTGTTTTACTGGTAAGAAAAATGGTTGGGGAAAAAATTATTTTGGAACTAGGACAGATGGAGAATAAAAGTGTAATCTGAAGGTACTCAGGAAAAGTGGAAACAATAAGTCTCCAGGTCTAGAGACAGCATGTTCTATAAACAGTGTTTATTTGGGACTAGAATTTTTTCTAAGGGATGTGGTGTAATTTCTCTTATAAATATGTACTTGTCTTTAAGTTCAATAAAAATGAATTGATAGAGGAACAGATGAAATTAACATTTATGGTTACTTAAATAATACTTATATGTTTAAGTCGGAGTTTTAGTAGCTCAAATTAATTATAAAATTCCTTCTGTTGCTTGCAGAGTCCTATAATTGTCAATAACTAACTTTGGGCATTAATATTTTAGTGTAATTATTTAGAAATTAATTAAAAGTAATTTAAATCAGAAAACTTTTTTTTTTATAGTAGAGACATTTACAAATAAGGGTTTAAGAATTTCAGAATTAGTTTTTACAATATAAATTCTGAATTTCTTGATTTTGCCCATATCTTGTGGACTTTGTATTTGAGGATTTAGTATTTTTGCTCAAAGAGAAAATTCTCAAAGATATCTAGAATCTTATCTGTTTTAAAAGAACTGTTTTCTGTTTAAAGAAAAGCGTATTTGAGAAACGTCTACCTTTCCTTATTGTCTTGAATTAAGTTAAAGATGAAAGCCATGAGTTTTATTTTGAATGTACTTGTTTTTTCCTTAGTCTTTCCTTTACCTAGCGTGGTACATGACCATGTCAGTCCTCGGCCATTACAACAATTTTTTCTTTGCTGCTCATCTCCTTGACATTGCAATGGGATTCAAGACATTACGAACTATCCTGTCATCAGTTACCCACAATGGCAAACAGGTATCAACTGTCATCTCTTTTCAGCTTTTTTACTTAAGGAGTACACAGGAAAGATCACTTCATTACTTGATTCAGGTGTTCTGTAGGTTGACAACAGAACTGTTCTTTCATCATAAAGTCTAGAACTTGACTTGGTGAGGAAACTAGACAATAAGATTTTTATGCAAAAGAAAAATGGACTAGGATTATGACAGTCTCTAACTGTTATGAGCAACTGTTTCATGAAGTTACTGTTTATGCTTTTTTCAAGGTGCATCTAAAGAAAGGTCTATTTGAGTCTCAGTCATTCTGTTACAGGACTGTTTGAGAAACTCAGCTCTTGGATGATGAGAAATCTTTTCTTAAACTATAGAATCTGAAATTGCATTTCTGGTTTAACTTAGAAAAAAGGAGCTAAGGCTTTTTGTCTACTGAGATCTGTTGTAGAAATGGCATTCAGTGTAACCTGAGACTCAGTGTTCCTCAAGGCTGATAGCCTTCCCATTTCACAGGAATTTCATAAACAATTTCAAATTGTAAAAAAGCCATCCTTGATCTCCTCAGAAAATCTTCCAGCAGGACAGCTAATACAATTATAATTATATAAGTAATCTCCCTTCTAAAATAGTCCTGAAATTTTAGCAAATTACCTATGAACTAAGGGGGCATTTTTTGTAAGGAACTTTTTAGATCTGGGAGCTACACAAGTGAAATACGAATTTACAGGATACTGAAGCTCCCTTCCAGCTGCTTTCCATTAAGCTCAGAGCAAAATCTGAATGATGCTACAGTTTGAGCAGTGGAGTACTTGTTGCTAGTTTTCTGAGATATTAAAGTATTAGGAACAGGGTTTTTTATATGTGATTTCATACATGTAAAAAAAGTTACTTCCCTATTAAATTAGTAAATATACTGTATTGCAATTAATTATACAATAGGTGATTGTACTATTACTGTTAGGTAGTGCATTTTCAGATTTTTTTATCTGATTGTGGGGATTGTATATGATTCTAATGGATTGTTTCATTGTGCATCTGTCCATATGATTTGTCTTTGTAATTATGTTTCTGAAACAGTCTTTGTTCAAAATAAAATGAAATGCCCAATCTTTGCATGAGAATGTGCAGATATATTACTCTGTATTACAAAAATATATAAAGAGAAAAAGTTTTCCTGCTGCTAGTACATAGAGTTTATTGTTACTTTCCTTCTTTTTTTTAGATTTATTTTTGAAAGAAAAGGTAAATCACAATTCCATAGTGGTGTTACACCCATTCTGTAATTTTGTCTTCCAGCTTGTCCTAACAGTGGGATTACTGGCAGTAGTGGTATACTTGTATACAGTAGTGGCATTCAATTTTTTCCGCAAGTTCTACAACAAGAGTGAAGATGGTGATATGCCAGACATGAAATGTGATGATATGCTAACAGTAAGTCTTATTTTGCTTTCTGGGTTTTTTTTTCCCTCAAACTGTTGTGGTTTTTGTCCTGACCTTCTTGTAATTTATATTCATACAGTTGTATCATTAGCCAGCAAGCAAGAAAGATTGCAATTGAAAGCAAAGAGACAAATACAGTGAACATCCTCAACAACTAGATAGATCTTGTGTATGCTAACAAACACATCTATAAAGGAATAGAAGAAATGTGGTACTATACTTTGCTATAGTTTTTCAAAAAGTGCAAAACTACAAGCTGTGAAGCTGAGCTGAGCTGACTGAAGGGCAGCACTTCTGAATCTTGAAATTTGACAGGTCATTCAGGAGGAGGGTCAGTTATAGGCAAGCATTTTCATAAGTAATGCAAATACTTGAACGCTTGTTTAAGCTTAGAAATCCATGAGTTTCTCTTAGCATGAATTGCCATAGTTATCTGTAATAGGCAGTTCTGTAACCACTGGGTCCAGAACCAGTGTAAATTATTTTGTACTTACTAAGACAGTGCCAGGCTTTGGAGTTATGGGTGTTAGGTAGAACTTAAAAGACGAAGAATTTCTAAGATGCATTGCCCTTGGTATCTCTCCAAAAGCAATCACGTACAACAGTTAAATGTATTTCAGTATGCTATGCAGCATGAATCTCTTCCACAGGGCAGACAGCATTTAAAAGCCAGATAAATAGATACACTGTTGAAGCAGAGTAGTATGTCTATATTTTTGTCTGGTTTGGGACATTTGACACAACAAAACCAGATAGACTGGAACACGAATCAGTGAAGGGCTGTTAAATTGTTCGGTGCCGGGGCACTTGCTATGGCAAGAGAGGTGGAGGGAATTGGGCTCGTTTGGCCTAGAGAACAGAAAGTGTTACGGTAGAGAGTGTGTAAGAGGCGCTCCCAGTGTCTGCAGAAAGATTACTGGGAAGACAAACCCAAGCTCTTAACAGGAAATGCATGGCAGGAGACTGTGGACATAAAGTGGAAAAATGTGTTCTGACTGAAGGGAGCCAAGCAATGGATCAGGTTGCTCAGAGAGGTTGTTGCAGTCTCCTTCTGTAGGAAGTTGTAATGAACTGAATGGATGAAGCCCAAACCAGTTTTTTCTGAGATTATGGTGGGCCCTGCTTGGAGCACAGACCTCATGAAGTCATTCTGACCTGACCTGCTCTGTAATTCTCTGAAAATACACGTATCACAAGGCTATAATATTGTACAGGAATGAATTAGAATAACATGATACGCTGTAAAATCAGGGCTGTCTTTTGTAAGACGATTTAAAAGAAAATGAATATAAAGAATACATAATTTTTTAGAAATAAAAACCTTAAACTTTTTAGATAAGTAACACTACATTCACTCATTAAGTTAATTATTACCTTTCAGTTTTGGAGTATAAACTATCTCTAGAAATTGTTAGATTTTTCGGGTAAGGGTCACTCAGCATTGTATGGTACTATATCAATTTCTCACAGAAGGGATTTTGGGGATAGTGTGGCATAGAAATAGAAGAATCGATTATTTGTATGGTTAGGTTTTAGGAGTTTGTTATTGTCATCACTATTTTTTGATAGAGCGTGAGAACCCTTGACCTGTAGTTTGCAAAGCTGCTTAAAGAAAAAAAACAATCCCCTGCTCTAGACCTTCAGAGAGTGATACCGTAATTTTCTATTAAATTATAACATGATAAAACTGGAAATTTTGTTTTGTCAGCATCCCAGGCAACTATACTGATACACCTATTATGCAACTTTTCATATAATAGTTTCACAGTATTATTCTCAGACATTTTCAATCATTAGCCTGTTCTCTGTACAAGCATTCACAAACCTTTATTGCTTAGTTGTGGTTGGTTTTATTTTGGATTGGGGAGGAGAGCTGTTTGTTTTTAAATTTGAATTTGAAACACTGAAAATGGGGAAAACCATTCACTTTTGATCTAGGAAACTGGAAAAGGAGATGGCTGTGATGGTTATGATATTTCCTATTTACACTGCTGATATGATTTTACATGAATCATGGGGTGCTGCTGGGCTTCTGGTAGTTGAACTTTTCCTCTTATTGAACTGCTACATAATGACAGAAGATAAAATACTGAAGCTTCAGCTGTGCAGCAGCATTTCCCCTCCCTCAGAAATATGCATAATCTCAAAGGAGAGAAAAAGATGGCTTGACACGGCGTAGTTCCTTGACCATAGACCAGTTTTATCAATTACTTAATTTGTAACAGTGGGCATTATTGCTCTTAGCTGCAAACAGCCTTTGTGCCCCTTTGTTTTGTCTTCTAGTGCTACATGTTTCATATGTACGTTGGAGTACGTGCAGGTGGAGGCATTGGCGATGAAATAGAAGATCCAGCAGGAGATGAATATGAAATCTATCGGATTATCTTTGACATCACTTTCTTCTTCTTTGTTATTGTCATCCTGCTTGCAATTATCCAAGGTATGCTTTTTTAACCCACAGTGGGACTGAAAGCATTATTTAGCAGTACTAAGATCTTAGTGCTGTGGTAATCACAAACCTAAGATTCAGACAGAACAGCAGGGCAGATCATGAAGGACAGATTTATGTAGAAAGTCACATCCAGCTGACTCTCACTCATACACTGCTCTTCTGAGTCTCTGTAAAATCAACAGGCTCTAACTGGATCAACAGAAACAAAATAAGGTTTTTGCTCTAAGAATACTGGTGTGACTGCAGATTCTGTCTTGTCATTGCCCTTTCTAAAAGCCTACTGTAGAGTCTTGTGGCACAACTTAAAATCGTCCTTCAGTGTAACTCATCTTACGTGAGCTTTCATGCACAAACTCAATACTTCTGTCAGTATTCTCCCTGACAACATCTAATATTCTTGACTATCTGGCAAATCTTCAAATTGGTAATAGTGCTGTGAAAATTGGACCATAGCTTTAAGAGGTTAAATCTTTTCTTAGATTTAGAAAAAAATTGCTGTTTTGTGTGATTCCTGCTTATTTGAGCAATGTCTAAGAGTAAAGAAAGGTACTTGATATGAAACAGCTTTTGTACAGCCTGGTTAATGACAGTGGAAAGTTAGCTGCCATTAGTCAGCTTTGGAATTTCAGTGAAACTATCTGACTGATAGTGTTTCTCACTATTGTAATCTGGATAGTGGATACCTTATGTTGGCATGTCAAGGGTTTTTTATTATGTTTACTTTAATTGTTTATTTTTATTACCTTGAGTACTTAAACCCCTACCTGTTTTGACACTGTACCTTTAAAATCTTGTCAAGAATGCCCAAAAAGTATTTTTTTATTGAAGCTTGCACAAGTTAATGGAAGTATATTCTCAATTTTGGAAAAATTGATAAATAGTTTTGCTGGGTGCACTTCCTGTCATTAATACTGATACCTCATTGCTTTCTGTCAGCCTTCAGCTAAATTAGGATAATTTTGACAGCAGTAAGGGTGCTTCCTCACTCGCTATAAGGAAGTTCAAAAGGCAACTTTGAGCTTGTGGTAAATTGTGTCTTACTCTTACTCAAGCGACAGGTTTTTTTAAAAGGCTTCGGGGGGGTGGAAAATTTTTTATACCCTGAAGTGGCATATCTCATACTGTTTCTTTCTTCATTTTGTGAGTGGCTGAAGAATGAGTCCTTAATTGTCAAGCTTTGCTTATGGGGCTGTCAATAGTCATTGTGGAGTTTGTCCTTATTTGTATTTGAGTAAGTGAAGGGAAGGTTATATGCAGTTTATAATCTGAGCCATAAAGCCCGTGATTCTTTTTCTTATTCTTTCTGTATCTCCCTCAAATGACCCCTTACTTTGGTAGAGCTCCAATAGTGGAACCTTGTACTACATGACAGCCATCTTGAGAGAGGGTGCATGGAGCTCTGGGCCTCTCTGCATCTGCTGTGTAATAAATGTTAAATGGAAAGTAGTATTTTTTCTATAGTAGGAACTTAATCACTGTAAACCCACGTATATTGTAATGTACTAAATCAAGATTAGAGCACTAGAAGTCTGTTTTGTCCCATTTTATAATTCAAAATGGTACTGCCAGCCATGTTACTGGTGTTTTTTTGGCTTGCTCATTTTTCTTTATGGTTTTCTTGTCTTTGGAATACATATTGGCTTCTGTTACTCCAGCATAAGATTCTCATTTAATATTCTTTATCAGAGTTCTGTTATCCCTGGGTTTCCAAATATCCCTTGTCACAATTCTGTTCTTGAACATTAACTATCATTTTAATTTAAACCCTAGGTTTAATTATTGATGCTTTTGGTGAGTTAAGAGATCAGCAAGAGCAAGTTAAGGAAGACATGGAGGTAAGAACATTCAGTTGCTGAACCATACCTATTTTCAGATTTCATGAATATGTGTTTTCAATCAAAATATTATTTAGCTAGTGGATAGTTTTTCAAAATATGAGGAAAATACAATCCTGTAGGTCATTTGATATCATACAATGTGAATTATAATGAATTGCATGTCTGTGGCTGTTTAAGTCTTTTGGATCTTCAAACTAGAGGTTTCTAACACAGTGTGTTAGCACTGTCATGTTACACTTCATCTCAGATGTCATTTTCTTTGGTTAATATATGTATGAAAGTATCTTGTACTTTGTGGTTTTTTATTCTGTCATTGAATTATAAATGTAACAAGTCAGGAAAGTGTTGCAAACCAGCTGTCCTTTGTAATGTGAACTTGGAGCATATTCAGTTTCAGCTGGACGAGCATTGAGGTAAATATTGCCAGGTGTTACAGTAAGTGCTGCTTAACATTAAAAGAGTCAGCTGTGACCATTGTATGCCATTCTGTTACATGATACCTGTTCACTTAGAGCTGGCAAAGATTTAGTTTTTTAGACAGTAAGAAGCTATTCTGATTGTAGCTAAGCTTCTATTCAAATGTTTTTGCTGAGGCATCCAGTATGAATCATAAAAACCTTTTTGTTCAGCGAATATTATATATAATGCATTGGCATTTTCAAGAAAATTGTTACTCCTTTTTCCTTTTCTGAAAGCAGGGCAAGTGTAATATGTAGTGTTGAAGTGCTCTGTGTTCTTTCTTTTAGACAAAGTGCTTTATCTGTGGAATAGGAAATGACTACTTTGATACAGTGCCTCATGGCTTTGAAACACACACACTGCAGGAGCACAACTTGGCCAATTATTTGTGAGTACAGTAAAAATGCACTCCTCACTAACTCATGATCCTTGCAGCCTCCTCAGGTACCTGATTAACTATCTTGCATAAGTAATAGTCGTACTGTTTGGCTTTGGTGTGCACTTATGCTTTCTGAATGTATGATTCTGTGGCAGCGGCAGCAAGGAAGTAACAAATTTCATATCCTGCTTTCCAGCATGGTTGTGGCACAAGAAGTTTGTGTGAGCTTGGAGATGGAAACAAACTTGATACATGGCTGCAGAGGCCACATAAATTGTAAAATCGAATGAGGTGTGTAAGGTGCAGAGGAGCAGTATGACCTGGCCTGGAGACTGATGGAAAGAGAGAAAAAACAGAGGAGTAAGACAAAAAATCTTACATTGGACAAAATATTTTATGTGAGGTGCTAAAGCCGACCAAGAGAACGGGAGACAAAGGGAGTTAGGGGAGCTGTAATTAAGAGCTAGAGATGAAAGGGATCAACCAAGGGCATCAGGTCCACCTTTGGAAAATCCAAGCAGAGCATCAGTGACCAATAAACTCAGTTTTTTTATATCTGGAAATAAAGCCAATTATCAGGTCTGCAACCACTGTATGATACTGTTCCTCTCAAACAGGAAAATACAGTGCCAGAGTGTATTTTATACCAGTGCTGTCAGTATGAAGCAGGGGATGGATTGTATCTCTTTGTTTTTAAACTGGCACTGTATGTGCACAAAATAATGAGACTGCAAAGTCAAACATGCCTATACAAAACTTCCACCTGAAAAACAGGTTGTGCAAACAAAATACATTGGAATCACTATCATATGGGATTTTGTTCCTACTTACTAAATACTGAACAAATAGCATACTATAGCATACTTGCTCTTAAGTGCCTCAGCCTGAGGAACTGGGTTTTCTTCTTTTTGTTCATGATCATATTTTATGTTTTTACATATGTTTGGAGAGAATGTCTCTTACGAGTGAAATTTTGAAATTATCACCCACTGAATGTCAGCTATCTCAAACCCTCAAGACTAATGTTTTTTTTTAAATTAAAAGTTCTTTTCTGCTCATGTTGATCTTGCATGCACTACTGAAATATCCCCAACTTGTAATTTCAACAACAGAAATCTCTTAGATATCTTCAGCGTTTCTTATTCAGTGTGGGAAGAGGAAAAAAAGAAATTTCCAATGACCATTTTCTGTCTGCTTCCAAGTGGCTTTCCATGGGCAAGAAAATGTCTGTTGTAATTTTCAGATTAGAAGGTTTAGAAAATCTTCATTTAAACTGAGTTGCTATCTACAGTAAGTCAAACTGGATCTCATGCATTTTAGCATACTACTCATTGAACAATGAATGTCAGCAGTGTCAGGAAATTGTTTAATCTGTCTCAGAATATTATCATAAATAGAACTCTGGAGCTTGTAAGTCCATGAACAGCATTATCACTGTACACTCTGAAGAATATCCATCTCCCTGTGGGTTGCCTAATATTTCCAAACACTATTTATAATAGCTGTTTCTTTGCTTGTAGGTTTTTTCTCATGTATCTCATTAACAAAGACGAAACAGAGCATACAGGACAGGTAAGTTGAATAACTATTAATATCAGCTGATTCTGAAATAAAAATCATTCAGGCTTGAAAAAACTATGATTTTTCTAATGGATAGCTTCCTGTATGGTATGGAACTTAATTACTACAAAAATAATGAGAAACAGAACATTTAAGCATTCTGTTGAAGCAGCACTCTTCATTTCTCCCTTTCAATTCTTTTTTTAATAGTCTTTATCTTTTATTATTATTATCTACATATAATCTTCTATGTCTACATTCCTGAATAAGTCCAGATGAAGGAACTTGTGAATATATTTAAAATGAAAACTGTATGAACTTTTCTCTGGAGGTTTCTTCTTTGTTCTTCTCTGTTCTTTCAAACTTCAGGTGCCCTCTTCAACTTAACTTAAAAGTCACTAAGAAATTGTATCAAATTTACAGTCTACTGATGCAGAAGTTCAGTCAAATTTCTACGACAAAATATTCTGCTTACCGTGGTACTTGCCTTGTGGCCAGTTTTAATTGAGCTTTACAGTGTTCTTCGATGTGCAAAAAGAACTAAATGACCTGTTTCTCTCCTATGCATTTCTGTAGTGCCTTTTGACCAGGTGACAAAAACCTAAAAGCTATTCTAAACTAATCAAAATCATTAACATGGTTTTGCAGATTGGTGTTCAACAACCTGACATGCACAGAATCAAAAAAAGTGAAGTGATATATAAATAAAAGAGGAAAAAAAGTAAAGGTTGATGCCTTCTCATTAAATCAACTTAAATAATTTTAACTGTGTTTCTTTCAGGAATCATATGTATGGAAAATGTATCAAGAACGGTGCTGGGAGTTTTTCCCTGCTGGTGATTGCTTCCGAAAACAATATGAAGACCAGCTCAACTAAGCAGAGATGAGGATTTCTGGACAAAAATGTCCATGTATTTCCCAGCTCTTTTGGGAATGTCTAAAAGATTTCTTAAATCCCCAAAGCTGTGTGCATTTTGGAGCACCAAAGCTCTGTTTTTAATGACCCAACTGCACTTTTATTTTCTTGTGTATTTGCTTTGAGAACATTGGAGTAAAGAACAATGAAAAATTACAGCAACTTTGGAACCAAACCAACCACTTGCACAGGCAAAAGATGTCCCTATACATAACATGCACATACAAGTAGAGACTTGAGACAGCTTATTTTTGAAACTGCCAGATGATGCCCTTGTCTAAAAGTTCACACATGGGGTGACATGGTAGCAACACTCATTCGGTCTGTTTATTTCATCATCCTGGAAGGAACTATATATAGTTCACAGAGCACTGTAAAAGATTGTTGTGGACACTAAGTTGTGGGGAAATAGTGCCTTACTATATGTGGGTTGAGCTATGCAGAAGATGAGTGCATGATGACATTTTTTTTTTTCTTTATGTCTTCCCTTCCAATTTAGTATTTATTTTGTGGTTTTGGTGGGTTTGGGAGGAAGGGATTTGATTGTGCACATCTTTTTAATAAGACTGGAGTGTCTCAGGACAAGATTAGGTTATTCTCATCAAGTTCATTTCACATTTACCTTCCTCTTTAGCTTTTGCTCTTATTTTGGTAATGCTCTGATACAACACTGCTACTTTATGAAATCTTTGTATGAATACAAGACAGCTGCAAAAAACACTTTAACAAGAAATGTTTCATTGCATGTTTATTATGCAAGTTTAAAACAATCAAAAAACAACCTTCAGAAACAAGTTGATCAACATGAAAAAACATTCACAATAATTATATCCATAGTAATAAAGTGTTGTGGGCTTTATTGTACATCTGGAACAAGTGTCATCAACCAACAATGTATATGTTATGAATTTGACAGTAATTTTGGTTTCTTTTCTTTTTTCTTTCTTTCATTTCTGCCACCTGTGATCGATAGTGGAGTTGAAGATTTTCTTGTTAAATTATTTTTTAAAAGCAAAGCTGAAGCAATATCCATTCAGGGACTCCATCAGTTGCATCATGAAACACCAATGATGTGTACATTACTCCATTTTGAGTCCTTTTCAATTGTAATGCCAGTCTTTACAAATAAAAAGAGACATTCAGAATGGAAACAAGCTGGTTTTGGTAGCATTTGAAGTCTTTGTTATAGAGTCTTTTGATCAATCCCTGAAATAATTTCAACCACTTCAAACCAGGATTTCAACCACTTCAAACTGTTTCCTTAATGAAAGGGTTTGGTACTGTTTTTGGTCTTTTCTCCTGGACTTCTTGCTGTTCTGTTGCTCTTTCTCGTTTCTTTACAGGTCACAGTTTTGTCATAAACAAAATTTTCTGTATCAATATTCAGTTATAACTAAAAAGAAAAAGAAATTACATCTAAAAATGCTAAGGCTGTGTTCTTAAACACCAGGCTTTCAGTTCTGTGAATATTGCTGAATTTGGTATCCTGTTCATGGTTCTGGTAAAATTCTCTCAAACTTTGCAAGATTTGAGGCCAGAGGCAGGGCAGGCTGGTGACAGTGCAAGGGACGGGTACAACAACTACAATTTTTATTCAGTTTTTAAACCACTCCCTCCCAGACTGGAATGTTCATTCCAGCTCTGTTTCGTGCCTATTTGGAACAACTTCATAAAGCACCTTTATTCAGCCTTTCTGGGATTTGTGTCTAAGATTTAGAAATGGGGGATTGCAGTGATCTTTCTTTTTGGGTGTACAACATGGGAATAGTTGTGTGACACACAGGTACACAGGCTATTTTGGTTTTGCACATTTTGTAGAAAAATAATAGCTAATGATTCTGAGGGATATTTCAAGATTCCTTTATCTTCAAAACAAATTCAAATGGGCTTTGTAGGTAAATATGGGAATAAGAGTGATATGTTTCTTTAATTTCAAGTTCCAAGTCCCAGAGCTCCTGGGGCATCCTTCCTGTTGAATCCAGTATGCTTTTTAACAAGTACTTGTGAAGCCATGCTTAAACACTAGAGGTTTTTTTATGATGAGACCTACTGATCATATGGAAATGCAAGAAGTTTAAGTATGAAAAATCTTCATTTATTAAATCAGTTATAGCTTTCACAGAAGCAAATGCCTGTATCTAGAAACTGGTCAGGAGAGTTTGGAAGACTGGTGTTCAGTGCTGAAAAAGGATTTGAACTTGCTTTGACAGACCTTCAGAGCCTGGTTTACACAATCCCCTCTGCAGTGGCTGTAGGCTTAGACAAAGTTGAAAAAAATTCTTAGACTTTACTGAAAATTACTGAACTTCCTGTGACAAATGCAACTTCTTTGAATATTTGTGTAGTAAACAGTCAACCAATACAGATAATTCACTGCTTTAATAGTTGTGTCAGAAGAAATTAACATTGACAAAAGTGTCCTGTGTCCTAGCACAATGTCCAAGAGCAGGTAATAACATGTCGCTTGAAAACTGCTGATTTAAATCCAAGAAATTAAAAAATTTGGTGTTTACGCATGTTGTATTTAAGGTAAGGTTGTACTTACACACACGTTTGTACATGCTAGGTTTTTTTCAGCTGATAGTTGAACTTACTGATTGTGTCAGTAAAACAGTAATTTTCAGGAGGAAATCCTGAAAATTAAGGAGCTCCTGCTGTTTATTGAAAATGAAGTCGCTCCCATCCTTTGTTAAAAAAAGCAGACAGAATTTTTGCTTTTTATCTCTGAATGTCAAAAGAATTGAGAAGAGCTCCAGAACTGATCACCCCAGCACATCAATGTTGATTTCAGCAAAGGGACGAAGAAATGAAAGGCAACAGAAAAGCAAAGTAAGATGGAAGAGTAGTTGAGGTGTGATTTATTTGTGGAAGTTGCTACCTCCTTATAAATTGTTCCCTTTAGAATTGACAATTTTTGCAACTTCTTCCTATAATCTGTTCTTATGTCTTTTCTATCCCCTAAAGTTTGAAGGTTATCTGTGCTTTTTAATGAGACAATCACAGAAAATAGAAAGGAAGAAAATGTTTTTGTAATATCCTTGGCCCCTCCATGATTACAAGATTAATCCTAATAGCACTAATGTGCTATTTAAGTTGTTGAATGTTTTAATTTTTACTATCTTCCTACTGTTGCAGAGCTCTTATTAATATGAATTATATTAATGTTTATTTCTATAACTATGATAATATTCCTGCCATCTTCAGGGGCACTGAATAATTCAGTTTACTTACATAATCACCTGTGAAGTTTTTATAGGGTGTAATATTTTTTACACTAGAATATTTTAAAATTTTTTTGTTCATTAACCAAAACAAAACTGATGTCCAAAACAATCTTTTTCAAATGATAAGACATATATCACAGAGAGCATTTGTGGGTATGTTCTTTGATTAAATCTGTCTAATATTTATGCTCATAAATACAGCCTCTTCAGTCTCTCTCCTTTTAAGTTGTAGCTGCTTTTATTTGTATAATTATTTGCTTCTTTTTCAGTTTTCTTCAGCTTTTCTAAAGCCATGCCAAACCATAGAAACTAGATCACAAATACAACTTCAGTTGATACAGATTTTACAGTCATTTCTTACTAAAAATTTGAAAGATATTTAAGCAGAAAGATACATTTATACTTTTTTAGGGGTTTTTGAAGCTTTTTTTCTGGATTAGGGTGTTCATTTTTGTCTGCATAACATTTTAAGCAAATCCATGCAATTCCTTCTATCCATTTTACTTTGAAATTGTCTTTTTGGTTTAGATATTGTGAATTGGATGTTTAGGCAAAAGGATGTGTCTCTCTTAGGTGGTAGAGAAGACTCTTCTCAGCAGATATTGAGGATCCCCTTTCTCAGCAGTTATTGAAGATCTCCATCAGCCAAACAGCATCCTTCTGCTGTGTCAGTGGAGGTCAAGAGTTGAGGCAATTCTTGACATGAGCAGCTTGCTTTTGTAGTAACTTGGCTATGGGCTAATCCGCAGTTACAAAGGCTTAACCTATTTGGTTTTTGCTGGATGTGAACATCTGAGCTAGAGTTCTCATGAAAAGAACATAATGAAATTTTTGGAATCGAAGGGGGAAAAGCTCAAAGCCTCACAGTTAAAATAAACAGAAGGTCCTTTTTTTCAGTCCATTGTGAAAATGCTCCAAGTTTGCATGCAAGATGCAGTTGCTGAGTTTCTTTTTAGAAATTGCAGTTAGATAGACTAAATACTCTCTCTCTAGATATATTTTAAATAAGAACTTTTGGAATGCTGAAAGGGTGGCTAAAGAATTCTGGATCATGGAAATTGAGAACTGAAATAGATCAGAAGATTTTGGTTAGTTGTTCTTAATGTAGTCCTCGGAAGATAGAAAGAAACTGCATTAATTGATTGCACCGAAGAAATAGAACCATGCTGAGAGAATTGGAGAAGGGAGAATCCTCAAGTCCTGTAACTGCAAGTGAATAAATGGAAGAAGTGTAAAGAGTCATGTGCTGTTATATTTCTTCGGAGATTAATAAATTGCAGTAATTTTGAAGAAGTGTTACTCTCAGTGTTATCTGCACGACAGGCACAGTGTGGCTCAAAGAAGTGTTATTCTGTGAGCCATACTGTGCCTGTCGTGCAGATCAGCGGGAAGAGGTGAATGGATGACAACTGGCTTAAACAGTGACATCCAGTGAGGCTGCTGTTCCCTCCTGTGGTAATGTGCTCAAGCTATATTCAGTGCATCCGGTTCTGAAGGGGTCCCTTCCCATCTCCCTCAGTGCCAGGGCAAGGAAGACAGCTGACCATCTGTGTTCTCTCAGTTGCGTTATCGGCTCAGTCCTCTGGCAGCAGCCAGCGCGCGGCTGTACCTGCTGATACGTACACACTCGCAGACACTTCCTCGTGAGAACAAATTGAAGTTAAATTGATTAGACAGCTGCTCAGTGCTGACAACAAGGCATATCCTTTTATCGTGTGGTCCATCCTAATGGAAGGAAAGTTGTAAATTCACTGACTAGGAAACAGAAAATAAATTAATGCCACTGGACCATATAGCGGCAGTTGATTTTTGGCTCTGTCCAAACAACATAAAATTTCAGGCACTAAGTAAAATATTGTGAACTTTTTAGGTATCTACAATCTGTATTAGAATAAGTGGCTTCATAGTTTTGATGTAACTACTGATATATTTTAAAGTGCTTTACAATGTTATCCTAAGGTATTAATAAACCAAGTTGTTGATTTTGTATATTAATCATACAATATCTCAAGTTGGAAAGGACCCATAAGAATCACTAAAACTCAGTGCAGTTCCTTGATGTTTAAAAATATTACCATCCTTGATGATCGTCTATGTACCCAACTTTAAGCAAATTCAAGTGATTTAGAAAGGTGATGGGAATGGGAAAGGCTTTAAAAACGGAAGGTTTTTTTACCTGAAATAAATTTATAAGTTCTCAAAAAATTTGAAAGTAATTCTGTGATTTAAATTTTATGACTTTCATCCATGAAAAGGAATAGCACAACTCCCCTTGGAAGGTAATAATCTTAGTATATAACTTCTAGATGACACAGCCATTGTTGTGGGTCTGTGCCTGTTTGAAAGAGATTGAAGTGTGTCTGATAGAAGTGTTAGTACTCCTAACAGAAGGCTATTAGGAAACAAATTTGACAATTACTTTCATTTCTTCTTTCTTCTGCTCCCTTTCAGCTGTAGTGGTCTTTATCATTCTGTTTCCCCAAATGTCCTCCTGTAACCCATTACATTACTATCACAGCATTACACTGTTTTTATCCTTATACCTGGGAAGAACAGGCAGCTAAAATGTCCAACATTATTCTAACAAATGCAAATTGTCACCCTGTCAAGATTCATTGTAAAGAACACTATCAGAAATTAATATTGCAAATTACATTTAAGAGAGTCCTTTGGTCAAAGCAGGTTTTATGGGATAAAACATGTTGAAGCATTCATGGGGTCACAGAAATAAGTAGGTGAATTCAGTAAAGTAAGATCCACAAACTAATCCTAATCAATGGAAGGAAGATGATCACTAATTATTATCAAAACCCTTTCTGGTAAAAGGAAGTTACTTAGAAAATGTATTTAATGCCTTAGACAATTAGATGTGTTCTACAGATGTGTAGAAAAGCATTCAAAACTTAAAGCTCATTTATAAAGTAGCAAAGTTTCTGAAATGTAATTTTTTCCTTGGGGAAAATAATTTGAAATACAGGGTTTCTATTAGACTTATTTAGAATGATTCTTTTTTAAGCAGAACTTGGAGAAATAAATCTAGAATACAATGAGAAAATGTTTGTGTTGCCCCAGTTTTAGAAATGGCAGGATTTGGTAGAGGGCATATATATCCCTGAGCACTGTTTGTGTGGCAGTATTCTAGCAAGCCTTCTGGTTGTGGCTGAAGCAGCTCATGGGCTGGATTGCAGCTGCCCTGAATGCTGAGAAATGCTAAGCCTCTTTTATATGCTTGACTGTATGCAATCACCAGGCATGCAGCAGTGACCAAGCAGTGGGGAATTAGAGACGTAAAAATTATCTTCTCAGCTTCTCTGGCTTGTTACAGACACAGGTAGAACACAGTTATTACCAGGATTTACCCACTGGGAACTCCGGAGCCTTTGTAACCAAAATTAAATAATTGAACCATGTGGCCCCACTGTTAGAGTTATGGAAAAAAAAACCTGAAAGAGCAGAAGGCTTCCACACATCTTAGAGAGTTTTGAACAGGCTTCTAGCCCTTATGACAGTGAGTAGCTTGAGGGGACACCTTCATTTTTGGAAAACATATTGAAGAATTTATCTGTTAATCTGGTGAATGGTTATGACTGAAAACTTCCTTCTTTACACTACAATATAAGATAGAATGATAGAAAAGTAGCCTGAGCTCTCTGATTCATAAGGATAATGAAAGAATAAATAATTTGTGTGTATAAAACTTGAAGCCGGATATTCATAAGTAACCTTAGTCCTTTTAATAATGTGATTATTGCATTAGGAAGGAGACAGAAACAATATTTTATTAAAAAAAAAGAAATCGCAGTGAAATTACCAGCTTGTCATTTCCCCCCGCATTTATACCTAGTCCATTCGAGTTGTAGAATGTCTGATTCCCAGAGTAAGGTGAGTTCCCAGCTGAACATGAGCTGCCATTCAGGCTGAGACCCTGGTGTGCACTAGCGTGGGGTGTCTGTGGTAGAGTCTCTTGGGGACCCTGATGTGTAGGTGTTGCACAACTCAGGGAGATCAGTGTGGTAAATTAAATCAAGGACACCTTAGCACCCTGGAGCAGAATGTGGCACAGTTATACAGGTTTTAGTTTTTACCCCACTGTTTCAGAAAGAAAATAAATTTAAAAACAGCTGTAGATTATTGTATGTAAGAAACCACTGCAATCTATGACTGCGTTGTCGAAGTAGTTGCACAATACTTTATCTCAGTTTATTGTCTGGAAACCGATTTCCAACTGTCAACAAGCTGTGCAAAGAGATTCTGGTATTTTTCCTGTTTAATGATTTCTCCATGTGTGATAATTTCTTGACTATTAAGACAGGAAAAAAGATTTCCATTCAGAGCTACCTACCTTTTCTTGAAACTCAATAGCAAATGTCTGTTAATTTGCTTCAAATGCTTTCTTTTCCCAAACCTATTTCATTGTTTCAAATGCTAATTCTTTTTCCTGTGTCATATGCTTTTGCTTGGTTAGTGGTTAACCTTTTACCCCTGAGGATTCTGCCAGTCACAAGGCTGTTCAGCTGTCTCTTGGAAAAACAGAATTACGACTTTTTCACCTGAAAATTTGTGAGGCTTATTTCCTCATTTCTATATATTTTTAAAATTATTATTTCTGTTAATTTTTTTATTATTTTTTAGTAATCTCTAAACTCTCTCTGGATACCAAAGTTTTCCAACAAAAATTTTAGAGTAACATGCTCAGCACTTTAATGAATGTATTGTGTATCAGACATGAAGGAAGATAACGCAATTAAAAATAATGATCCAATGCCATTCCAAATTTTTTATTACCTCCAGCAATCACTAAATTATGAATGTTATCACATACTTACAGCTGCAATGAAAACGTCTTCACTTGAGTAGAATATAGTGTTCTTGTTAATGTAAACTGTGCACAGAGTTATTTATACAGCATTTTCACTTAAAGCTTCAAATATAAACCAATTAAACATAATTCCCTCTATAAGATTCCTTTCATGCCTCAAAAAAAAGCAACAGAGAAGAACAAATGAGCTTAGTATCTTTTCACACTTCATTTAACAAATATTGATTGTTATGTAGTATCAAACAATAGGCTTGTTAATTTAATACTTTTGGAAAAATTCCAGATGTTTTGATGTGGGATGGGTTTTCTCATATATATTGAACTGAGATCCCAGTCCTTGATATGGAAAAAGAAACTTTAGAAATTCTAAAGCAAGTAAAAAATCTTGGTCATGAAAATAGTAACATTCAGATTTGGGGCTTTGCATTTTATATGTTGTCCTTATGAAATATTTTTAAGTATCATTACACACTGTTACTCTTTCATGCATTCACATTTGTTGGCTCCTGCAATTGCTTGTTTTGGTTCAAATAGAACCTTCTGTGGCCTTTTCCAGCCAGGGAGGCCAGTGGCAGCTTTAAAAGAGGACAGGTTCTGAGAAAGAGTGGCCTCTGAATTTGGTATGATTAGTGTGGCTGAACATGTTGAACTCACTTTCTTTCACATATTTTTGAAGGAAAGAGCATAAATTTAATATACTGTTCTAGTTTCTGTATAGAATAGACTTATGTTTTATACAATTGCACATAACAAATTGTATTTGAAGAGAAAATATTTCTCAGACATCCTATTTTTCTGATATTAAGGTAACAGACTGTACAGAAACAAACTTTTCTTTGTTTCAATGCTTGATCAGCCTCAATTATAGAAATTAAAACCTCATTTATAAAGTTACTTCATCGAGTACAACAAAAAGAATTTTTCTGTACTTTACCTATCTAAACTTAATTTTTCTAAAGCACTTTTTCATACTCTATTTTTCATGCCCATGAAGATGCTTATTTTTTGTCGAGTCATATCTCAATTCTGTTTTGATAAATTAAGCATACTGAATTCTTTACATCTTTCTCTGTAAGATGATTTCTTCAGACCTCATCAATTTTTTGAAAAGCATGTTTTTTCAAGCATGAGCAGGAGAATCATATGCACTGTAGAAGTATACACAGAGAATCAAGCGAGCACTGATGATTTTTTTGTGCTTCTAGGGTTTAGTTAAATCCTTTTGAAAGAAGCATCGAACTGAAAACATGACTATATTTTGCTCAAACAGTATCACATTTGCATCTTTTCCAACTCCACTGCATTCCAGGTTAAAGTGAGATTGTATTTGTTATTTGTGAACCTGTGACTTCAAACTATTGAAAACGACCAGTCAAAATACAAACCCTTATGTGACTGTCTTGTCCTCATTGCTGTGCTGTTTTCCTCTTGTAAGAGGTGTTGAGCTGTTTGGTAACAGTATTTAAACTAATTTCCATTAAAATACTACTGCTGGTTTCCACGCACTAACTGCAGTGGAATGCCTTATGGAAGTTTTCACTTCTGTGTCTTCTAAAATGTTTCAAGAAAATTTTCTAGGTTCAATTTATAAAAGGAAAACTATTAATAATGTATGTTCTCTCTCTAGGCAAGTAGTCAGTCTTCTACAGGTGTCTGAAAGACCTTTGGATATCGATGTTCATCACCAATCCAACAGCTCCCTACCTTGCCTGGCCCAACTACCCTAGGTCCTTTCTCTTCCTTTCCTCCTGCTTGTTCTCTGTAGGATTTCTTTGGAGGACATCTTGATATGACTTCTAGATGTTGAGAGCCTTAGGAACTTCATTAGTATGGAAAAGGTGCTTTGCTTAACATTAGCTGAATTTCCTCAAAGGGGCTGATAATGCATTTTCAAGAATTATATTATGAATAGAAGCCATACTTCACCTCTTTTGATGACACTTCTCTTTGAAGGATCTGATCTTTCCATTGACATCTGTTATTGTCCCCTCCTGAATTCCTCTTAAAATGCTTAGGGGGCCCAGAGGAAAAGACATTTTAGCTGACATTTGGAAGTCAGATTTTTTACTTACTTAATTTCTTTTTTGGTTTTGGATGCCTGTCATTCTTGTTTCCATTCAAATCAATTCCTGTGTATTTAGCTGCACTGGTATTTTGGCTGATATTTTGTGGCACCAGATGAATTCCCTGTGGAAGTGTGGCAGCCACAGCAGCCTCCTCAGGAAAGGCAGTACTCTCTGTGGAATAAAGCATGTGACCAAGTGCCAGACCTGCCTCCTCCAGACTCTCTCACTGGTAGCACATGTAAGTTATAAAGTGTGTGTGTGAGTTACAATAGAGCCATTTTCTGCCAAACTCCCCCCATGATGGAACATAGCAGGGAGACATTGAGGTCAATGTCTGCAGTAGCTCTGTTCAGGACCACAAAGGTGCCATTAATATCCTTTATGGCAGTGTTCTATTCTCCACTTTCTTTGCAAGTACCATACAGCAATGCCAACAGCCCCTAAAATTATTCTATTCAATGTTTCAGGGCTATTTTACTGGACAATTGATACCTATCTCTTCCATGAACTTTGGCTACTGACTTTAGATTTTGCTTGTTTGATTGCTGTTATTTTTTTTTGTGTTAGAAATGTTGCATCCATGTCCTGAGCTCTTGACATGAATAATTCTCAGTATTTCTAAAAGCAGCATGTCGTGTTCATATGATGTTTCCACTATGGATTCAGAAACCATTTAAAAAATGTGCTTTATAAGGGAAACCTGATTCCAGAGCCTGAAACAGAGCAATTTCACATGTGAAAATAATTCAGTAGCATGTTGGTTCTTATAGACAAAAACCTGCATAATAATTTAAGCATTTATGTAGGCCTAACATCTTTTAATGGTTCTGACAGAATTGCTTGATTAAAGACACCCAAAGAAGATTAATGGCTGCTGTAAGTATACGACCTTATGGCATCTCATAAAATTGTTCTCTGAAAGTTTAATGTAGGCTTCATAAACAGTAATTATTCCTTCCTACCATATGGCTGATACCAGATACATGAGGGCAGAACCCACTTGAATGACTATTCATAGTCTCAGGTAAGTTGAATAAAAACATTAATTACTTGTATCATGAAAAATAAGAGGTGATTGCCCCTAGGGGAAATGTCATGTGAATAAAAAGACTTGCTTTCCCTGTAAAAAGAGTTGAGAAATTTGAAGAATTTTTATTTCCATAGAGATTCCTTTGTGAGAATACCAAAGCATTTGAAAGGTGGGTAATTATTTCAATTGAGAACAAATTAATATGAGAAATCACAAAAATAAGAGCTAAAATTTTAAAGTTAATGTCGTATGTAAAGGCAGATATAATCAGGTGAAAGATGCTTGTTTTATGAAAATGTGCCTAAGAGTTTGGGTGCTTTTTCCTTTGGGTATCCATTAATTTCAGTTGGAGGCAATCAAAACCAACCTCAGTGGCAAGCTAAAGACCAGAATGTATTAACAGAACAATAACTCAGGTATTTCAGATTTTTCTGGAAACAGATTACACTATTGCACACCAAAATCAGGAGTCCAAGCCCTAGGAATGAACTGAATTTTTCTGAAGTTCTGCATTATTTGAGGTTGAAAGTAGCATTACAGATTGGTTGCTGAGTTGATAAGAGCCAAGTGGTCTCTATAGGCTGCATCTATGGAGGTTCCTTCTGGTTGTCTGGTCCATCCTCTGGAGAAGGCTGTTTTTCTCTGGTTGTGGTTTTACATTCACTTCAGACCACATAGCTCTCCATAAATTGTTCATACCTTCAGCATTGGTTTTTAACTCAGGGGAAAATAATAGTTCAAAACAGAAAAAAAAAATTTACAGGAAATACAGTACCATACTTTATTATACCTTACTGTATGTGTGAAGTAATGGTATATTTTCAGTCAAGAGCGCAATAACAGGATAGAAGAGTTCAGAAGATGCTCATTCTCTTCTGCGCTTTTTTATTATGTTACTCTGTCTTAAAATACTCTTGTATGGTTTGAATTCCCTGCAATATAGTTACTTATTCAGAGTCTCAAAAAAGTGAATGTTTGTCAAATCATACTGATCAACATCTCTCAGATTTATTTATCCTCATCTCTCTTCAACCTGGAGCTTGTTTCCCCCATCTTGTTTTTGTTTTCTTTCTTCTGTGAAAGTGTATCAGGTTTCTCCTGTAAAAAAATGGGTCAACAAATAATTTAAAATGAGAGTTTGACATACTGCCCTTTCAAGAAATGCTCTTTCAGTGAGTTTATAACTACACCAGTAAAGATCTAGTTATGTGGTCAGAGATAATATATCAAAGGTTGGCACTAACTGAAGACAAAATGAATCCCACTGTTTAATTCAGTAGAAGCTGAGTTAGTCTGCTTGTGTTAGAGTCATTTTTTGCCCTTAAACAGAGAGGGATCTAGCTGGTTTATTGAGATCTTTCAAAGTACTTTTTTCTGCATGTGATGTGTGTATGGTATATGTTTTCTTGGGTTTACAGATCAGATGTGCTTATTTTAGTGGAGACCAGGGGAAACTTGTCCTTATTGCTGTTGTGTTAGTGTTGGAAATTCATTTATTGCCAATCTCACTGTAGTGCTTTCTCACTGGGAATCAGATAGACAAAAGTGAACTATCTTGTGAGTCCTGCTTGTTTCTGTACCAGCTGAGGTCTTGCTGAGATTGGTCTTTCTGCTCTCAGTTCTGTGTGGCTGGGGTAGAGGGCAGGACAGTAGTGCCAGACTTCAAGGCAGGCCAAAGAGGAAAAGATATGGCGTCATCCAACAAGCTGTCCAAGGACTTTTCCCCTGTCAGTGGAATAGCCTTCCAGTTTACTCCAGCTCAGTGAGAAGATTGTTGCTCATAACCCTAATTCCAAACCTTTTTGTCACTTTGATTTTACATGATCATCAATTTGAAAGTTAGTGTGTGTTAGCTAGTCTTTATTCTGTTCTGCACTGCAGGGAATCACACTGCCCCACAATACAGTTATCAGCCCAGAAATAGACATCTGTGAAAACATTCACTGAAACTTCTGCAACTTTTTGTAGAGCAGAAGAAGCTGAAGTGAATATTTAATAACCACAGTCATGAAATCCTTGGTTAATACGCGTTTACTCATTTATACAGACAAATGGACACTTCAGCAATGGATATACTGTGGGAAATTTGAGAAGAAAGAAATGGTCTCTAATAGCAATTTGAGAAACTGAAAAACATTGCCAATGGAATCTTTTGAAACATGCAAGAAATATTTTATCTGTTCAAATGAGAAGAGCAAGGAGCGTGATGCCTGCTGTGCTCCTTCAGACACGCGTCTTCATTTACTTCAGCACATTTTTATATCTACTTTTTCCAAGTGGTGCTGTGTTATTCAATTCTGTATGTCAGTAATGCCAGAGATATGTAGTGGACAGTCTCATTAGACAAAGCAGCTGCAGACCAGGATAATAGTGAATGAATGACTCACACTGGCAAAACAGAAGATGGGCAGCATTACTTCACTGGCTTCATTGCATTCTTCTGTCCCTTGTGGGGGGTGTTAAAATTGATACGTGGTTGGAAATCGCTTTTGTTAGCAAAAACAACTATTTGCCTTTTCCTTCTTCACAAGTGTTCTGCTTCTTAATTGTCTAAAATCTGAGGGTGGCAGAGAGCCATGGATCGGTTCCCAGGTGCCTGTTAGTGACAGCCGCAGAGGCCTCGTTATAAAACCTCCTGTTAGAATGAAAATCAATTTATAAACTAAAGACTCCTTTCTGTAAATTCCCCATCGGCTCTATAATTATCTTTGCTACTTAATTATTGATTATTAGTGTGCCAAATCCTGGCTTAATTTTAGTGAGGATTATAGGAACTAACAAGATAAGGATATAATTTGGAGATATAAGTGTACATTGATTTTTAAATAGCAATCTTTGCTTGAATGGAACAAAAATATATTTATGTTATTTCTCTCTGTGGTTGTATATTTTGCAGTAGCTGCTGACAGACCTGCATTGGCTTGCAACAATCAGATGAGAAAGGTGCAGGCTGTGGAAGTTATGGTTCAGTTTTTATGCAGCTTTGTGCTACTTCTGTGAGATCAAGATTACATTTTTCTCAAACTTCCTGCTCATAAAAATCTTATATATGAACATTCTAAGATTTTTCCTAAATTCAAGAAACTGATTGTCTTCAGCCTGTACCTGAGAAACTATGGTACAGGTTGGCAGAGTGATTTTTTCTAACTTTAGGCAATAAATCAGCAGAAGAGATGCAAGAATAATCCTTTTGTCTTTTATTACCAAACCTGTGGTGTGTTTGTTTCTAGAGAACACTTGCAGCATCTTTGTTCTGTTGCACGTGTCTATCTTTTTGCCAAAATCTGCCTACTGTATGGCAAAGTATTATTTTTTAATCTAGATAAGAAAAAATTCTCTTGAAAACTGTTTGTTTTAAGAAAGGGTTGTCTCAGTTTTCTTAGTTTGAACTTTTATTTTTAACAACTACAAGAAATTTGAGATTTAAAACCAATGAAATGCTCTCTGTTTAAAAGTCCATTCTAACATAATGTGGCAGGATAAGAGGGCATTGAAGGAGCTGCAGATTATATTTTCAAAGGCAGAACACTGAGAAGTCGCTCTTTGCAAACAAGCATAAGACTTTTTGTGCCTTTCTTTCTAGAGGAAGTCTTATAGTTACTAGGTGTGTGGCTCTTGTCAATCTGCGTAATTATCACCAAAACAGTGTCCTACCAAAGTAGGGAGCTTTCCATCTTCTTGAAGTATTTTGGAAATGAAACATAGGCACTTTTAACATTTTTTAAAATTTAACATTTTTCATTGAACAACATAATGTCTATGTGTGTGAAATTCAAGTCATATGTATTTTCTCAGAGTGGAGAATGACTGCTCAGCCTTAGTAATGTTATTTGCTCTACAGGTAAATCTCATTAGTTTCACAGCAAAAAGGGGTTTTGGTATGTCTCTAAAATTTTATCTGTCTGTAACAATTGTTTATTACCAGTACTTTCCTGTAAGCAAAACAGTTGTCTAATAAACACAAACTTATCTGCAGGGTTTCCTCAGCAGGTGTGATTCTTGGTGTGATGCTTGGTATTGGGCTGTTATTTACTGCTTTGCTTAATTTAAAAGAAATTATACTAGTTGTATAAAGCAGTACTGATCCAACAAAGGAGTACCTTATTCTGTTCCTGTTGATGTCAATTATTTTTTATTTGACAAGTCATGGTAATTTTGCAGTTATTTTCTGCATAAAGCATTATCTTACTTCTAAGTCTCAAACAAGCAATAACTTGGTGTTAAAGATTGCACTCAGAAAAAAAAAGTCCGCACTGCAGGTTGGTCCTACTCTCTTTAAATCTGACAGACAGCACTAGTCCCACTCTCCCAGGCATGCACTTGTTGCTGTGGAGTCTGGTTTCTGCTCGGTCCATGGCAAAGATGCAGCCACTCCAGATGGGATCTCTGTCAGGGGAGCTGCTGTTGTGCTCAAAAGCTGACAGTGAAGCAGAAACACCTGTGCAAGAAGCGAAGGACATGTGTGGGTGTTGATACCATGGTTTGTGTTCATGTCTGACACCAGAAAGAACATACAGAAACCAGACAGGCTGCTTGACCACGCTGAGGGGGTACCCCTTGTCTGTCTCCACCTCCACTGAAGTCATTCTCCAATTCATTTGTTATCTTGTCCCTTCAGGTGACTTTGTTCAGCTTCCTCCTCACTGATGAATTGATGATCTGTCTCCAGCACTACCTCATCTAGATCTCTTCAGTCCTGCAGTCCAGCCTGTCTCTTAGGTGTCTGTTCTTGAGCTTGTTTTGTGGACTACATGGTAGCTCTAGCCAACTGGAAGAGCTAAAGGCAATACAAGCAGTTTTCCATATTCCCCTGGGGGTTGCTTTTGTATCTTTCCTCTTCTTTATCTATATTAACACCAATGCATAGTGACTATAAACCCATGTTCTACCTACATGTAACTCAGCCTGTTCACTTAAGGTTTTTTTTGATCTTTACAATGCTGTGTGTAGACTTCATCCCCAATGTTCTTTCACCAGATAATTTATTGTATTTTGTTTACAAGATACCTCAGTTTTCTAGGCAAAATTACTTTTTCATGACTGCTTTAGTTGTGCTGCTTTAAGTGGATCGGGTTGATAAATATGAGTTACATACTATTCTCCTCTTTCCTCACATCATGTCTTTTTACCCTTTCTTTATTTTGTGCATCCATCAATGCAGGGATAATGATTTTCTGAATGTTCAAAATGTGCCTAGCACATAAATCTCAATTTGTGATGATGTCTTTGGAATGAGGATGATGATTAGGTCACACAGTTGTAAGCATTAGCACCTATTGGATCAGCTTTGATATAAATATAGTTGCAAATGAGGGAAGAGGGCTTATTGATCTCTTTGCTGGACAAAAGCTCCGCTAGGTCAGCAGTACCTCAAATTTGTACAGGTTATCCAAGAGACGTAAAGATTTTTCTTTTTTTTTTTCCTCTCCTTTTTCCTTTTTTGACATGCAGCCTTTTGTACTGTGTATTTCATTGTGTGAACTGCTTGTGAAACTCCTGGCCACTTATCTACTGTTTTCTTACTCTCACTTGTGTGTCTGATCCTGCTCATTAACCACTTCTGTGCTGCTGGTTTGTGGTGTCACAACCCCAGAAGAGTTAAGTCCCTCTGGGTATTTTATTATCTTTTCGATTGCTGTCTTGGCATTCTGTAACATTATTTTATCATGCTCAGAAGCTTTGTTTCTGTCAGCAGCAGAAGAATTAGAGCTCAAAATTTTCTGATGTATATTAGTAAAATAACAGTCTATAAAAAGAAGCAAATTAGCCATATCTTGCATGGATCTGGATAGAACAGAGTTCAGACATAGTGATGTATAATAATTTTGTATTTTAAGACAATGGGATTTGGCAATAATCTAAGATTTTATAGGATTTGCCTTCTGATAATTCTGCTCATTTCCCACACTGTCCTTCACCACTGTGCATCTTATAAATGTCAAATACTTCCTTCCCACCTAATACTTGCTGGTCAAATTTTATCTAGCTCTTGAAAGGTAACTTAACTAGAAGGTATTCCAAAAAATAAAACAAGCTGAACTTATGGGAGAACTTGCTCTTAAAAAGCTAATACCAGAACTTTTTGCAAGTATATTTTCTCTTTTATGGATCCACAAGATTATGCGAACTTGGTTTTATTTTCAAGATGATTTTGAATGAGAAATGAACCTTAGTTTTCTTTATTATAAATTTAAGAGATTTTTCTAGATCTGCTATAACTGCATCCTGAAATTAGTATGAGGATGTCCTCTACATCCACCTGCCCAGCAGAGAATCAGAAAAAGAAAAAATATCTGTTGCTGCTAATTTCACAAAACAGTAGCTGTGCCATTTGAAGGAAACACTTTGGCTACAGGAGAAATCATAGAATATTCTAGGCACTTTCCTTATATGATGGGCTGTAATGTTTAGGATGGCACAGGAAATTATCAAAGACAGAAGGATATATTATTCTTACAGTGAAAGGCATTTAAACATGGAGTATATTGAAATCATTGCTTCATTTCCTTTCTCTGCCTACAAAGTAATGTTTCTTTTCTCTCAATTATGATGGCTCACTGGTGATGCTTGATTTCCTCTATCCATGTCAGATGTTTCTTGCTAAAGATCTCATCTCTTACTGGCCCTTACCTGTCTGTCCAGTCAAGCATACAACTGTGCAGGCAATTTCACAAAAATCAATCTGATAGTAGGGACTGAAACTGGGAAAAAAATATACTTAGTGGAGGAAACACTAGTTGTAAATGAAAGAAAACACCATTATTTGGAGTTGGAAACAACATTTAAATTGTATCTCTAGCTAACAGAGCTGTGAAGACATGCTGTCTTGTTGACTAATGGTCTGCAAAAGTTTTTTTCAGTCTGCCTGGGCTATTCCAAAACAATCAATGCAACATTGCTCTTCTCCAGATGTCCCTATTCATCTGCAAAACTTTTTGCACAGATTGTTCTCTTATTTGTAAACAAATTATTCAACAATCCCAGTGTGTCGCCAGAATGACAGACAAACAGATGTGATGTGCTATCAGAAGTGGCTAATTTCAGATTAGATAATTTTCCGTGCACAGTGCCAATTAGCCTTAAAGAGTAGAGGAATGCCTGGCGGAAAAAATGCTTCCTTTTGCTACCATCTGGTTTGTTATTGGGCCTTGGGAATCTTGTATATATTGATGATAGAATAAAAGAAGCAGTTTTAATATTTTTTCTTTCTTATTCTTCCCAGTCAATGTATTTTTAAAAATCTTAAGTGATTTATGTTGGGCCTTCTGATCTTACTGTAAATTTTCCTCAAAGTTACCTTGTTAAGAAAAAAAATGGGAAAAGAATGGAGTGACAAAACCTGACATCCTTCACTTCTTGCTATCGCCTATAAATTGTCATTGTCACTTAGAAAAAGCAAAGCTAAAACCTGTATTTGTTTCATGGTCTACTCTTAGGTATCCCTTACTGTGTGTAAAAATGTTACAGCCGGACAAGGCTTCTCCCTAGAAGACAGCAAAAGGCTACATTTAATTAAATATGCATTTGTGTTTGTGTCTTTGAGGAAGGTTGTATTTCTGCATTTTACTTTTAAACGTCCCCTTTTCTCTCATTCTGCAGACACTTAAAGTTATGTGCTTAAGATCTTACTTAATCGCTTTCATCTTACCTAGGTAATAAATGCAAGTGTGATCTCATAGCTTAAAATGTAATTCTCTCCATTTGAATGATCTTCAGCCCTGCTACACATAGATATTGCTTTGAGCAGGGAAAAGCTAGGCTGACTAGCTTAATTGTTAAAGTCCATGGATGAGAGTGGAGAAGGAAGAATCTAGGAACTCTTTAAATGTATTACACCTTGCATTAAAAACTCATCTGTAAGCAGATTTCACACCATTTTGTCTCTCTCTGGATATTTTCTGTTGTATTCTTGGCTGCATGCCCCCGTGGAATACCCTGGGATTAAGGAAAGTTGGTATGGGGAGAGTGGGATTTCATGCAAAAGTGAGCAGCATTTTCAATGAAAGTGGCTAAACAACCTTACTTCCAGTTCCTACCAGGATGTGGTGCAAGCCAGATTTTAGTTGCTAAGTCCAGTAGCTGCTGGGTCTGTGCTGTCCAGCCCATGACTCTGAGTGAGAACAAGATATTTTATCACCTCACTGTTCAGCTGTGTCATTTGCTGTGTCATTGCACAGGGGTCTCACATGATATGTTAGTGCCAAATCTGTGTAATACCCTCAAGTTTTCTAGCTCCTGAAGCCTGGAATTTGAAGTCTTGCATTTAGGATATGAATTCCAGAGTTCTGTGTTAGCAGCTTTTAAAGTCTCTCTAGATTAGTTTCTGTCTAAAAGCTAACTGCATTAAGGACATTTAGGCTGTGCTTTGCAATGTTTAACTTGAGGTGTTCAGAGTCCAGAGATAAAGACTAGGAAAATGCCTTGTGTGACTTTTTTTAATGAGGAAGAAGTGGCATTAAGTTTTTTACTGTGGTTTATTGGCAGGCACATAAGTAACTCCAGGATTCAGCAGCTGTCAATTAAGAGCAGCTGTTTTGGACATATAAACATCAGGCTTAGACTTCATTCCCCTCGCTTCAGATACTTAAATTTCTTTGTTGATATAGCTCTCAACTGTGTTGTTCTAACAACAGTGAAAAGCAAGCAAACAATCAAAGTCTTCATGTACACCCAGTTTTGTTTCGTTTAACTTACAAAGATATAAATGAGCAACTGAAGTTGATGAAGTTGCAAATCTAGTTCCCTAGTTGAAATAAACTGATATAAATTTGTTGAAGTTTTTTTTCATCACATTATGTTGGATAAGCTTTTATTTTAGCATTATAAACCAGTGCCTCACAGTTACTCATATGGGGCTTGAGAAAATAATGGGAGCAGTGCAATAATGAAGATAAAAAATGCAACCTTAGGATGCAGAATAGGCATAAAATAAGTATTTGATTCTCTTTTCAGCTAGGATTCATCTTGTCTTATTTCTGATACATACTTTTTGCCAATAGCCAGAAATGTATAAAGCCTCTGGCTGAACTTTTAACCTTTTTTTTCCTTGTACTTAATCAAGAGGTAAAAAAGAAATTAAGGCTGATTCAGTCTCCAGTGAGACCAAAGTAACTCAAGCACAACACAGAGGAAGAAGAAGAGATACACTGTTATAAATTCCTTGCCTAATAATGAACCTGACATCAGTTCATGGATGCACCCAGCTTTGATTCCGGCTGCTCGTTCTCTCAAAAATTCAAAATCAATTCTGTGCATCTTACTGCCTGTTAAATTTTATTTTAACATTCCATCAGACAATGGTTGAATAATGAGGAAGGGTTCTGGATGCTTTTTTGTTTTGCCTTTTTTGGACTTCTGGAGATTTTCTGAGTTTTTTCAAAGCAGAGTACATCATGATCCATTCTCTTGAGTTGAACTTAAAGAGATTTCTTCACCAGAAGGGATTTTCCTGAATGGAACTTCTGCAACGTCCAAAACCCACCAGTAATTTCTCTAGATATTACAATGCATATGGCTTTTATTTTATGCATAATTTTTCTTGACATTTAAATGACAGAGAAATAAGATTTTAAAACTTGAGCTCTTTAGGAAGCAATTAACAGAGAAAGTAAAAGTAACAGTCTCTGGTGACCATGTTTTTCTTATTGCATGTTTATTATTCATAAAAAGAACATCTATTCCTTTGCTCTAGGTACCCTTTACATTATTTTCAATGCAATCATCAAAGCATCAATCACCATTTCCATCTAATATCAGAAATATGCAGGACAGTGAAAGAAAGAAACACTTGGTAACATGTTCACCACTCACTTTTGTAGTTCTTCATCTTTCAAACATTTGGGAAGGGTGTTTGTTTTTTCTGCACTATCTCTTGAACCATTACACAGATGATGGAAATAAATACTTTCTTGAGGTGGACTCACAGCCATTGCATGCTGTATGGTCATTTGGACTGCATGGGTGGGAGCAAATTGTGAGCAGTTGGGCAGCGGTCCCATGGGAGTGAGAATACAAGTAATGCACTTCTGGGCAGTAGAATGATCATCATTTTCCCAGGTTGCCTCTCTAGACAAAAAGAGAAAACTGTTAAAGATTTACAGTGGTCCACTGTGTGTTCAGGTTTGCCAGCTTTAATTTAGTCACCCCTAGAGGTTTATCATATATAATCATATTGTCTGGTGGTATAATCCTAGGGCAGTGTTATGCTTTCTTTCTGTTTGATAAGGGTGCAATTACTCCCTGGTGCCAGTAATATCTGTGATAGGGAGCCTGTGGTAGGAAGCCTGCACTGATGTATAGGACTGATGATATTTCACCTTCTAGAAAGATTGTCCCCAGAAGATGGATAGAAGAGTTGGAGGCTGTCTTGCATGTCACACCATTCACACTACTAATAGTTGGGCACTGGAGGTTACTCTAAGCGCTGAATGTGCCTGGAATTCTTCCTTTGCAGAGGAAGTCAGTCCCAAGGACACATCAAGATAGAAGCAATTGACTCAGGCACTTATTTTGGCCTGGGTCTGGCTTTAAACATTGGACAGAGCCACAGAGGTCCATCATCATTCTTGTCATTATACTATTGACATCTTGGTGGTTGCACATTAATCACCTTATGGACTATATTAAGTCTCTAACTGAGCCTATGGCCTTCTGAATCAACAGGTGATAGGTGAATAGATACAGTCTTGATCTAGATTTCTGTTTCACATTCATAACTCTTGTTGACCTGAATGGGAGAAAGAGGTGTATTCTTATTTCTCATGTGTATAAGACCCTCAGCCTGCTGCTTGAAAAGTGGTCCTAAATCTAGCATTTCATTTCCTCACTAGTTAAACAGCATAGAGTTTTAGTGTGCAAAAAGATTTTCATCCTAAGCATGTTATTTCCATTTGGATGGTAAAGGCATGATTGGAGTTAATGCTTGTAGTCTGGGACAAAAGGAAATCGCAACTGCATTGCAGGGGAAGCACTCTGTAAAGAAATTCAGCTGTTTGGGTTTTTTTGTTTGTTTGTTTGTTTTTTTAATAAATAGTTGTATTGCACTAAGGGCTACTGGGTAACCCTTTTTTGTTTTGCAGATACTTTTCTGTAAATTTTGGCTTACTGTGAAATTTTTGTTTATTCTTTCTTTAAATAGCATTGGTATAATAAATAGAAAACTCTAATTTGAAGTACTTAATATGCCATCACAAGTAGGGTGAGCAAAACTTGTTAATTGAAGCTTAATATTTATTTTGCTGAGAATCTCTGTTTGATAAACGATTCAGCTCAGATTAGTCTACTGTTTTGCTATGCAAACTTCTTAGAATTATTCCAACTAGACAGGTCTGGTAAACAGAAGGCTGGGCTTCTAATTCCGCTTCTATATCACTTTTCTTTTGTATTGTTATGTTTTATGTTATGTTTCATGTTGTTATGTTATATATTATGTTATGTTTATGTTATGTTTTATGTTATGTTANATGTTTTATGTTATGTTTCATGTTGTTATGTTATATATTATGTTATGTTTATGTTATGTTTTATGTTATGTTATGTTATGTTTATGTTATGTTTTATGTGATGTTATGTTTTATGTTGTGTTTTGTTATGTTTTATGTTATGTTTTACGTTATGTTTTGTTATGTTTTATGTTATGTTTTATGTTATGTTATATGTTATGTTATGTTTTGTTATGGTATGTTCAGACAGTGTATTTGGTAATGTACTCCATCTTTTTCCCACGCAGAAAATCAATATACTGTTACTTCAGTCTGTCTTCAAATTGTCACGAAAGAAATTAATCCCTAAGCCTCAATACTAACCTCTCAGTTATGTTTTCTCTTCAACCTGTTTCACTTACTGCAGACCTTACTTTTGCTAGCAGCGTGTGTGCTCTGTGCTCTGTCTGTCTCTTCAAGGAATCAGTGTTATTTACTTTCCAAGTAGACTTCAGCCATTCAAATTCCTCTTTACCAAAGGAATTGGTTAGAAGCATAGCTCTGATTCAAAATTTCTTACTGCTTTTCTGACAGAAGGATGTGATGAAGCAGATCTGAGCTGGAGAAAATTTGGTCTGGCTCAACAGACCTGGCTTTTATAAACTACTTCTTGCTCATCCCTCAAGCAATGCTGACTGCAACCATCAAGACTTGATTTCTTGCCTGTCACAGAACATGGTGTAGGCATTTCCACCCTTTTATTTCAACTCTGGTATTTTACATGAGGTGGGATTTACTCAGTGTGTATCTGTGAGCCTGTTTATGTGAGAACATCCAGGAAAATTAAGCCTAATTAGTTTTCTACATGGATTAGTTAAGCAGTCTTGAATGCCTATATAGATGGGCCAAGTCAGAACAGAAATGGTTCCAATGCTAGTCACTTTAATTTGCTTTGGAAATACTAAAACTAAAGTTTAATTAAGGCCCTTTTATCCTGAATTAGTCTTTAGTATGGTATATAAAAAACACTGGGAAAAAGTACTTTTAGATAATTTGAATTAATTTTCCTCAGTGACTCCATGTTGTTAAGTCCTTATTTGCAACATTCCAACAAGAAAAGGCATCTTGATTAAATTTGTTTAATCACTCTCAGGTTCTAACAATTTTCCTGACATGAAATTTTTTTCTGGATTCCCTAAACTGAACTACCTGCAACCACTGCTGGAGCAATCTTCTTCTATGACATTGTTGTCACACAGAAGTAAAAAGAAAATGCCTTCTGAAGTTCCAGTTGAGGTTAAAGGTAAGAAATACTTTTATTCAACAACAATTGAAATAGTTGTCCTTTTCATTTGAATTAATTTGTCTCATTTTCCCTCTAATTCTGCAGAATTTATTGCAGTTAAATTAGGAGTAACTTTGGCCCTTTAAGTTTGGAAATAGCTGTAAATTCCTGCTATAATGTAACAAAAGAATTTTATGATTTATCTGTGATGAGTTTAGAAGCTGATTTTTTTTTGCCGGGCTTTTGTTAATCAAGATCCTGCTGTAGTCAATGATCAAAGACAAAACATATGATTGTGCTCCAACACTGTGTGTAAACTAGACTGGACTGTATTTTTCCTGGGTTATTACAATCCCAATAGTTAAAACCTAGTTCAGCAGCTGTACATATCTCGTCTGAGATGCAATGACCTTTTGCAGTAGCTGCTGCGAAGGCAGAAGCCAGGTTCAACGTGACCTTTTATGATTTTAAGACTGGTAAAGAATCCAAGACAGATCTATGACAATTGTACCTGGGTGGCAACCGTCTGAAAGGTATTTTGTAGTAATTTGTGAAATAAGGTCCCTTATTGTTCAGGGGCACAACAGTTAACTATCATACAGGAATATAATGAAACAAAGTGGTTTGCAAAGGTTAACAGATGATACCTGCCTTTAGCTACTATTTTGGCATGGGCAGAAATTTTTGAAGTAGGTAGAATAGCAGAAAAAAAATTAAATCCATATAGTTTTGGACTTAATTTAAAAAAAATAAGCTTAAAGATTGAAAATCCAACTTGAACAAAAACACCACTGAAAAAGAAAATGTAAACACTTATTCTACTAATAAAAGTAAGAAAAACATGGGAAAATTATCTGCTTCAAACCTATGTTGTCAAAAAGGTGCAAGATATAAACCAAGTTTTAAAATTATGTGAAGAAAAAATGGAAAAGTAACACTTTTAGATATTCCGAAAATGTAAGAATCAAAGGTCTGAATTCTAGCCTCTCAAGCACAAGAATATCAGCACAGATTTACTGCAGTTTGTTTTAAGTTATTCTAGGAGACTGGTCTCAGATACATAGTGTGGGAATAGCCAGAATGTCTTATATTCTGCCACCATGCACACACCCCCATCATGGCTGAAAGCTTACAGAACACTTTCCAAGAAACACATCTTAATATGCTTGAACTGCAGAAAGCTGAACTGCCGAAATTATTTGCAAAATGAAGGGACTTCACAATTCAGTTACTGTATTGTAGAGGAGAGGAGGCAGAGATATGTATCAAGGAGTCACTAAGATGCTTTTCCATCTGTTTCAGTTTTCTCTTGGCATAACAAGAAATAACAGCCCTATTTCAGTGGCTGGCAAATTTTTTTTCTAAATGCAATACGTTTAAGTAGCGTGAAATTTAAGTGATTTGTGATTCACCTAGGAGAAGGATGCTACAGAGACGTGAAATCTTTGTCTTCATTATGACAAAGGATCATTGTATTGCAAACAGTATGAATTATGAATGAAAAGACAGCCTGTTGGCTTCTAGTAGAAGTGCTTCAGATAGTCCCACAGTAAAGATGACAAATAGACCCACTATACTGTAGGAGCAATCTGCTTCTCTGTACTTAATGTTTCCACTCAATTGTTACTTTCCCTCCAGGATGAGACACTTGTCTATAAAGATGCTTCACTTTTTTTTTGTTAACCTCTGTCAGTTCAAACATTCCTTTATACATGTTTACCTACACCAGCAGGGAAATACACGTGTCCACTTAGTCCAATCTCTACCCTGGAGCAGATTTTCATTGTTTTTCAACAAGTCTTGTCATCATTTCATCCAATCTATATAATATAATCTTGAAGATCAGAAAAGTACCACTGGTCCAGTGTCAGTTTCAGGGTGAAAGAACAATTCTTTCTAGTTCTCTTGGATGACTGCAAAGGGGAAACTTCCTATAAATGGTAACTTTTTCCACCAAAACAACAGTCTAATGAAAGGCAGCCACAGAAATCTCTTTTGTGTTCTCTTTGTTATTTATCAAAACACTACAGATTTTTTTCAATTCTTGAAAATAACAATTCATAGGTTATCAAGGAAGGAAGCCAAGGATGCTTGCTGTTTCCTGAATCTTCTGCATGTGTCCAAGAGAACTGTTTTCCCCAAACTTGTCTTTTCTCTCTTAAAAGGACCTGAATTCTTCAAGAAAGGACCAGACATCCAACAACTGTGTTGAAACACTGCTTTTCCAGTTCTATCGCTATGTGTTTGCATCTGCCTCATGAAGAAAAGTTCCCAAGGTCTCAAGGGATGTAAAGACTATTTTTTCAATAGTCATATTTTGCTGTTTTCATGCCTGAAAAATGACTGGTTTACTTGCCACCAGAAAATTATATGCTTTCCATAGAGTAGATCGTACAGCCCAAATTCAGTATTTTCTTTGATCTTTATTTTACTTATAGCAGCTTTCAAGTATTGAATAGTTTAAAACGTGCAACTAATACATTGTTGCACAGTCACCAAAGAAGTTAAAAATTTGCTTTCATCCTATCTTTTATAAATAAGGTTTATTTATGCTAGGCACAATCACATACACAGCCTCTGTCATCTAAACATAAGGAATGCCAAATATAAGTTCACTGAAGTCACAACACAATGTACTGTATGAAATAGACAAGACAGAAAAATTAACCTGCGTAGGTGACTTCTCTGAATGTTCTTGGCTTTCATGTACTCAGAAAAAGCTTGATCATATGTGTAAAAGAGAAACACTTATCGAGCAGCTGTAGCAAACAAAACCCCAAGAGATTTATTATTACTTCTACAATGTCCGAAAGCTTGCCAAAATCCAGTAATTTGCAGAACAAAGACTAAGACGTACTCCATGTTTGGAACCCTTAGCTTCCTCTTCTGTTATTGATGTGGCTTATTTGAACTGTCTGATTTAAATTTTTTTTTATATAATGCTTTTCAGAGGTTGCTTTTGAAAGAATATATTTAATAATTGGATAGAATTGGGGAGAAAAAACGGATAAATAAAGGAATCAAAGTAGAAATGGATTTTTCAAGAAGGAGTTAAAAGTGCTGACCTTTTCTAAAGCCTAAAATCAGAGATTAGCCAGAGAAATGAAAAAACAATATTTTTCAAAATAACAAAAGACTTTGTGTTTTTCAAAAGAAAAGGCATCTGAGAAGCCCCATTTGGGGACTAGGAGTTTAATATTATTTCAGAGAAAAGATATTTGGATGGACAATAGGAACACCACAGTAAATTTTCTAGATTATAAATTATGTACTAATCAATGCTTGTATTTATTTGCATGCAGATTACCAAAGAATTAGAATTATGAAGCATTCCTTCCCTTTGGATGTGACTTCATGTACTCATATCTGAAACACGTTAGTAAGTTTCCTACAAAGCAAATATCCTAATCAAGATCTAATTAAAGCAGATTTTAGTAGAAGTTAAGACACAGAGGTGAACAACCATCTGTCTTGCAAAACACTGACAAAATGGACCTATTAAGCAAAATAAAACACTTTTGATGCAGTATAGCCTTACGCTGCTAGACTTTGAGTCTTAGTGACAGGATGATTGCAGTCCCACAGCATGAGACTGGATTTCACATTAGCTCACACATTTAATGCTGAGAAGTGCAGTTTTATTTTAATTCTACACCATAAGATTAATTTCTGTTTTAAGATATGAGTTTTAATGGTGCTGTAAATGGTATGTTAATGTAATTTAAAGGGTCCGCTGTTATGTAAAGGGGAATGATTAACTGAATAAAGAGCAGTCCATAAATCCTTCAAGAAGTGTTTTGTACATAAAGAGTAGGAAAGTTTAAGTCCAGGTTATCATAAAATCATAGAATCATATAATGGTTTGGGTTGGAAGGGCCCTTAAAGATCATCTAGTTCCAACCTCTCTGCATTTTTCTGTTAAGAGGGAGAAAGACTTTACGGTTAGTACCAGCAATTAAATCCAATCTCAGAATACGTACCATAGTCATCCACTTTTACTTTCCCAGCTTGGTCTTTACAAGTGAAACAGTTTTGCCTGTGCTCTCTATGAAGAGTTTTGTGGAAGTATGCAGGAACAATCTTTTAATATGTGTGCCATGAGTAAGCTTCTGCCTAGGCCCTCCTTACTCCACAGAGCTCCACTTCTGTCTATTTGTACTACATACGCTAGTTAGTAACTAGAATTATGACTTTAATATCATTAGAAACTAGAGATGCCTTTTTCTCATTCCATCCAAATCTTTTCCCTTGCTTCCCCTTGTTTTCAGAGTCACCATGGCAATATAGCTTTCTTTTCTTCACTTAAGGCTGCATTTGAGCCTCTGTCCACATAGGTAATGAAATGACACTACTATTATTGACTTTCAGGAGAACGGGGTTTCACCGGTGGGGTCTTCTGAGACAAATGCAAATCCTAGTTCAAAGCATCATTATGTTGGCAATCTCCTGCGGTTGAAACATCCTCCTTGTTGAGCTTTATGTTGAGGACGTAGGGTTCAAAAATAGGATAAAGAACAAAGTTTTTAGGATTTGAATGCTAGGGATTAATTACAGAAGGTGTCTGTCTCAGCATCTAACTTTTAAAAGCACTTTGGTATTTAATGGTCCTGAGATGGCAATATTTTTGCAGAGAAAATTGTGAACAGAAAAAGCAGTATTATATAAGAGAGTGGTCCACCAGCGCTGGAAAGCAATGGCCAAGAGCAGTGAATATGTAATGCTGATGCCCACTAGGGCTGAAGTAACGTACTTAAGGTCTACTGCTTGGCATCTGTGCAGCTCCACAGTCCAATTCACGATGTTGATGTAAGCACTTCTCTTAGACCATAACTTGACAGGAGGATCTCAACTCCAATATTCCTGCTGGCAGATCTCACCACTAGGCTGAAGTGTCACTTACTCCTTCTCTCTTCTGATCCAATATATAGTTAGGTAAGGTGGAAATCTGCTGTAATAGGGACAGAGAAATCCAAAATCAGGGTAGGTAACGGTTATGACATTTATTCTGCAGGTAAGTTCAAGTCTCTCTCCAGTTTTCGGGGAAGGATACCTGCTGACCTGCAAAGTGGACAAAAACAATAGTAACTTCTGCTTAAACCCTGTCTAGACCTAGCTCTAGGAATTACTCATTTTAGAGAAATACCGCCATGCTCAGCAGTACCAAGGCTCACATGAATCTTTGGGTATTAAATCAATCAATCAATTAATCAATCAATCAATCTACCACAATTTTTTAGTAAGTCCTACTTAGTAAGGGCCTACTGGCTTCAGGTAGTTCTTGAATAACATAGTAAATTTTGAGGCTATAAAATCTCAATTTGTATGCCAAAAGGAAAGTTACGTTGTCTAACCCAAAAAATGCGTGTGATTTGGAAAATTTCGTTTTACTCCTTTGTGCTGGAATATGTGTCCCGTCCCGCTGTAAGGGGAGTTGGGGAGGATTCTTTTTGATAGATTTCTTGGATGAAAATAAAGCTCAAAAGCAGAAAATATTGTATGTGAGAACGGCTTACTGATAAAGAAAGGATATGGTCCGGACTAGAGGGGGATAGAAAAGAGAACAAGAGGAAGAGACGGAGAGAGGAACAGAAGACACGGACGGAGCATCGGCGCCAGAAACTCGGGGCGCCCCGTCGGCGTCTGCTCGGCATGTGGATGGAAGCATGAGTGCTGCCAGCCGTGGAGAGTCTGAGTGGCTCCCGGAGCAGGCTGGCGCGATTTCCAGCCAGCAGCAGGCTGCGTGTCCCTGCCATCGGCCGAGAACAGGCTGCCGTGTGGAGCAGCTGCGGGCTGGTGCCGGGCAACGCGGCGGGGGCGATGGTGCGGGCTGGGTGCAGGCAGCGGTGGCGGAGCAGCAGGCTGTCGCGGCGATGGGCTGCCTCGGAGGATGTGGACAGGAAAGACAGGCGGGGAAGAAGCAGGAACGCAGGGAGAAAAATGCGAGCGGGGCCGGAGGGCCGAGCTGAACCTCCAGGCGAGCCCCCGGTCACAAGAAGCCAAAACGGGCGGGCGAAATTGTGGCGCAGTTCACTGCTTTTATCTGCTGAGGCTCCTCCCACAGCCCGGTTCCCCGGGCACTTTTTCCTGTGCATCCAGGGGTCTGTCTGCTTCCAAGGGGGAGGTCGCTTGCAGCTCAGTCATAGAAGTTTTTCTCCCCCGAGGGGCTGTCAGGCGGATTCTCCCCAGGGACAGAGCCTCCCTCCGTTTTCTCCCAGATGCCTCCTCCACACGTGGCACCTGCTAAGGCTCCCACCACGTGTATAGACAGCCCCTATAGTCATTTTTTACCCTGTTTCAGAAAATGGATTGATACCATATGTTGAGGCATAAATAAAAATTAAGTTGGTTCCTCACAACATGTTATCTGCAACAGAGAGTCAATACAATGAAGTGGTGTTTACAGAAAAGTAGAAAGAGTCTGAAATTGATTTAAGGCATTGAGATGATCGAAATTACCATTTTGGCCATACTCTCCTGCTTTTAATGAGATTGTTTTGTGAAAATACCTTCTAGGGGAATTTTATGAGTGTGCAGTGACTAATACACAGATGGCCCATGTTTTGGAAAGGAAACCTCTAAGAAGACACACACCAGACTGTAAAATGACTTTGTAAGTATTAAACAACATTGAGACTCTACAACTTAATCACCTTAGTTATACACTTAAAAAAACCCCCACCCCTCACACATTTTTCACAACCCACAGAAATACCTGCTGTTACCGAAATTTTGTTCCTTGTTCGCTTAAACTCTTCAACTTTCTACATCTTTTCAGCTTCCACCTGCAGATGCAGGACTTGACACCACTGAAATTTTATATCTATTGTCCGGGGAGCTGTAAAATGGTTTCACTTATGGTCTTGGGATGTGAAAAGAGAAAATCTTCTGGAACAAAGAAATTTAATGGGAAAAGCCTGTCCCAGAGGAGTTGAAATAAAGGTGTGTCAGGGTATGTATGATTTGAGGGAATAGGCTGATGAAGAAACTCTGCAATAGTCCTTTAAGCACCTAGATCCATCTTAGCTTACAAACCCCACTAAATTAGATACATTAGATAAATTAAGTACATACAGATCGTTTTTTGTGTTAAATCCATTTTTATGTTTAGTTCCATTTGTGCAGATTAAACACTTCTCTCTGAGGAAATTGTTCTGAGTGTTTGCAGAGCTACAGGTCATATATCCTGACTGAAAGGTTTTCTGGATGAACTAAATGCCATTTGGTCTGTTGCTTTATTGTGTTTTGTAAGCAGAGCTATAATAACCAAGTGTCTGAGTCCTGTTTTACCAGGACTCATGCTGTGGGTTCATGAAGTCTAGTGACAAAAGGTAGGGGGCAGTGCAGAATTTCTTCTGGTTATAATAATTCCAGGTTTTTCTTGTCTTCAACTCCTTTTTTTGTGAGTGGGACAAGCAGGAATATCATCCTCCCTTCCCTTCTCTTATTCTCATTCATTCCAGAAATGTTTCCTCTGAAGGCTTCATTTAGACAAACCCAAGAGAGAGGGATGAAACTAAATCAGTAACTACAGATTCATTTGTTATATGTGGTTCTGATTTAAATATAGAAAATTAAATTATGGATAAATAACTTGCCTGCCATTCCTTCCTGATGAAATTGCCTTTGGATATACAAGCACTTATACCTCTGTGTGAGTGTGTATGCATAAATATAAATACAAATATACTTTTACATATTAAAAGAATCCTAGATACATAAATTTGGCTAAGCACTTCTGTTGTCAGATCAGACTGTTTTATCTGTTTGTTTTAGCTTCAGCAGTAGGGGAAAAACACGAAGGTGGAAAAAAAGCAGTTTGATGGATGCCAGTTTGTAAAATTCAATTTCAAAACTATTGTAAACTGGTAGTTTATCAAAGGCTTTTAAAAATGTAATATACTTGAGTATTAGGACTGATTACCAACTACCATATCTTATTATTATGGAAATTTTTTGAAACCTGAGATAATGAAGTCCTTTAAATGAATAATTAAGTTCATTAAGAACAAAGTGAAATGTTTACTACTTACTGTAGAAAACATAAAGGAAATTAAATTTAATTCACAACTGGAATCTTTATAGACTGTCATGGCACTATGGCTACCACTACAATTTTGTGGAACAAGTATAACTCTGGCTGTAAAAATTACTGTTGTCATGTGAGAAATGAAAGCAAAAATATTTTATTAGTTACACTGTGATAAATCTATATGGTAAACATACAGTACTCTCCAGGCATAACAGTAAGACTAGTTGGAATATTTTTATGGGAAAAAGAGATCATCTTTTTTAAAAATGAAATTGTTTCTTCTGTGTCATGATTGTACATGTCTAAAAGTTCAATATTTCAGGGTTTTAAATTGTTTCTTCTCCATCATTTCATGTGAATTTCATTGCCAAATACCATTTTAGTCTAATAGGAAACATTAAAGTATTCCCAGACAGACCTGGCTTGGGAAGTTAAGCCAAGCTCTGGAGCAAACAAAATGATGACTAGAAAAATAAACTAAAATAAAGCATACAGTACTTTTCTACACTATTAGGGAAGGATTCATGTTGCCACACAGGACAAACATTGTTTGAGTTGTGCCAGTCCCTCCACCCTCAGCTCTGGCACCTACCTCACATCTCAAAGCATGGTCAGCCACATTCGTGTATTAAAAGTTCCCTTCCTGTCCAAAGTAACTATCTCTCCTGATATGCACAGGAGCATCACCTTCTGTTCTCCCCCTGCTTCTAGGAACTTCATCATCCAGGCCCTGTGGCCATACATCTATCTACTCGTACCAATCATCTAATGTCAGCAGGAAACAGGTTCATAGAGCTGAACTGGGGATCACAGGTGAGCTTGAGCTAGTTTGAGCCTTTGTGTTAGTGGATGATGGGCACAGAGATGCAGAATTTAGATAGCATCAGCATATTCATCAGGAGGGATTAAATAGTGGTGGGATTTGGGGGAAACATTAATGTGAGGGTATAGACAAAGACAAATGACAGTGGCTGTATCCAATTTTACTCTTTAGTGCTGCAGCTTCCACTATTGTGCTGTGTCTAGAGGTTGAAGCAGAGAGCAAAAACTTGCATGCATTCCCTAAAATCCTGACTTAATTAACCTTATTTATGATGTAAAAGTTGTTACTTTTATACACGAGTGCTGAATATACAGTGGCAAAATGTGATGAGTGGCGAATCAGAGAAATAGTTCTTTTTGAGAGAGCAAGGTTCAGAGCAAGGTTATGAATCCTATCATCCTTCCCTCATAAGCTGTCCATGAGCTTTTAACATGTCCATCTCCTTTTAACAGGTTCTTGCTCTGTTCCCAGAGGTCAGTCTGTGTTTGCTTCCATTTTCCTGACAGCTGCACCAGATTCTTCTGACCTGTCTGTGACGCTCAGATTGACATGCTGCTACTTTGCCTTTGAAGTAAGAGACTCAAGTAATGTGCTAGTGCTGCAAAGCACAGAAAGAGAGGTTTCATGGTCACCTGAAAAGTTCCTATGTAGGGTGTGGGGAAAGAGGGAGCTGGCAGCTGGTTGCTGATGGGGTAGATAAAGAAGAGCCTTCTATTGCTGCTTTTATGTTACATTGTTTTGATGTGGAGTAATTTCTGCTTCTGGTGGTTTGTGCTCAACCTATGGCCATTTTTCCTCTTCTATTGTACTTACTAGCTGGGACAGAAAAAAAGTGTGGCAGCAGTAATGTAGACATCAGAAGGATCCTCAATCTTTTATTCTCCACGCAGTTCTTTGGTGCTTCCCAGCAAGGTGAAAGCTGTGTGACCTTTTCACAGGCTATGTTTCTTGTCTCTAGCTGCCTTGAAATTTTCTGTGCTATACAAATTTCTTGCTATGTTAGGGATCTTTCTCAGTCTCACGGCTATTGAAAAAATATCCAGTCATACTTTCTTTGTTGTTACTATTAGTCTGAAGTTTAAAAACATTAATACAAATATTTGTCTTTTTTTAATGCCCATAAGCATGTATTGCAAGCTTCTGACTGTCTAATAGTACTGCAAATCATGAAACAGACCAACTCAAAATAGTGTTATTTAAGCTCTAGAGATAAAATTGTACACATTAATTTCAGAAGCAAATATCTAAATACTGAATTTGAAAGTATTTTAAAGGGGATTCTGTGGAAATTAAGGTATTTAAAAGGACTGCAGTAGGACAAAGAGTATATTTAGGTTGTTAATATTGCTCTAATGTGCATGTCCTGAGGAAGAAAAGCAAAGAATCTGTGTGAATCAGTCGCTGTATATAACCAGGTAAATTATCCTGATAGGATGCTCCCAGTCTGGCTTTTCTGAGGCTCTTGGCTAGGGGAATTTCTTTTCATATAAAGGTCACAATATCAATTTCATACCCACGCACTCTGAAGTGTTCTCTACAACTCAGCAGTGGGCTCAGATCCAACAAACTGTTGTCTCCAAAAAAATTCTGAAAGTTATTTAAATAATTGTTAGATTCTAAGCATGAGTTCCAAGTCATTATCTTATTGCAGCCCATGAATAAGAAAGAATTTTACTCAAATGGTAATAAATGGCAAATTTTTAGTAATGGTAAGTGACTATTTGTTTTGAAGTTTAGAATAGATATAAATTAATGGAAGGACAGTGGTTGTATATATCATACCCTTTATATGTCATACCCTACTCATCTGTTAGCAATGCAGATGACTTGGTCATTGAGATTTGTTCAAAATCAATTGCTAATTAACCATGGACTGTGAAAACAGAAGGCTGTTTTTTCAGTCCCTCCCTTAGTTTCTTCGGTAGGCTAACACAGGTGTATATGAAATTTTATCTTTTTTTTTCTCCTCAGTGTCAGAAATCTCTCTGCAATATTTACAGAGGTCAGGAAGTCTGTTCTTTCTGTCTGAGTAATCCTTGTACTTTAAATATTTTCATTCTACCACTGACTTTTCTCACCCCATCTGTCTCCAACTAAATCTAGTGGTTTTTTCTGATTATTCTTGATAATTTATTTCTTTAACAAGGAACTAGCTGATATGAAGTCATTAATTGTCAGGACACTAAAGGACTGATTTTCACTCTATTATGTAAACATATTATTTTTATATATACACGCTGGCTATTCAGAGGTTTGTGAAACACAAGGATCTCGGATCCTATCTAATAAGAACACTTTGATGATAATTCTGCTAATACAAATAAGTACCCATTTCCCACACACACACACATTCATGCTGCTCATACTTATGTCCAGACTGTTAAAATGCTGTCTTAGTTCAGCTAAATGCAAAAGAACCAGCAGTTTTTGCACATACTCAAAAATCCCTGAATTTTTCTTATTGCCTGGTTGCGCATGGACCACTTGCAAGCAAGGGAGGGTTTTGGCATGGATTTCAACAGGAAAAGAATTTATAGCCTTTGCTGGAAAGCAGTAAATGGCTTGATGGTAATTAAGTACAATAGAGCTGTTTAGGTATAGAGACAAAAGGATTGCCTCCTTTCTTTTAATTAATTCCTCAGAAAATCTTACCATTGGGACTTTGTTAAGAATGTATGTATTTAAGGAACAGCATTTATCTCCATTGTAGAAATGTTAGAAGTTTAAATAATAGTTCTATAAAAATATTGTTCTATTTAAAACACCAGATCTCAAATCTAGTTTTAAATACATATATATATATATATAACTGCTGAAGACTTTTTAGGTGTTACAGTGAATTTACTGAAGGCAGAATGCCCTCTTCAGCCACGGAAATCAGTCTTTCACCAGCTTATTTCTGACACCATGGTTTTTTTCAGTGTTCTATTTTTTACTAGGCACTTCGGACTGTGTTGAAAGAACAAATAGTTTTCTCTTTCTGGTGCCTTCCTCATGGCCAAAAAATGCATAGGTGAAAGAAAAGCATCACTCTATTAACTTATCTCAGATGTTACATCAGTCAAGAAAAAAAAAGAATGCATTCACTTCAAGTGTTAAAACTTTGAAGAGAAAATAAGGTAAGCTTCTGCAAAGAGAACTGATAAAGAAAGACACAGATAAATACAGAGATGTGTGAGTGTATGTACAGATTATCTCCATGGTGTCATCTTTCGGCTGTCGCTTTCTCTGATCAAAAATCTTATGTAGAGTTCACTCAGCTCTAACACTGTCAGGCCCTGACATTGCTAAGAGAGGAGAGACCAGGACCAGGCCCTGCCTGAGCCAAACCAGAGGTGCAGACCCCGTGAAATCCCTGTCAGCTGAAACTCCAGCCCCACTGTGCCACTAGAATACATTGCATTTCATCATAATTACTCTCCTGTCTGTTCGTTTGAATTCTTTAACTGATTTCGAGATTTCAGCGAGTATCATTTCTGCGTGTTTGAGTCCTTTTTACTGCACCTCGTGCCATCCCATTCCATGTATTCACTCCATTCCAAAATTTTCTTCTTTTTTTTTAATAGAATTTTGTTTTGTTCAAGAAAGGCAGAGAAAGAATCTTTCATAGCAAAGAGAGCCATCTGGATGAGGGATGAGTAGATAAAGCCATCAACTTACCATAATTATTAACAGCTGAAAACACACAGTCCTTAATATTGCACTTGAATGTGGCTATTGGAACTATCTGTGTTTCATGGGGAAAAGCCAGACACTATTTCTTTTTATATTTTGCCTTCCGTGGCTTGAATTTGGTAAAATGGAAAGCCATAGCCAATAGTATTTACTTTAATCTTTACCAACATGAAACTGATTCTGGTAAAACACTGGGACATATGATTAAAACCAGCAGTGTTCTGAAAAATATTTCAGCAATTATTGACTGTAAGTAGTGTATTAAGTCCTACTGAAGCCATTGGAATTTGACCATGTGCTTACAGTTAAAGATATTGATATATACAAGAGGACTTCACAAAGGAAAGGCCTCCTTTTTGTTCGCAAAAGGCAAATATGCCTTTTTCTCTTGTGCTCATCATATCAATCCTTATGGTACCAGACTATTTCTTTATTTATTTTTCACAGTTTTTCAGGATTCATGAAAACATTTTACAGGAACAAATTTGGATAGTAGCTGGAGGCAGATTGTTTTGGGTAAAGAGACTGAAATTGGCTGAGGTACTAGATAATAAATGGGTGTAATCTGTGTGATAGCAAAGGCTTGCCTTATTAAAATTCCCCACATTGGTGCTGATTTGATAAACACCTTTGTTAGGATACATCTATTAAGAAAGCTGTTAATGAAAAATGAATATTGCAGTGTCTTTTTGGCAGGCAGAATCAATATGCTCTTTCTAATAATTCAGTTTATTCCTCAAAATATAATTTTACCCCTAGAAGAGAAAATAAGAGCACGACATAATTATCAAACCTCACCTTTTCCCTTTCCTAGCAACTCACATCTGACTGATGCCCACCTCCTCTCAATTTTTCTGAAGCTATGTTACTGCATAATGACTCAAGAAACGCTCAGTTTTTGACGTGAAGAAAGGTCTGTTATTTTCTGAAGAATAGCAGGTCTGAAAGATTGACCTTCATTTCTTAGACGTGATATGTTTTATTTTCTCTGTAGTGATCAGAAGTGATAAATTTATGAACCTTCCTGTGACTCCTGCATTTAGGGGAAAATGAACATCTGATTTGATTTGCAACCCATTTTCCTCTTTAAGAGGTCAGATAAAGTCTGAACAGGAGAGATAGTGTATCACCTCCTGACCCTGACAGCTCATCACAAAGGGCATAATTCTATTTTCCTGACCATTTATTTTTTTCTGGTTATCTCTGTCCAGGCAGTCATTTTGCAGTATGAAGTTTCATGTACATGTTTTTTATTTTGCTCTGCTATTTTTGATGTGGATGTCTTCCTGGGATAAAAAGCTCTGTAGAGATCAGAGAAAGGTAAAAGAATTAAACTGTCTGGGATATCGCATTTGTTGGTTTGCATATCACAGTTTGATTTATCTTTAGCTTGGCTTCCTAAGAGTTGGCTTTTCTGGGCCTTTCTACCAAAGCTCTGGGGACCTGAGAAGAAACTGAAGATGTTTCTGCACGGCTCAATGGACAGGAGAGATGGCTCAGTCATAGTGTAGGATGGACACCTGTGCTGTGCGGGGAGAAGCTGCATTATTGTGAGAGCAGAGACCGTTTAGGTGGCACAAGGCTAAACTTGTAGGAAACCTGGCATACCAGCTGATAAAAGAAGGCTCCTCTCCTCCCCTCCCCTCTTCCTGCTGCACCAGGTTTACCTCTGAAATGGTACTGCAACTTTCTATACATAAGGATACAGAACTGGTGGTGTGCCCTGATTTCAGCTGTGGTAGAGTTAATTTTCTTACCAGTGGCTGGTAAGGGGCTGTTTGGATTTGTGCTGAACACAGGGTTGATAACACAGAGATGTTTTTGTTACTGCTGAGCAGGGCTCACACAGAGCCAAGGCCTTTCCTGCTTCTTGTACTGCCATGCTGGTAAGGAAGTTGGGGGTGCATGGGAGGCTGGGAGGAGACACAGCTGGGACAAGTGACCCCAAATGACCAAAGGGATATTCCAGACCATGTAGCATCACACTCAATATACAAAGTGGGGAGAAGAAGGAGGAAGGGGGGATGTTTGGAGTGATGGTGTTTGTCTTCCCAAGATGGCTGAACACCTGCTTGCCCATGGGAAGCAGGGAATTAATCCCTTGTTTTATTTTGCTTGTGTTTTATTTTGCTTTCACTATTAAACCATCTTTATCTCAACCCACGAATTCTCTATCTTTTGCCCCTGATTCTAACTCAGATCCCGCTGGTGGGGGAGTGAGTGAGCAGCTGCGTTGGGCTTGGCTGCACGCTGGGGTTAAACCATGACATGGTGTAGAGTGTTGTCCCCATTATTTATGCTTTAAATATTGAAACTGTTTTCTTAGTGAGTGCATGTATTATCCTTCAAGACACCTCAGACCATTTAAGAAAACTGCAGAACATGAGCCTGAGATTCTTTGCTTACTCACTACCTCTGCAAGTGTGTTTAGATTGGTTATCTAATGACATCCAAAGTATCTACAACACAGCTGGTCGTAAGAGTTCCTGTACTCCCTCTGCATTCAATATGAGCCTCTTGCTAATTGTTCAGACGTCTGGGTCATGTATTGCAGATGTCAAGCTGTAGGCATTCAGTTCCAAAACCTGTGGCCTTAGTGTATCAGCTTTTAAAACTAAAACATGATAGAAATGTTTTGCCCAGGTGATACAAAGCCCAAGTTTTGCTTGATACACGTTAATGTGCAATCAGAGGAGAGCTGAGGAAGAAATAAAAAGTAATGGTTTTTGTTTGCACTAAAGGCCAGAAATCAGAGTTTTGAAGATTTTTTTTCCTTTAAGGTAAGAGAACAATACTGGAAATCAGACCCTTTCAGCTGAAAGGAAAATATCACTGAAATGTAGCAGAAGCTGCTTTTATTTTTAAATTTTCACATTAAAACAACTTGCAGGATTCCTAACTGTAAGAAGTGATGCGCCCTTAAACATTACCAACAAAAAATTGTTCAGGAAGGTTTCTATTTTGGCATTCTATAGGAACATTACAGTTTCGTTTGGTTCCTTTTTGCTCTTCTCCCCTCTTGAACTGGACAAAATTGAAGAAATGTTGCTTCTTTCATTCGTTGTTTTCATTGTCAGGTTTGGCAAATCTCTAAGTCGAAGGACATTTCCAGTAACATGCTATGAGACAAACACCTTCCAGGTGAGACTCCCTTCAACACTTGCAAAATGTGAGATGCTGTTTCTGAACATGTTGAGCTTCCCCAGCCCGTGGACCCATGAGCCTCACTGCGCTTGTGAGGAAAGGTCACTCTGCCTGTCAGAAGCAAGTGCTGGATTTGCAGCTTGTGTTCAGGGTGATGAAAGGGCGTTCCAAGTCCAGTACATCTGCTGTCCTGCAGGGCAAGCCAGGGAATATAACTGACTTTCTTGAAAGGAGAAACATGGGTTGAAACTCTAGAGATCACCAGCTATGGAAGAAGAAACAGCTCCTGTCATTAATTTTAATGGCTGTTTGTTTTTGGTACCATTCACTCAGGTGACTGAGATGCCTTTCTGTTATGCTGAAGGAGAGCAGTGTGGCCTCTAAATGCCTCAGACAGTCAGCATTTAAGGGCTTCTTTGCTTTGGGGTAAAGGGGAAGAACATTTATACAGTGTTATAGCAATTTCATCGGATGATGAACACACTTTCAACAGATTGGAATAGCAGTGCTAGAGACTGCCTCAAGATATGGCTGTCTGCTTAAAAATTACATCTAGCATAAAACCATTAATAGTCCATTTCTCCTGACTTATTCAAGCCCATAATCATCATCCATTTTATTGTACACCTCTCTCTTGCACACAAAGACACTATTTTTGCTGCAAGTGGAAATTATGTCTTGTTTACATGGTTCAGATGTTAGAAAAACCAGCCTATGTTTCCACAGTTTTACATCTTAAAGAAAGATGAATTGTATAAAAAGATGTGAAGGTACAATTTGTCTGCCCTAAATGTGTAAGAAATGTTGATACTCAGTTGGAATTTGTTTCTTAATTTCTAGGAAAAAAGTTTTATAAACAATAGAGCATGCAAGAGAGAAAAAGAGCAAGGTTTGCCCTACTGTTTAAGGGCAAAAAAGACAGAACCTTTGAGACTGGTTTCTCCCTAGTTACTGAAGATGACTCCTGTCTCAGGAACTCGCAAACACAAGAGAATTTCAGCATTTTTCAGCTAACAACTTGAAGCCCTACATATAATTTGCATAGAAATTGCAGAAGGCGATAATTACCACTGCATTTTTTCTTAATGGTATTCTGCCTGACAAAGGCAAATAGGGACCCTTTAGCAAGCTTTTATAGACTCCAGTGAAGAGTCTCTCAGTGTTATCTATGACCTTGGGAAGGGAAAAGAGGTGATAGTTTTCAGGACTGCCACCCTGCATTCCTTGTATATTCTCTGTATTGCATAAACACCCTGTGTTTTCACGTCTCAAGATATGTCAGCTGAAGAGTGTAATATTTGGATCAAAAAAGGATGAAAATGGTATAAAGCCTGAATATCATTTTTCTTAGCAACTACAAACTCAAGAGCAAAAGTACCCTACGTTTACTGTTAGCTGTTTTACATTAGTTTAATAACAGCTGGTGTTGTTAAGAGAGTGGCAACATCATCTTTTGATGGGTGAAAGATACCAAGGTAGGCATGAAGTTTTACTAATTCCTGTGTGCGAGCTTGGACTGGGTGGATGCTGGCTGGATGCCAGGCACCCACCAAAGCCACTCCGTCACTTCTTCCCCCAGGTGGACAGGGGAGAGAAAACAAAGGTTTCATGGGTTGAGGTAAGGACCAGGAGAGATTACTCACCAAAGGGAAGTGTTACCTTCCCTTTTCTCTTTACATATTTATAGTATTATGCATATACAGTGAGTAAGGGAGAAAATATATATCAGAGAGGCATTTTTTTTAAGGATGACTCTTTGAAGCTCTCCATAATTTGAAATAAAAATTGTGTTTGACTTAAAGCACAGGAGGTGAGAGGATAAAAGATTTAACAAAAAAAAACCAAACAAAAACCAAACCAACAAACAAAAAAAACCCCAACAAAACCAAACCAAAACCAAACCCTAAAAAAAAAAATTAACCATATCTGTCAGATGTATCCCAAGGGTGTATTTCATAGTTGTGAATATATGTGTAAGCAATGCACCATCTCACAAAGTACAGTCTTTTTATAGCATTTATGCAGTGCATAATATAGATGTGGAAGATGTTTCCATCATCAAAATAATACTTGTATTGGATTTAGGAGAATGTCAAATTTCTATTATCATCAATATTATTCCAGATAAAATCGGGGAAATCAAAGTTCACATTTCAGGGCATAAACTGAGACCTCACAAAAGGCTCAATAGCAATCTATAATGCTGGCTTGGTGAATAATGTGGACAGGGAGAGTTATCTTCCTTCAGTATCAAGGACTTGCTGGACACAGCTAGCATGCTCACCAGTCCAATTGCTGTGCAAGATCCTATGGTGCAGTTTTATAAACTTTCCAATACTGACTCTGACTTTCACCTCTCTGCTGTGCTTTTTAATTTTGAATTACTCGCACTTGAAGCCATACTTAGTTTATTGATCTTCATGTTTTGATCTTTTTGCCCTATAAACAATATTGACCTTTTAAGTTTTCTGAAATCCTTGGAATGATTTTACACCAACAATGTGAGTAATTCCTGTGCAATTTGTGTTCCTGTCATTCAGAACTGTCTCTTTATTGTATAACTGCAAGCAAGAGAAACAAAGAAGAATGAAATGGAGCAGAAGAAAAACGAAGCAGAATAAAAAGGTGAGAAGTGTATGAAACAATTGTGGATTGCTGAAAGTTCACAAAACCAGGAGGACATTACAACAATACAGCTTTCCTGATGAGACTGCCTCATGCGTCTTCTCCTATTTTTCTTTCATTTCCATAATGCTGAATTAGTGACCCATTCCTAAATAAGCAAAGTCAAGCTCAATCAGTGTCTGGGTAAAGAACCTCTTAGGCACTTGCATGTATTTCTGTAATGAAGTAGATTTATTCTCATGAGACCTTGAACTAATATAAAGTGAATCCTACTGCTTATGTCAGGTATTTTGATTTTAGATACATTATTGGGGACTCACCATCGTCTAGTTCTTTTCTCTTTTTTTTCACTTCAAAACAGAGGTTAGTTCTGCTGTTCTGACAAAGTTATGATTTGAAATTATACAGTTCTTGGCTTTATTTTTGAACTGATTTATTTGCATTGGTATCCATTTTCAGTCCTGAGCAGTTGTGGAATCGGTATGCATTATTTAAGCACCACTCCATTTCCCTCCATTAATGGATGAGTGTACAGCAGAGACTATTTTAGTTCAGACACATGTGAATTTATGTTACTCATATCTTTGCTACAAATTCCTGCAGAGAAACACAGTGAATTTTACTGTGGCTTTTACCTTTCATTATGGCTGTATGATTTACAAATTCTTTATTTGCTGGCAGCTCCTCCATTGCAATACAGATTCTTGAAATGAAGTGTATTTGAGAAGTGGGATATGAAAAATTAGGAGGGGAAAAGTTACTTGTAATCAAATCAAAAGCTTATCTTCAAAGATTTTCCAGGTTCTCCTACCTAGCCTGTGTAAGCACTGTTTTTAATCTGAGAGATTGGTTTCAGTGTTGTGATTCAGTCTTGCATCTAAACTTGAAAAAAATGAAGAGATTCAACTTGTATTCACTTCAGTTTAAAGGCTTGATAAGGGCAAATAGCATAATGGCTTAACTTAAATATTATTCCCTTGCATACTACAACTGCAGATGAAATTTTATTAATACATTAGCCTAGCAGAGGGGATAACAAGAAGTGATGTAGGGAAAAAGAATGACTTGTAAAATAATGAGAATTAGAGCAGTTGCTTGTAACTATTTAAATTAGAGGTCATTCTAAATGCAAAAAGGGAAGCATTTATAAACATAATCCTTTATAGCTCAAATCCCTCTGAAGAAATTATTTTATGTGTAGCTATAAATACTGTGTTCGTAATAAAAATAATTTAACTAAACCAAACCACTTCAAGAGACAGGTATATTGTGCATGGTCTCCCTTTTTCCCAGTTCACTTTTGCCTGTGGCTGAGCGATGTTCTCCAAAAACATAGCTCTCTCTTTGTATTTGCATTAGACCTGGCTTACTGGTAGTGCTCCTAGTGCGTGTTCTTATCGCACTTTCAGTATCTTATAGCCTAGGAGATAGATATCATATAATTTTGTTATCTGCTGAAGAATCCGGCAAGAGTGTGTTTCTATTGTGTGTAGTTTGTCACCTCTTTCAACACCTATTGTGTGAGGGAGTAAGGATCACATTAAGATTAGGTCCATGGACATATTGTGGAATATGTACACTGCATGCAGAGCACCGAGTAGAAGCTTGCTTCACCCTTGGTGTCATCAGTTACAATTTTACAATATGATTTAATATAGAGTTGTGGAAGAAATATGGCTCTGCTCTACGGTCTCCAAAATTTTTGCCAAGCAACAGAAATTGTTTCATATCAGGAATAATTTGGGTGTCCCATTTTAACCGTAATTATCGCTACTGAAAATTTTTGTTATTGCAGAGCACCAGTGTACAAAATCAGACATACTTGTGGGTGTTACTGAGGTCAATGGTAGAGTTTCCTTCTGTATTTGAAATATAATTACTGAGTTCTTAATTCAGTTTTCTACTGGTGAGAGAAGGCCAAATGCATTAATTACTTAAGAACAGAGAAAGCAGTAGAGGGAAACTGATGTGTCACTGTTAAGGTTTTGAAAAAAGACCTCCTCTGTTTTCACATATTTGTAGTTTTGTTCCTTAAGGCCCATCATCTTATACATACTCCTGGCATGTGCTTGCTTTCTCTGTGGTCATGCCTATATGTGTTTGCAAAAGATGCTTTTTCAGTGTGAATGTAACCTTTTTCTTGTAGGACAGCTATGATGTTGAGACTCTGAAGAGTCTCTATGATATAGAGCTCTCTGAAGACAAGGCAGATGTGCCACTGCAGAGAATTTTACTGTTTCATTTACTGTTTTGGTGTCCTCAGTGTAAAATGTACCTTGCTTTGGATGTGCATGTCTCTTTTCAAGTTGTAGAAATTTCAAGAAAAGGTAAAAATAAAACTTCTCAAATATCCATCTAGGTTTTACAATATTTAAAAAAACCTGTGTTCATAGTAGAGGAAAAGACATACAATATTTAAAAAAATATTTAATATTTAAATATTTACAATATTTAAAAAAACCTGTGCTCATAGTAGAGGAAAAGACATACCATACAGGAGAGTTGGAACTTGGTGATCTTTAAGATCCCGTCCAATCCAAACCGTTCTACGATTCTGTGTTATGTGATGCATATCTTTACACTAAAAATAAAAACATAATGTCGTAAATTTGAAAATTCTATGATATTATGTCTCTGAAATTATTTTTTTTTCCTTTGGGCAGATGTTCATTGGCTTTCCTGGCAAGATAACTTAAAACCTTTCAGAAATGTTTGCTCCCTCTGGTATCATACAGCACCTTTTACTAAATTATACTCTAGGCACTTCAGTTATAAAACCTTTAGTAAATAATTGATATGGTGAATTATACATGTGTAAATCCAGCTTTGTAATTAGTTTTGGCATGCCTACTTTGATAGAAGCGTGACTGGACTTTGTACAACTGTAAATGACCGCATGGAGTCCAAATTTTGAAGAATTTAATAATGTGACAAGAGTAGAGGTATGTGAAACTCAAAAAAGTATTTGAACTTTCAAGTTTGGAATATATTTTTTTCTCAGACCTGCCCTTTAGGTTTTCTGAACTTCATTGAAAATGAAGAGAACAACCTTGAGGCAATAAAAGCTGCAGGGAGAAATGTAATAAAAGTTACAGACAAGTGTCTTTACAACTGAAGTATTGAGGAAAGTTCAAATATTATGCAGAGTCTGCCAAGAGTAGTAGGATTGCATTCAGAGCAGGCCAATAACATTTAAAACTTTTCACCAATGTGGAAGCTAAGAAACCTTCACAGGCTAAAAATATTATTTTGGTGATTCTGGTGAAATGAAGGCATTCTGTAAGAAATAAAATCAAGAACATGAGAGAGATGAAAGGTTATTACTGTGCAAAAAGCAAGGCAATATATTTTTAACTGCAGATTATGTTTTATTTAGGTCATATTTGTTTTTCCTATTTTATTATAAAATACAAACGTAATTTCCAGAAGCTGTCTCTGGGAGACTTGACTATGCTCTGGCTATACAAAAAAACCTAACAAACCAAACCCCCAAACCAACCAACCAAATAAATGAAAAAAATTAGCCACCCTTCCCCCCCCCCCCCACCCCCATGCCTTC
>VZRV01007598.1:354288-570526 GCA_013398115.1 Falcunculus frontatus
CCCCCACCCCCACCGCCATGCCTTCCCCAAAACCAAACCCAAAACAACCCATGAAGATCAAAAAGACCCAATGAAAAAAATTTCCTCTTTTTTGTTGAAATGTCTTCAAGTCTTCTCACATCCTCAAAGAGAATAAATTCTCAAATCTGGTAAGTCTGGCTTTGTTAAAAATGTTTTGGATTTTTTCATCCCTGTTAATAGCCTGACTCAGCCCCGATGATTGAACTATGCTTACTTGTTTGTGTTCTGTTGCTTCAGGTAAAGTGGCAGAGATCACAGTTATAGATATGATATGTGTTGACAAATATAGCATCTGGTATAGTTACGATCTTGTTGATCAGACTGTGCCTCTGGCTTCCTCCTGAGGTGTTCCAGCTGTCTTCTCTCCTGCCTTATTATTCAAAATTTACAACTAAGGAAAAACATCATTTGGAGGCTGTATGCTGATACTTAAATTATGATAGTCATGCCTGGCAGACATCCATCCATCTATCTATCTATCTATCTAGCTATCTATCTCCGACAGACAAATAACCCCTCTCACAGTCATGTAGAAATCCTTGTATAAGTGCCAGTTTCCTGTTCACTCCTCATTCACTGAACAGGCCTCCTCAAGCGTCAGCTGAAAGTATTTCTTTCAAAGGCAAATGCAAGTGCTCATTAACAATATGGTTCTGAAAAATTTAGATGTGTTAATCTATGCCCTACCAAATTAAGGAAGAATGTGATCTTCCACTGTTCATCTCCTGCCCTGTCTCCTTCACCCCAGCAAACATTTTGAGCCTAGAAAGCTACATCAGAAGGGGATCTGCCATGGTTGCTGAGGTCAATGTGTGGGAAGATGGATTACTGTAGGCTCTAGTTATTCTACTAGTACTTCTACCCTGAATGGTCAAAGCAAAAAAAGCCCCAAACTGACTATATTCGGCTCCTTGAAAAGGAGACTTTCATGGTACAGTCATCTTACAATGTGAAAATATGATTATGGAAAGTCATTTCCTCAGAGTAATCATTGTTTGTATTACTACAATGTCAGACAGTCAAGTTTCTCTTAATAAAATTCTCTTTCACAGCTCAGCTGCTGCTTTTGCCTGCTCCTTCCATCATCACCCTGCATTTGCGAGAGCATCTATTCCTCTAGATATGAATATGATGTGAAAAAATCCATGGCTAGAGCAGTGGGCTATTCAGTTTACTGATTGCTTTTTAAGGGACAAAATGTCTTCTAGACACCTCCTATCCAACTATTTGTGTAACTGTGCCTTCTCACATCAATGATTACATAGTGTTCCCTCCAAGTTTGAAAGGGTAATTGTAACATGGTTGTATAAAAATATATTACTAGTAAGAAAATAATTTTGCTTTATTAAGTGAATAGTAATTTAGTCACAGAGCACTAAAAACAAAGCATTTATCTCTGAGCCCTGGAGCAATGCTCTACACACAAAGAATGAGCAGCATGAAATTCATGGTGTGAGTGAACCCCCTACTCATGAGAAGGTACTTCACTCTGACCATGAGGTTCTGTAACTGCCAGAGAAAATGAAGCAAATCCTGAACAAAGTTTATACCTTTCCAGATATGGTGCTTCCATGGCAACCTAGCAGACCAGCTCTATCTGCTGAAAACATGTGAAGTGATGCCATGAAATGCCTGGGCACCACAGTAACTGTGTCTTGAGCTGTGTGAGGCAAAAACATGGGGCACAGTAAGTATGTGAAAGCTGATTCATTTTATCTCACTTCCTAAAATTATTAGAAGTTTAACCATTTAAATGTGCTAATTTACAGGTTGTTATTTCATCAAAGAAATACTAAAATGAGCGAGAATAATATTAAAATTCCTGTGTCATGCAGTATTTGTAAGCACCACATCTTCCCCCTGTAGTACTTTGATGGAGAAAAAGGTGTGTGGCTGTGATCAGCTCTTACATGACAAGCAGAAAGCTGGTTGTTCTTTTGGACTTGTTTCGTGAACTCCCATGACTATGAAGTACAAACTGGCCCTGAGGAAGGAGGCAATCATCGTGTTTATAGATTTCTGCTCTCACTAATTTTCTGTGAGAAATCAAACCAGTTTTCAAAGAATATACGTGTGTAAAAACAATAAGACATTGTAGGCATTTTTAAAATGTGATTTATTTCTGATTTGTGAGCAGAATGTATGAAAACATTTCTTTTGGGGTTATACTGGTAGAAAAGACAAATAACGATACCAGAGGTAGAGTGGTGACCCCACTGTATGATAAAATTCAGCACATGGAAATGGAAACAAGAAAAATTCAGGCAATATATTTAGCTGAGAAGTTGATTAACTGTTGAAACAACTCACATATGTTTTTGCTGTATTCTGTCACTGGAAATTAAAAAAAAAAAAGGATCAAATCACAGCAATTAAATTTGGCACCAGGATGAATTCAGGCAAAGTCCAAGTGTTAGACGGAAGACCAGAGTTTGTGATAAGGTTGTTCCCATCTGGCTTTTGAATCTAAAAATCTTGATGAAGAATGCATGTGTAAGCTGTTTGTAGTTGTCTGGTGAGCTCTGTTTATAGCTGCCTGAAGAGGAGATGATGTGTTTCTCTTTCTCTGTTCTGGACTTCTGTGAGAACATGGAAGTTAAAGTAACTGAGCCAGATCTTGTGACTGTCTAACTACCACACCCCCCCTGCCCCCCCCAAAAAAAGGCACAAAAAAAAAGGCACAAAAAACCCCTGCCAAGTTTACAATGGCTATGTTATTCCTAAAATACCATTCTCTGATTGAGTGCTGCAGCTCCATCTGTAGTTTCCACTGGAGTGGGAATAATTCTATTGCGTAAAGGGACAGGGTCCCTGTTGGATCATCAGCAACAAGGCAAAACCAAATTTGATTTGTGAAAGACTATGAATCAGTGATACTGTCTACCTATGTGGAAAATGGTTTAGAATTGGCAAAGGCCAGCTATGTGGAAAAACATATGAAATTTTGAAAGGTTACATATGCTTTCATATTTCAGCTTTTATAAAGTTTTTCTTTGCTACTGTTTGATTTAATCTGTAGATTTATTTCACTACATTACATTCAGTACAAGTCTTCTAGCAGACATAACAAAGGCATTGTTCTCAATTAGCTGATCTTTATTGGTTGTTACTATTTGTTAATTCTTCTTAGGAGAGTAAGACTGTATGTCCTCCACAGATTAAGCCATTTAATAATTCACGTTTATTTCTTTGCCCTTTTCTTAGTTTTTTCAAATAATTTCATTTCCTATAGCAAAATTTTTTCTTTGAACTGTATTTATCTAGATGTGGTGGGCAATGCCACATAAACATTTACAAACAAAATTTCAGCTTCTAAGCTGAAAATATTTTGCCAGCTGTACATGCACAGGTGTGTGCCTGTATACATACACAGGCATACTGGTGCTGCAGAAAGGAAGGCTGGAGAAAATATCAATTCTTCTGCTAATAAAAGTAGTGAACAGTCAGTACAGCACAACCCTGTCTCTGCACATGATTGGGGAACCTTTAAAAGCCCAGGGTTTAAACTTGAGGAAAATTACAGGTGCTAGGTTCAGCACAAGGTTCAGGACAGACACGTGAATCAATATAATGAGCGAATGAGACTTTGCTGATGGAAACAGATACCCTGTCAGGTCATCAGTGCAATCTCCTGAGGAAGCAGGTTTATTCTCTGATGTGTATCTTCCAGCTTTTCTCCTAGTACAAGGAGCAGATAGCCCATTTTATAGTGACATGTAACTCTAAATCGTGATCCTACAGTAATTTTTTTTTAGAAAATATTTTCTGAACCCTCTGAATCCCCTGGGTGTTAGCAGTTTGGGTTTGTGTGATGAAGGCACTACAGTCTGACAGATGTCAGGTATTATTCATATAATTTCTGTATGTACTGTAGTGTGTATTGCTACAGTACCAGAGATATGAACCAGAGCAGGCGACAGAACTGAATGTGGATAAAGGGTTTTCTGGCTTTGTTGCTCAGTAAAAATAACCATAAAGATGACTTTATGAATTCAGGTAGATGGTTTAAGAAAAAGTACATGTTGTATGCAACTCTTCAGGAAGATTTTGTATTTTATTTCCTCGTATTTTGTATTCCTTCTAAGCAAAAGGGTTTAGTCAGACTGATGAAATCTTCATGGTTTCAAGTCTGCAGGCAAAAAAGAACCATGGATCACCATTACCTCCAACAAAATTAATCACATACTTTCTGTAAGCATGCAAGCATCCCTCTTGTAGATTACCCTTAGACTTAAGCTCAGCGCTCTTGTGAGTGCTTAATTGGATGGCAGCCAGACTGCTCAGAAGTATGTAGGATCCATGAGAGCGAAAACGGGCAGTAGACACGATACTCATTGTTACTGGAGCCTGGAGTTCTATGGGCTGTACAGATCTGGGCAAGTTTTACTTGTTTGCAGACAGCACCCAAACTACAAGCACACAGAGTGGATTTTTTTCTTGCCTAACACACGGACTGAGTGGCTGAACCAAAGACACTGCTGTCACGGTGGCCCAGCCCACTTTTGGGCTGCATATCAATCAGGACATCCAGTGGGTGGATTTCCCCACCCAAGACAGTGAGTCTGAGGGCAGGTCTGAAAGTGGTGCTGGGGGAGGCACCGATGTGCAAACCACATCCCCCTGGGTGTCACTTCCAAGGATGACTCCTTCCGCGTCCTAGAAACTCCTCTGTTACTCGGTTGTCTATTGGACTTTACATTCATGTTTATTCATATTACCTGTTGCATATTCAATTGATATCTAGAAAGTTCTGCTCAGTTGTAGTCTTCATTGGCTTGTTTAAATAAGACCCTCCCTATAAACCTTTTAATTGGGTACCTGTAACCATGTGACCTTTTCCTATTGGTTTGTCCCTTTGTTCCCCCCCCCCTTCTCCACCCTCTATATAAAAGCCTGTTTAGCGCTCACTTAGTGCTCTTTGTTGCTTGCTTTCGTTGCCTTCTTGTTGTTCTGGCCCTAGGTCGGGGAATAAAGACTTGGATTGCTGCTGCAAAGAGTCCCTCTCTCCTCCTTTACCTCCGCCTGTTGCAGCAGTAGCACCAGACTGCTGCGAGCTCCATGCGGAGGCTTAGAGCAGACTGCTCTTTCTAGAGCGTGACGCAGGACTGCTGAGCTGCAGATTGTCCCGCCTCTGGGACACTTCAAGCAGGTCGTCTGCTTGGCCTCCGGGCGGTCAAGCGGTCAGCGACACCCTGCTGTGCAGGCAACCCCAGCGCACACTCTGCTGGGAAGGCAGTCATCGACATTTGGAAGTGTCAGCCTTGGCTGCTCCTTAGCACAGTTTGAAGCTTGAGGCTGATATGCTGTCTTCTGACTTCCCTCTCTCTTTCTAAGGAATTTTTACATAGTCATGTTGGTTTACTACTTGAATTTCTACTACCTATTGAGAAATTTTCCTATTGTGGAAGTAAGCTAATATTTAATTATCTGGATATATTAATCCACATTCTTTCAGGGTCCTAAATTCCTTCTAGAAGTTTCATAGGCATATGGTAGGGTTTCACATTTTTCATTATTTCTTTTCATCCTTTGCTGAATATGAGAAGAACCATTTTAAAGCTGACTGAAAGACAAGTTGATTTTGCAACTTTGAACCAATTTTTGGAGCCTTTCCTCACTGAAGTGCTTGTTTAGATTCATTCTGCATGAGTAGTCAACAAAATTCAGCGAGGTGATTATCCTTTGGGGGCTTCCATGAAATGAGTCTGATTTTTGCTGCTAATCCTGTGGGTAATTATTCCTGACAAAACCCCTGCTGTGGCTGATGCAACTCAGACCGGTTATCAGATATAGCCATGATAAACTACTTCCTTAATGGTGCAAATCACATCTTTCCATTATGGAATGAAAGTCACTGATTAATAATTTTGTAGCTACTTTCTTTGCAGATACCCTCAGTCAGTATGTATTGGGTATAACCTCTGTTCCTTTCCCTTGCTCTTCTTCAAACAGTGTGAAAGTCACAGCTAAATATTTGAAAAAAAAAATCCATGTAAAAGAGAAAGGCTGTAGATAAGTCTTATTACCATCAAATCTGTGAGGGTCAGAGCACACACGGGCAAACGTATGTAAATAAGAGCCCAAAAAAATTGCTAGTGATAGATGCTCTATGAATAATATAGCTCAGTTTTCCACTGTAGATTATCCTGTGGGTTAAGTGCTATTTTGCACTTTCCAGTCCTTTTGGAATTCTTTTGATGTATGTATTTTGACATACTAGACTGCAGTCTCGAGAGAGGAAGTGTTAAATTCATATTTTACATTCCACTGTGTACATTCAAGGACCCCATTTATGATTCTGGTTGACCATTTCACACTGTGTTTCTGACAGCTTGGCACTAGCGCAGGCTATGTGTCACAAACAGCTGAGGCAGCTCTATGAAAGTGACAACCATCTGGAGCTTTCTGCTTTTTTTTCAAAGTGGCAGCCTTGTTGTCCTCTTTCTTTGAGTACTTTTTTCAGTTCTCCTGCTCTATTGCCAGTTAAGATGAGAAACAATAGCACCGTTTTGCTCTCCACCCTCCTTGCCATAATTTCTCTGGATAATCATCTGACATTTCTGTGCTTATGAGAGCTTTTGATGCCAAATGGGCAGAGAGCATCAGGAGCAAAGCTGTTGTTCTTCTTTCTGCCATTAACCAGCAGAGACAGGATAAATGATTAACTTGGCAGTCATGTCAGACGAGTGAAGTGGTGGCTGGCTTCTTGGGTCAGAATTTTAATCATCTTGTATAACTGAAAAAATGCCATGCAAGCTTTGTGTCATGCTTGCCTTGTGCTGGCAATAGCAGCACTATGGACCGCAAAGCAGTTGAGAAGCAGGCCCTGAAATCTCCTCACTGAGGCAGCTCCACTGGTGCCCCATAAATGGCTTCAGCACCATCCCTCTGGCATAATTTAGTGGAGCATGATTCTCTTGATGTTGTGTATTCTTTTTATTGTCACTCATTGTACCATTGGGTTCCTTTACTAGGGGTTTCATTACGTGTTCACGCACACATCTGTTATTGAGCAGAAATATCCACTGGGAGCTGCTCTAGGTGCTGTTATTCTGCTATGCCTGAATTTCAGTAACAGTAACAATCATTTGCTACTCAGGCAAAAACTAGGCATACTTTCTCTGTTTTGTCAAAGCTGGCGTTCAAAACTGTACCATAAATCCTTCTCTGCTTTTTTAAAAAAAGGAAATTAAAATAATTAGCTTTTTTTGTGGTGATTTAAATATTCTTTGGTTGCTCCATTGTGCTTTAGAACCAAATGGTAGAGACATTGTTTGGCAAGGTTCATATTTGGTTAATAGGTGTGCTGTAGCATGGAGCAAAAGAAGTTGCCTGCACTGTCAGCTTGTAACAGTGAAGTTTTCTGTGCTGGAGTTGTTGGTGTTATCAAGGACCAAAGTCTGAAATCTGCTCAGATTTCAGTGGATGTGAAATAATTTATTTTATTTTTGGCTCTGCTTGTCCTGTTTCTGTTTTCAGGATGTGTTTCAGAACATATTTCAGGCGGCTGTGCTAACATAGCTGAGGATCTTTGTCTGTTGGGAGTACTGGAAAGTGTTAGAGACATTAAAGCAGTGACAGGTCTGTGGGCTGGCTGCACGTGAACCTCACACACTTGTAAGGCTGGCTTCCCTGGTAAGGCCTGAACTGAGACCTTAAGTTCAAAAGGAGTAAACCTTACTCACAGCATCAGAGACATGATAGTTACGTATTCACTGTTGTGCCTCTAGATAGTCTGGCAGGTTTTTGTGTGGTGATAGACACGGAGTGTTACTTTTAAGACATTTTTCAGAAAATAAAGGCTAAGCATTGCTTCTGAAGAAAGATCAGTAGTCAAATTTGAGCAGATTACCTTCTCCTGGCTTCTGGCATCCCAGTGGAGGTGTGAATGAGGGAGGAAACTGCTGAGGGAGGAAAGCGTGCTGAGAACAGAGTCTTCTTTTCACTTCTGCTGTCAAGTCTTTGCAGTCTGAGAGGAAAGTTCAGTCTGAGAGGAGACTGCTCTTGTGTCATTCTCTTTTATGTCACAATGTAAAGCTTCTTCATTTGGTTATGAAGTCTTTTTTAAGTCCCAGCTTCCCATTCAAATGAGTTGCCTCTCAGCTGTTATAGCTGTTTCTGTTATGAAGCATCCTTCAGACAGCTGTGTTAATATTTCCTGCAGAAACACGTACTAAAAATGTTTTTTGTCAAGTTTTTGTGACATCGGCTATAGATATTTTTATTTGAAAGTCAGGTTAAAAGTGTGGTTTTTTTTAATATGTATCCAAGTCTTGGAAGAAGGGCCAGTGCAAGATGGTTTGAAGATCTCTCACAGAAACTTGCATAGGCATTGATATGCCCATATTACTTATAGAGGGTATGCAATTACTTTAAGCTTTCTCGACAGAGGGACACATTTCAGGGATTTTCCGGAAGGACGATAGTAAGTCTTTGTTTAGATGAAGAAAGGTACCCTAGCAGGGGTATAGAAGTTGTGATTAGAGACAGAGCCAGACAGGGCAGAATGAAGCCTGGCCAAACTGGTATTTGTGCTGTATACCAAAGTGCATCTTCAGATGTTTAAAAGAACTGTTGGAACGGCAGCTCTCCATGAAGAAATTGAGCATGGTACTGATAATGCCAATTATCAAACTGATAATGTGGTTTAATCCCTGGATGGGGTCATTATCTTAAGAGTTGAACTTGATGATCCCCATGGGACCCTTCCAACTCAGAATATCCTGTGATCTGGAAATGGTTTGCTGAGGTTGGCTGGAGAGGGACACAGAGTCTAGTTCGAACGACTGCAATCATTTGGAACCACCATCTTGTAGCTTCACTGTTCTGTGTCTCTTTCCACTCTTGAAGGTTTGGCTGCTGCAACAACCGAAGTGACATGTTAGCCAACATTTTCCTCATTGTGATTCAACTATTTTTCTTGAGATAGTGGATTTTCTTCACTTGATTAATATGTCATTGTTAGCAAAAGCACTTCTTGGTGAGGATTAATTCCATCTATGCTGTATGGGTTTCGTCACTTGGCTGTGATGGTAGACCTTCACTAGAATACTCCAAAACCATGGTCATCCGAAACTGGTGCAGCTAATACTGCAGCAGTGATCTCATGAGAAAATAGAGCTGTAGAATCCTGCTTTTCACTTGCAGACTGGTTTAAACTTGATCTATCATGAGTTCTCCTGCTGTTGTCAGAGAAGGGTTATCACACTTCCCAAATTTCTACAGTACCACTGAAGCACTGAGGTTACTTGAGTGGGTACTGGTTTAGGTCTGCACTATAACTCCTACTGTCTATTTCATCTAGATCAAGTATTGTTGGGAAAAAGGGCTGGTTCCTTCTTTTCTTCTTCTTTTTTTTCTTCAAACCACTCTGAAATTTCTGAATGTTGTTCATGTCCTTCATGCGGTATGAGGTGGTACAGTTTCTGTTTGCAGTAATAAGAGGCTATATATATATATATATAGATATAGATATAGATATAGTCAGAGGAACAACGTAATTTTTTAAGTACTTCAGGGGCAGCCAAATTATTAATAGTGAAAAGTGAAAGGATTCAAACTTTGTTTTTGGCTCTTTTGCATTTGTACCATTTCCATATCCTCTAAAATATAATCTCCTTTCTGGGGAAAGCTTAGGAGAGGTTTGGAAGCCATTATTGCAAGTTAAAACGCTTCTGAGTTAAAGCGAACATGTTTTTCATTGCAAAATGAATCTGTATTGGGGGAAACAAAACGGCATGATCTCTTCCACCATCATGCATTCAAAAAAATTAAACAGAAGGATGGGGCTTCATTATTTAGGAATTTTCCCTTTTGAGGGTTCCTGTCAAGTTCTCCATCATGCTGAGAAGTTGGGGATTTTCTGGGTGTTTTTTTCTTTTTTTCTTGTGTGACTACACTGCCATTTAAAATTGTAACATAACCAGTTATCTAATTTAGGCTATATTAGCGAATTTGTGCCCAATATGGTGTTTGAAAAGCACTGATAGAATGATTGTGTTGCTGCCATCAGTTTGAATCTGTTTTGCCATTCCTGCTGGAAGTTTCTCCCACAACCCATGGATGACTGGCATTATAGGCAGTACTTGCTACATTCTCTTACATTGCAACCTATTAAACTAGTGTTTAATCCACAGATTTTGTATATAGGATGCTCTTAGAGCTCCGCTGAGGCCTTTTGGTTGTATCTTGACAATGCTTGCTTAGGGAGACATTAGGCTGTTGAATACTGATGTGATACACTGCAATAGTTCATTGGGTGCAGTTAGTGTGAGTTATATTTATGTGAATTTAGAGATTCTTTATTGACTGATGCAGGAGAATTATTACTTAGCATGGTAGATATCTAGATGCAGTTGTTGATTATGCACAGTGCCACCATCATTTATAGGGAGTTAAATCATTCTATTCTGCCTGTTTTTTTCCAGTATTCTGAAAGCCGTTTTGTGGAGTTTGAGTTTTATATATATATATATGACTGGGTTTATTGCTTGAAGATTTGTGTCTGTTTCTTTTGTCTGCAGACTGTAGCTCAGCTGTACCCCTAGGTATGTTTTGACAGTACATCTGAACTGATGCAAAGGCTTTTTGCTTTCAGAATGTGACTGTGCCTGCTTCCACGTATCACCCCACCCACAGGATCCTGGCACCAATCTTGTGCTGACTCTGGCTCCTTTCTGACAGTGTCCTCACTGACACCTACAGCTCTGTTCGCCCAGTTGTCTTGAGATAGTGCTACTCTGCACTACTCACAGGACTCCTTGAGTCTCTCGCTTTTTCTGTTCTTTGACTTAATGTTTTCATTTTTCCCCTGCTAGAAACATCTCACATGCCTGGTCCATTTGCTTCTTTTCCTGATTCGGTCTAATTTCTTTCTGTCCTTCCCTGACTTTGGTGTTCCTTAATTCCTCTCTATTATCTTTCCAGCTGCTTTTCTGGGACTCCAGGGAAAGATATCCTCTCCTCTCCTGTGTCGCTGTACTTTTTGCTTTCTTGAAGTGTGTTGAAGTCCCTCCCCTGACATTTCAGATCCCTTAAGCACCTGATTATGATTATGCTTTTGTCCTGACCTACTCTTTATTTCATTCATTACCTACACTGATGACTCTCTTCCCAGCCCTTGAAAAAACAGCTGTATGGGGATGGAAAAGATTTTTTTCCTTTTCACACCTGTAATAATAAGAACAAAATAATGGTGTGCTGTGTCTTCACAACAAAACATGAAAATGAAACACATCTCCTATCAGTTTTGTTTTTCCTCCTCTATTCCATTTTCAACCTCATCCTTCTTGAAAACCTTGCAATGAAAATGTTTTAAAAGAACATTCATTATTGTTTGTAATAACTGGGCCACTTTCTTCCTTTATTCTTTATTTCTTCATACATCTTATCCTCTTTCTCCTCCAGATTTGGATGCTCTGCTTGATCCTTGACACTCATCATATTAGGTGGTGACTGCTGGAGCTCTGAGGGACTCTTTGGCAGATCCAGCTCTCAGAGGCCTGCCTGCAGAGAGAAAAAGATACGTCCTTTTTACTCTTCGAAGGCTGAATTTTTTATGTCTTCCCTGGCTTAGTATCTTCTGTTTAGTACCTTACCTGGCTCACATTCAGGGAAATTTCTGCAGCTTTCTTCAAGTTTTTGCTACTGTTGCTGGGACATTTTATCTAAGCCCCAATAAGTCTTTTCACAATATGTCCTTGATTATCCTTATGACACTTTCTCACCCCATTCTCAAATACTCATGGTGAAAACTATTCTCTGTTGACCTTTGTCTTCCTGTCTGACTTAAAATTGGTGTTCCACAAAACTGAGTCTGCTCTGGGTTGAAACATTATCTTACAGTCCTCTATTGCAATTAATCCCAGATTAGTTAGGGTTGGAAGGGAACTCTGGAGATCATCCAGTTAAACCCCCCCTAGCAAGGCAGGGTCACCTCGAGCAAGTGACACACAGGAACATGTCCAAGTGGGTTTTGAATGTCTACAGAGAGGGAAACTCCACGAGCTCCCTGGGCAGCCTGTTCCAGTGCTCTGCCACCCTCAATGTAAAGAAGTTCTTCCTCTTGTTGAGTTGGAACTTCTTGCATTTTAGTTTTATGGTCATTGAAACTTCCTGTGTTTTAGTAAATTCTATTATATTTTTATTACCTTTCTTATTCTAAAATACAGAAATATCAAAACTACCTATTTTTCTGTTTCCAAAAGGGATTATAGTTTTTGTGAAGTCTTTCACAGTACTTTAGGGAAGCAAGTGTTACTGTTAGGATTGTTGATCTCTTAGGGTGACTGAGGTACAGTAAATTTTTGCTATACATCACTGAAACTTAGGGACAGTTTCTAGTGTTCTGCATGGTCAAGGCAAATGGTTTAGCCAGCATCAGATGGCATCTCAGTCTGACAAGAACTAGCTGTTAATCTCTCACCAATTAGCTTTCCAATGAAAACCTTCCCTTTCTCTGCAGGATAGAAGCAAAAACTGACATATCACAGTTTATCTCAAGACTGAATTTTCATTTTAAACTTTTGTATAATTCAAGTTTAGTATCCTAGTCTAGTCATCTGCCTGTGAGCATACTCCATAAAATGCCCAGTTGCCTTCAAAATAAACCTGTTATGGATGTTGACCCTTGAACTAATCCCCTGGAAAATGAGAGTCAAAGGACCTTCACTTCACTTTCACTTGTGATCAAACATCTTCTCCCCTCTGCCTTCCTGCTCTTATACCTTTTCACTCTAGCTTCTTATTTTCATATGAGATTCCAACTCAATTCCTAATAAAATCAAGGCAAAGATCACAGGTAAGTGAAAACACTTAGTATTATCAGAGAGAACAATCTCAGTGAGAAATCCAGCATAGGTTAAATTATTTATTGGTTTTCATCATTGAGACAGTTCACTGTTTCTTGAGATTTTGTTTTATGCACTCACTAAGGAAAATCTTGCTTCACTCATTATGTCAGTTTCAAAGCAACTAATTTGATTTAATTTCTGCTCTTAGTTTAGGTATCAGTTTGTGAAAATTGGAAGCTGAAAAGCTACTACAGAGTAGAGAGTTTTCAAAACAATCATCCTGGTTCCTGTTCAGGCAAGAGCAATAAATTGTCAGTAGCCCTATTGATAAAAGTTGAGATACAGGAAAGAAAAAAAAAGTGAGGCTCGGGGCAGTGTTTCCCTTTTCCTCGAGGCTAGGAAAGGAGAATTAGTTCATGTCTCTGGAAGAGCATTAGTGTAGGAAACAGCTTGTGTAGGAGTTGCAAGTCACGCTGCTTTTCCTCTTGCCTCTAATATCTGTGCCCTAGGGTTATGGCCACTTGGGGAATAGTTACTGTGCAACAGACTCTTCCAGAACAGCAAGCAGTCAAAAGGACTGCAATTTTCTTTCACTGAACACAATCTCGTCTTCCAAAATCAAGTTCCTTTATCTTTTTTGAAAACAAATGAGAGTTAGTGCCTTGGTCCTTAGCTGGTGTGAGTTAGCAGCCAAGTGGTGATACAGGCACCTGGGACCTGTAATGCTGCAAATAAGGGATGGGAAGGCATGTTCCTGTATGGATAGCTTGGCAGGTCTGCAAACGAATCCATGCATACCAGAATAAATGTGGATGAAGGAGCACTGAGAAGATTTGTACCAGTCGGGTAATTCAAATAATTTAGAAAGGAAAGGATTTGTTGTGAGTCTGTGTATTAGAGCGCTGACTCCTTCATGTTCGATGGAGACACACATGCAAAAACCCCAAAGGCAAAGAGTTTTAGTACAAAAAAGGTTTTTAATGCTACTGAAAATATAACCTGAGTTGCTCTAAAATGCTTAAATAGTTTTTATGGCTATCTTGAAACACAGAGTCATGAATTTGCCTTCAGTTTAATCTGAGTATGAATTTGCTATCTACCTTAAAGCTGTTCAATTTGCTGAGAGTAACTGAAATATATATCAATGGGATAACTCTGTGCTTTAATCTTTTCTAAGGCTTTCAGTGCATTTTCTTTTCTTCAGTTCATTCTGCAGAAACATCTGATGTCAATTGTTGAGGGAGCCTTAGCCCAAATTTGTTAGCTTGAATTAAATTTGTAGTGAAGGCACAGAGTGCAAAAGGACTCTAAGACCAAGGCAAATGTTTTTTAAATGCTTGGGATTGGCTAGTGTACAAGGACACACTATGAATAAATTATATGGCTAAGGAAGAACACTTCACCTCTCTTTGCCTACCTTTTTTTCCCCAGTTTTATACACATGCACATTTATTCACACTCAAAAACATCTATGAATTTTTTGAGTAATTTTGATCAGAATAAAATCCATATACAATTGAGACTTTCACATATTAAAGTAATGGTAATGCACCAAAAAATCCCGAATAAATACTTTCTGGAAATATAAGCAAACACCTGAAACAAGAAAAATATTTCCCCTTCCAAGCATTATTTATAATTTGTTTGGAGTAACTAATTTTAAATTGCCGTTCTCTTCTTTACCGTATCAAAATAATGTGAGGTTTTGTGGCTTTGAAAATTCATACAAGTAAATATAAAGACATCAATTTAAGAACTTTTAGTAAATATATACTTCCGAAGTGTCAGGATAAAACTGAGTCCTTTCGAGACAGCCATGAAAGTTTTAGAAGTATGCGATGCTGTCAGTTGTGATAGAAAAGAAATCTCTATGAAGATAGACCAGAAATGAGTGATATCCTTGACATATGTCTTGATTCCCAAAGAGAGGATAGTTAACTTTAAAAACTACGTAGCTTTAAACAATGAAGAGAACCGGTGAGTAGTATTTACACTATAAAATAGAAAGTTACTAAAACGTGTGTTTCTCTTTGGTCTGGTAGAGTTTATGTAGAATTAAGACCCTGATATTTCAGATTAAAAAAAAAAGAAGATTGCTTCTAAATTGCCTGGGGTTTTTTTTGTCTTGTTGTTTTTGGGGTTTTTTTTGTGATACCACATTTTCTGTGACACTTCAAGTTTAACATTTACATTTATAATTGTTTCCCCTCTTTACCTCACACACACAGAGAAGACACTGGATGTGGAAGAAGTAATTGAAAGCCAGACAGAGAGAGAAAATAAATTAATTCATAGGGAAACTGAAGAAGGGACTGGAGAATTACTGAAGGTAAAGTCTTGAATTTAATTTTTTATCACTTTCCTCAGAAATAGATAAGTGATCTCTGTTGAAAGAATTCAAAAATTCTTAATCTAAAAGAAGACAACCAACTTGAATACTAAAATGTGGCAAAGATAAACGCCTGAAAGCCAAGTTTTACAATGGAAACCGTCGGGTAATTGTAAGAATTGGGAATTACAAACACCAGAGTAATTAAACTGTGAATCCATAATTTCACTAAGAATAAGCCACCTGGCAGAAGTATTCTGTGTAATATTCTTAATCTCAAATTTAATAAGCTATATCAATAGTTCAATAAATCATAAGGAGAAAAATGAGGCCTTACTAATCCCATTGTCCTCATAGCACCACTTAGGAATATTTTGTATGCAGACATGTGCATGGTGTTGGACACATTTTTAATTGCAACCATAAAAAGATTAATTTTCTACAGATAGGAATATTTTTGGAGAGTTGGAAAGAAATCCTGTATTTGCCTACCATACAGGTTTTTGCTAGTGGCGACAGCTAGGAAAGAAAAATTAAATTTTATGGTAACATTCTCTCATAATGGATGAAAATACAGAGGGAAAGTAAAGCAATGGTGTATTGAAGAGTGACTCACATTAAAAGGGGACAAAACCTTGTCTTACTATTCAAATGCATTGCCTGTGCTGCATGAAAAAGCCTAGCGTCTGCTTCATGCTGAGGGACTTAGAGTTCTCAAGCTGCCTTGTTCTACAGTGAGGGTCTCTCATCAAAGATTAAAAACCTGGTGGTGCAGGTCTTCCAGTGTGCTCCTGCACTGGCAGTGTGAGGAGGGCGAACTCTAGTGAAAAATATTCTCTGCGTTGGTCTAGCAGGATCTAAAATGGTCTGAGATATGCTGAGATTATATGGAGGGACAAGATGGGAACTGACCTGCAGCAATCTCTATGCTGTTCCCAGGAGATATGTGGGCAGCATCTTCGCTGTACTTGGCCATCTAATCCAGTAATTATAACCCAAAATCCCACTTCAAGGCACTGTAAATCTTAGCAGCAGAAATAGCAGGATGTACAGGTGCTGAAAAGTTAAATGGATACCCAAACCACAGAGTTAAAATATGGCTGGGAGTATAGGCAGCATTTCTTCCAGAAGGATGAGACAAATGGGCAATCTTTTCACCAGCCAGTCTTGTAGCAGCCCAGAGGAACTCTTCAAGCCAGAAGAACAAGGGTTTACAGAGCCCGTAAAGAAATTAAATGCTGCTTCAGGAAAAATATTTCTTGAAAAGTTGAAATTTAATACTCCAAAAGCTTTTTTTTTTTTTTTGCATTGGCTTGGGGATTTGATCCAGATGCATAAACATTGCTGACAATAAAGAAGGAACATTGAATATTTTGCTATCAGGTGTTATCTGGCTTTTTGAAAACAAGAGCTTGATAATGAAAATAATATGGGGATTACTGTAGAAATGAAACGAGCAGAAATTCCCCTCAAATTAAGTAATGATGCCCAGTGGTACCTTGGATCTGCTGGATGTTCTGCATTGTGAGGAAAGAGCATGAGCAAGCAGGATACTGAGCAGATTCTTCACACAGCTGCTCCAAGGTTTGATGGCAAGAAACATCCATACATCTAATCTTCAGATTTACATGGAGAACCTGTTGCTGCAGGATTTTTGGCTCCTCAGTTCTCCTTCCCTAAGGGAGTAAAACTTGAATTATTTTAAAGAAAGACAAAGTTGTAGATGTCATAAATTATTTTTCAGCAGACAAGCTGGGAGTATGGGATGCAAGTGCCATGCTGCCTGTGAGCAATAGAAAAAGGAGGCCAGGAGTTCTCAGTTTTTTTTTGAGGGAATTACCTTCTTTCAGCATTTCTGTTTTCCTGCAGTTCTGAATCAAAAAAAAAAAATCAATTTGTCTGTAGGAAAGGAATGAGAACAAGCTGTAATTTGCAGTTGAGGTATAAATATTTATCCTTCAAGCTCTAAGCCAGTTACAGTGTTTTGAATTTTTTTTCATTAGAAATTGCATCTTTCATGTAAAATTTGATTGAAGTCAGCTCCCGTATAAGATAAGGGTGGGGAAATAAGTTACATGACAGAGAAATGAAAGCAACCTTTTTCTTTCATGTCTAAATGAAATATTTCAAGTTAACCCAAAATACAATTTTCTAGAGTTTTTTTCCCTGTGTTTCTTCCTCCCTACATAGTGTTGGTTTTACTTGAACAATTACCCTCTCATCAACCATTTAAAATTCTAGTTTAACCTCAAAACTAAAACACATCATGTTATATCAGCCTAAAAATAAAAGCTCAATTTTTTTCTTAGTCCACTGCCGAAGTTCATTGCTTCTCCCATTGTGATCCTCTTCAAATACTGCAAAACCAAACTGAGATGGATCCAGCTGCACAGACAGTTTCATGTATACATTTGAATGAAGATGTTCTGAATTTCAAATAGTTTATAAAATATTCTTTGCATTTTACTGTTGAGTCAGAGGATGACATCTGGTAGTCACACTGAAGGGTTTAGTTTAACCTCAACTACATTTTTTGTCCTGACCCTTACAAATCCATAGAAATGACAAGAGTGTTACAAAAGGCTGAAATTCAGTGTGTTGTTTTCAGCATGCTGAAACAAAATGTTTTGATGCTGTCAAACTGTCCTGCCCTCATTATTTTTCTTAAAAACATTTGTGGAATTTGACCTTAACAGCAACAAGTCTTAATGTTCCCACATTCGTATGTAAAGCCTCATTTTTCTGGTCACTGAACTGTTGCTGTAGTCTAGTTCATGACATCAGCAATAACATAATAAGAATAGAAAGAAAGAACATCATATTTAAGAGGGAAAATGAGAGATAATATGTCAACTGGACAGAGCAAAGACAGGAAGATGTAGGTTCGTGGATGTCCCTGAGACTGAAGTTATCCCCCCAGCTTCTTACTGCATGTTGGAGAGCTGGTGGGTGTTACCAACAGCCTCTGCAGGATGTTTCTGAGCCTCCTGCCCCTAATACTGCTTTCTGCCAGATGTGGGCAGTTCAGATGCATCACCTTCAGGGGATCTTGGTTGTGCTGGGAAGACGAGGCACAGTGTCCCATTATCTGTTTGTAATTTTGCTACACCTCTGTGTGAGGAGTGCCTTGTTTTCATTCAGTTAACCTACATGTAGGTCAAGTTAAAGAAAACAGATGAAGATTTGTTCAGAATACCTAGAACAGATAATGTGTTATAGTACGTTTTCTTTCATGCTTTCATTAAAGTTTTTTTGTGGATGTCTATGACTGTCATACAGTAGATACTATGGATAACCAAAAATGTGTAAGATTAGATTTTTCTCTCTCTCATTAATTTTCATGCTGTCTTGCTCCTGAATGGCCATGCTATTCAATTGGGGCATATTATTTTCTGGTTTTCCTCTGTTTTGAAGCTAGGTTGGTGAGGATCTTGTGAACCATAAGAAGAGTTTGAGAAAATGCTACATGCATTTTCTCTTTCCGTCTTACAGCACGTGACTAGCCAATGAAGGGCATAAACTTTCTGCTCAGCTGCAAGGGACAGGTCTCCAATGCATTTTGAATGACAGGTAGTGGCCCCTAGCCAAAGGCAGGAGCTCTACTCTGTAAAGCTCTCCAACCTGTTGCTTACCCAGTTATTCCTCCTTTGCTTTTTCACATCTCTTGCAAAGCACTTCTTTTTTTCTGCCAGAAGTTTGTGCAATGCTTTCCTGTTTTGAACATGGCTGTCATGAGCTTTATAGGGCAGAAAGATAAGAGTGAATGCAGAATAAATCTTCAGAGCCTACTGACCAGGGAATTTTCCTGAGAGTGATGCTACAGGGAAACACAGAAGTCAACGGTGACAGCATATACTGGAGAAGTTGGATGACAATAAAATGTAAGAAAAATATTAGGGAAAGGTGACCATTCTTTCTCTCCAGTAATAAATAAAGCAAGAAATCACCAAACCTTCTCAATTAAAAAAAGTGCTAATGAATTTTCAGTCAAGTAGTCCATTTAGACTGAACATTGGCAAAGCTGTAACCCACCTTGGCACCACCTGTAACCAGCCTTTTTATGGATTTGAGCAGGCCATTGTTGTGTACCAATCAAATAATCACTGAAAAGAGAGTAAACTGACTTGAACTGCATGGCGTAAATCCTTTTGCCACTTTCTATGTCCTTAGCTTAAAACGAAACACAAAAAAAGCACTAAATGCAGAAAGAAATTATATTCTTTATACCTTGTGGCACAATCAGTGCAGGATGGATAGGGTACTAGTAATTAAAACTCTAGTAGTAAATTAGATGGTATCTTCTCAAACTAGAAACTAACAAAAATCTATCTTAATGTCTTTTTTGTTCTTTTTTTTTTTTTTAAGTAGCAGCTTAAATGTTTTGTGGTGTCATTTTTACTGTTAATAAGAGCAAAGATACAGCATGAGAGCTGCTAAACAGCAGATTTTGTTGATAGGGAAAGCCTGATAAGGTACTGGACTACCTCTTGACTTTTCTTCCTTGCCTGCTTTCAAGCAATAACTTCCTCTTCAGCTAATGATTTTATAGAAAGAAGTCTCCAGGTGAAAAAATAAACTCCATCTCATTTTGCCTGAGAAGGATGATTAACGGGAAGGAGATTATTAGGAAATCTTCCAGAGAGATATGAAATCCTCTTTTCCTTAGTGCAAGGGTTTGTATCACAATGTCGGTTTTTGATCACATCTGTTTTTTCTGTCTCTCCTTTTCAGGACCATCAGGAATCTTGTAGTGCCCCTGGACTCTGCTATCTAGTGTGTAGAGAAAGATGCAATTGAGCTGTGCATATTCATATCAGCCATCTTTTTGCTGGCTAAGTAGTCCAGCTTATCAGCATTAGATAGATGGTCAATAGAAAGGGTAAAACTTTACTGAAAGTCAGCCTAAGCAGGAGCTGATTTTATGTCCTTGTAATTGCTCTCTGGAGATTTTTACTACTAACTACATAGAGGTATAAGCAAAAAAAAATTAATCAAAAAAATTGGTGATCAAAAGATGGTGGTGTTAAATGCACAATCCTACTTTGTGTGCATGTGTGTGGATAAATTCTTGCTTCCACTGAAGACTCAGCACGGAATTCTATTCTTACTGTTTCCCCCCCCCCCAAAAAGTTCATCCAGCCCTGCTTGTTATGTCTGTGTCACACATGCTGACATGAAGTCCTTTTTAATCTACTAAGTGCTCTTCCACCTAGACAGGAGATAACAGCTAATAAACAGCTTGCCAGGGATTTTCAGACTATTCAGAACCCAACTGCAGCTGAGGAAAGGACTTTACCAGAAAAAAGGCAATTAAAGTGCTTATAAAGCTCACAGTGTGTGTCTGTGATGTTATACATGGTTAACTTTCACATGAACCTATTAAGCTATAGCTTTCACCCTAATTGAGCATTGTAGGAAGTAACTCAACCCCAGGCCATCATGCTGTGACACAACAGATTGAGAAGAGACAGTTTTGTTAGCAATGGTGCAGGCTGTGGAGACTTGGTTTTGCTGGGGTTTTTTTTGGTAGAAGAATGTGGCAGTGCTCCATGGAGCTTTGTGAAGAACACTTCAAGGTATGTTAACTGAAAACTGAAATTAAGGAGAGTGCACCCTGAGTTCACATGAAAGAGATTCTCAGGTCAAGACTGAGATACGAAAAAAAGGATTCTCCTGGGTCAGTAAGGCAACAGTTCTGCGCTCTGGAGACCTGTGCTTTTTTACATGCAGCAGCTGGAACAGATGTTTGGTAGATCATTAAAGGAAAGAAGTGAAGGTCTTTCACCTGGAAAATTCTTTATGGCTGTGTAATGGTTTTGTAAATGTTCCTATTAAGCTACTGTGCTCCATATCTACAAGGTTCTGTCAACCTGTAGCTTAATAATCCGTACTATTAAACAATTTATTTACTGCATTTTGGGTTAATGGGCTCAGTTGTAGACTAATAATGTCTTGTGATTTAGAGGGGTTAATGTTAACAAGCATAGCCACACTTGGTAGTGTGAAACACTTTATTTTCCCTTTAAAAAATGCTGATGAAATGCTGTCCATTTAGAAATGCTGATGCTTGTTGCACTTTAAAAAATTTTGTAGTGCCATTTGTGTGGATATGAAAATTTTGGAGACAAAATCTTGCAGGTATTATTTTGGCCTTATATTCGTTACAACAGCCAGGTCTCATGTATAGCTTCTGAAAAAAAATTGTGTTGGGCGGAGAATAAAGCAGCTTGTCTGGAATTAATGAACCAGAAATACTAATGGAAGGGATGTTTACCTTATACTTTGTAAAACTGAACAAAAAAACCCCTTTGCTAGGAAAATGGTCTGTTCAAAAATTTATTTAATATTATTTACTCTTAATAACTCACTATTGTCATAGTCCTCTTTCATGACTTTGTGGGACATGGAATTTGTTCTGAGAATTACTTCAGAATTTAGAAATATTTTCTAGCATATTAATTTCACTGTCACCCACTTTGCACTTGCGTTTTAGTTATCATCTGGCAGTAGACAGAAAGCACATTTTTTGGAGCTGATTAAAGCTTCAACTTCCTTTCAGGCTAATCATAACAGCTGTTTATTACATGGCTTACCTTAAACCCATCATGATTAGCACTTAATTCCAAAGTGATATAGCTGTGATATGGCACACTCCTTTTGAAATACGTAAGTATTGAAACCAGGACAACCTTAGTATATTTTAATTTTTGGCTAACCTTTCTTTTTTCCCCCTCTTTAAATATGATTTCATCCATGTGATTAGAATGGCAGCATCTGGTCATGGTAAATGAAGCACTGCATATAAAATGGGAAAGAATTATGCCTTCATTTCATAGGCTTGAGGTTCTTTAATCATTTCTTAACCTCCTTGAAGAAATGTGGACTATTTCTCTTCCCACTGAATCTTTTAGCTTACTGATGGCTTTGTTGAAGAGGTTCTACAACATATGCCTCTGAAGAACCAGTCGAAGTGTGTCACTAGATTTTTGAAGGGTAACATGCTGACTGTGTGGAAACAAAGCTGGAGTGAAGAAAACTCCAAAGCTAAATGAGTTAACAGAAAGCAGTGGTGGTAGTTTTGGTAGGGCTGTCTTGTAAAAGGTAGCCAAGTCATTGAATGCTTTTCTCATGTATGAAAATGTGAGGGAGAGACCATCTCATTTTTCATAAGCATTTTTATGTTTGAATGAAAGTAATCCCTGGTGCTACAGGAGCTTTCAAATCAACATTTCCTTAGGCAGCATTATTTCTATAAAATCAACCCCCTTAAAGATGGTCTAACTCTTATGCTTCAGCTTTCTACATCTTAAATGCAAAGGAATGAATTCCCTGCAAGCTGGTGCTGATGAGCTCTTGCTTACTTTTCTGACAAGCACAGTGTCATTGCTATCCAGTAACTCAATTGTGGCCTGGTAAGGGGCTGCTCTTCTGAAACCTGTGGTCTGTTACTGCCTGATTACTGCAGGTCTTTGAACTGCTTTCTTGCACTTTAGCTTTTCCTCTTATAGAACATTGCAAACTACAAAGATACGAGTTAATCTATTCAGCTTCAATGAGAAATCCATGGATCCATCTACTGCCATCTCAGTCTCTTGTTCCTGAAGTAAAGAGAAATCTGTTTGGCTTATAGCCTTGAAACTCTGTATGTGCATTGCCTGTGTTTCCTTTTGCAAGCAGTGTGGACATACAGGAGCAGATTAGAAAGGTGATACCTTTGGTACTGAGCTTGGAATGTCCACAGTATCTGTGTTTCAAGGATTCTACTTTGGAATAACACTGGATATGCACTGACAGCTACTTTGTATTAAGTGCATCTTCCAGTTTAGCTTAAGCCAAAAGGGATCCAGTTCATGAGAAGGGTTAGTGGGAATAATCAGGAGATTCATTTCAGAAGTGCACTTCTAGGTCCAACTAACCCACTCTGTCCTAAGCCAGTACTGGTCACTTATGACAAGCATCTGAGACTGGCAGATGTAAAATCTGTGGCAGTGAATTTTCCAGAAAGAAGGAAAGAGGAAGAAGGCTGTAGAAATGGTCTGGGAGGGGATAACCTGAGGTTTACAGCAGACAGAGTGTAGGAAAGTAATAGATAATATAAGCTTTGCGTGTTAGGCAGACCAAGGGCTGAAGTGGCAGTGGGGGGAGGGATTTGAAACTGAAGGGAGGGAGGGCGGTTTGCATTTACCTTACTCATGCTACATAGAGAGGGTCTGAATTCAAAAATGGAAGAGTACCATTAGCACATGTTGGAGGAAGGTATAAACTGAATCTATATAAAAGTGTCAGTGCAAAGATACCAGGTTGAATTCAGGAAGGAAATAACGCTGTGGGATCTGGACCACTAGCAGAAACGTTTGTCCCTGCTCTGCCGATGTGGTGTTTCTCTGAAGTAGGTGTGATTAGCTCGTCATTGTCCTCATGCTGCAATTGAGCAAGCAAGCCACTTGAGTTTTCCTGAGCCTGCCCAGTTTCTCCATGTTTTCTCTCTCAGCTATTACCCTGTAACTGTGTCAGAATTTGGATTTTATCAAAATCCAGATAGGAGAATTTCCACTCCCTATCCCCCTTGGGATATTCTATGTTGTGTTTCCAACATTTTGCGGTTCAGTTAAATATTAACAAAGAAATCACAGCTTATGCATCACAGGAGAACCAACTCCTGTTTGCAGTTGTGCTTTCAACCTGATGCCTCTCAGCCATGTGGTCAGTAGAATTTAGACTCACTGCAGAGCAAATACCTACAGAGGAAAATACCACCTGAGGGCAGTGCGTCAAACCCCTGTGATACAGAACAATATGAGTTTACTAGAGTAATTGCTTAATTTCCGCTATTTGTGTCAGAAAATAAAAAAACCAAATGAACAAAAGAATCCTCCTTGTGAGAGATAAAGAGCACATTATTTTTAATAAATATTTAATTGTATTCTTGAAAAAAGAGACGTTTAATGAGGCAAAAAAGAGAGGAAGTTCCCCAGATAACTGGTTATAGTGGGGAAAAGGAGTGAAAAAAGATCATCATCATCTAGTAGCAGTAAGCTTTCAGGCTGGCAGTACTGCCAGTACTGGAAAGTAGGTGGTTTTACCATCTACTTCATTCTTTTGCAGAATGAAGCAAAGCTAGTAGATCAGTGAAAATGCTTTTGTAACATGAATAACTAGCTGCTTAATTACTTTTCCTTACAAATATAATTTAGCCCACATGAGCCATGCCCAATAAATTGAAAAAAAACCCCAAATTCCTAGATTGGTTATAATTACATCTCATAGCATTAAACATGAGAACAAATTTTACATATTTATAAGAGAGATTTCTCAGTTGTCACAACATAAAGAGTTGTAGATTTTTTTTGAACTAGAATGAAAGAAGATAAAAATTACTTTTTCCTGAAAGAGAAACTACTCCATATTTCCTCAGGATAGTAGCTCCCTCATTTTCTCCTCAAACATCTGTTTTTGTCTCTGATGGATGGATCACCAGGAATGTTTATGCTCAGCCAATAAATTATTCCTGAAGTCCTAAAGACACAGAAGACAAACAGTAAGCAAGGTGTTATGGTTTTCCTTCTGGCTTTATGATTTTTTTCACTAACGTTCAACCACCCAGGTGATGTTTCCTTTTCTCTATCCTCTCTTAAAGGCATTGTACTTAACCCATTTTCAGGCATGGGCATCAAGTAGCTTCCAATTCTTCTAGGATCCCGAGCTAAGATTTTAAACACCACAAAATGAAAATCGTTTGTCAAATCAATGACTTCAAAATTAGATCAAGAAATGGTTTGTACTAAACTATTCCTAACATAATGTGAGATGATTTATGAGATTCCTTGCTTAATCTATATTTTTCAACTTTTAAGAATAAATAGTATTTGCAGATAATTTGCACCAGAGGAAAAAAATGCGTGAAATATTACAGCATGTATTTTTTTCTTTGCCTTGCTTTTATAATTTTTTTTATGTGAAAAAACGCTTTGCACTGTTTCTGGTAATTTATAGGTTTTTCTTTATCTCGGTTTATATGTGGAATATTTAATGAGTTTTCCTGTGTAAAAAATTCAGATTAACATAAAAAGATGAAGTCAGACAGTTGGAGAAAGACCTCTGTTGAATCAACCCGCTGATCTGCTTTTCTTATTATACATGTGAATGGCAGAAACTGATAAGATGAACTAGTTGCTCTTTCCAGTCTCGATTCTTACACAGAGAGAGTTGTGAAAATACCCAAATTTGGCCAATTAGTTTTGTTCGTGAATCTGAGTCGCTGAAAATTTATCATCTAATCTGGTAATCATAGTTTTTTTTACTCTCCATCCTCATGCCTGCAAACCTCTTGTCTGGAGAGCTGTTCAGATGTTACTCATCCAAACATATGTTGCTCCTCACAACAAAGAAAACTGGCACTATCCTGCCAAATAATCTAAGAAGCAACATCAGAATACAGAAAATATGGCCCAGCTGACTGACTTTTTATGAGATGGACTCATTGCCTTTTCAGGTCGGTAGAAACTCACTGTTTCATTTTCAGAGGACTTCTTATATCCTTTATCATTTACTGGTAAGCACAGAGAAGGTGCTTTTAAGCATTTGGAAGCACCTCTTCTCACTGAAGTCCATTAAAATAAGAGATATGGTGGGATTCAGTTGCTTAAACACGATGTTTGATGCCACTGCAGTGGCTTTGAAGCATCCTGCTTGTTATCCTACCTTCAGTCTGGCAGACCTCTCCCAAATCCTCTGTCAGGCCTGTGCTTTAGCCAAATGGTTCCAGTTATTTCCAAACAGATCTTATGTTTTAGGAATTAAGTTATACTATCACTGCCTGAACTATTACTGTTGCCTCTATAGAAGGATACTTTTTTACTTATTAAGAAAAAAACAAGCAAGAAAATAAGGACTGCCCTAGCTTTATGTATGTAACTAGCTTAAATTCAGTTTATCCTCCCATGGAAATACTTTTTTGTAACCTGAAGACATGTTTGAAATAATTTGCAATTATAGCAGAACATGTGGTCCTGCAAATATATGCTGCATGGCAGTTTACTGAACATAGCTCTTATTCTGATTTTGCTCAGACTTCCTTTAAATCAAAAGCCATGAATAACAATTACTTTCAAACAGAATGTCAAATGTTGTATTTTAATAACTTTGCACCCTGCTTGGCTTTAATTAAGAAGATTACCATGGAGCAGCAAAATTTAAATATTCCTTCTGATCTAACTGGGTGGAAGTATCACAGTTTGAATGTAAAAAAATGTGTGATGGTTTGCAGCTGATTCTTTGACATGCTGACGACTGCCAACCCTTGCAGTCAATGCAAGTGGAAGGCTTTAGACCCTGGCAGAAAATGGTTTGTGCCTTTCAGCAGTGAGTCCTGTGTTGCACGTGTATCCTGCATACCTGTAACCTTTTCATAGGGAGGCAGACTCACAGTTGTTCCTGTTGTGTCAAGAGAAACCAAATTTCCAAATCAATTGTGGACTCTCAGGTATGAAATAAACAACTTAAAATTGCTTACATATATTTTGGTACCTCTTTATCCTGGCTCTGCTGTCAGCTGGGTAGACTTCCCTCAATTCAGTGCAGCAGTGGAGGTCTAAAATTGGTGTCTGTAGTGAAGAAGACCAATGAACAGAAATGAGGGAAAGGATTGAAGCTAGGCAAGAGTTTCTTTTTATTTTAAAGATTAATTTGGAACTACTCTGCCTCCTTTCTAGTCTGTCTGGTCTAGTCCTGGGTTATGAGTTTATTGAAGTGCATTTGAAAATGGAGGTCTGAGAGTAGAAGTTTAACAGGCATAGTGGTAGGGACAAGCAGGCCTAACTTGTTGAGCTCTTTCTCTTCTTCCCCAATGGTATCCCCTCCTTTTATCTCTGTACTTCATAAACAGAGGTGCAGTAACAAAAGAGAAGATTTTTGTTTTTTGCCTTTGGTCTTTAATCCCTTTTGCCTTGCAGGCAAGGAGAGAGCTGTCTTTATTTTCTGAAAGAAAATAAGGCTTCCTCATGAACCCAAGAGACAAGATTCAGCTGGGTTACAGAATAAAAACTGTACTGGATAAAATAGCTGTCAGAACAGGGTGGAATAGTCTTGTTTTTATTTTCCTGCCATGTTTGAGCAGAAATGTAAGGTTTGATAGTGTTGTTTTTTTGGGATTTAGTTAGCCTTTTTTTGAAGCCCAAAGTTAATGGAAAAAAAATCACATGTCCTCTTTCACAGTTCTTTCTTGGTTGTTATCTGGAGAAATTTCAACAGAAATCTGGAAGGAAGTACATAAGACTTCTTGTAATAAGGTACTATGAAATCTGCCTTTAGGTACACATAACTCTTGCTATTGGCTGTGATCAGTGAGAGAAACTCACTTGGTTTTAGAGTGTTGACTGAGTTTAACAACTATAAGTGCCTGATCTCATTTAGGAGAACAGTATAAATGTATACTTCACTTTTAATTTACTTTACTTCTACTTTTTTATTATTATTATTTTATAAAGATACTGCTTTCGTGGTAATGAGGCCCTGCTTTCTGAGTTTCCAGTTCTCCTACTCCTATTGTCCCTTGTAAGACCCTACTCTGCTAGTGAAGCACCAAAACCACTAAGAGCAATAGGGCACAAGGAGCTGGGAAATGGTCTTATTCCGATCTCTTAGCTGCCACCTATATTTTCTTGATGGCACAGAGAAGCCGGAGAATGGTTAACTGCTAAGTCACAGGAGTTTCCCTCTCATCTAAGGGCATTCCCCAAGGCCTATAAATCTCTGAGAGTCAGCACCTTCCTGGAACTGAAACAGGTAAGTGTAGCTTTGAGCATTATTGGCTGCTGGAAAGCCTCAGGGCAGGGGAGACAGACAAAGGGCAGAAGGCAGAAGGCTGCTTTATCCACAGGCGCATAGAACTTTGCCTTAAGGCAGATGTTCAATGTTCAGGCCAGTAAAGGCTTTAAAGGCCTTATTGGGATGGTGGCCAGAAATCCACAGGGGGCAGAAATATTCCATAAGGCTGTTCTCTTTTCCATTCTGACCAAAAGAAGCAGCGGTGCACAATAAAGATATGTTGCACTTTAACAAACACACCCTGAAGCCTGGAAGAATGCCTAGTGGCTTTACTATAATTTTGTAACTGTTTCGCTCATCCTTAATTGGCAACAAGGTAAATTTATGGAAAATACAAAATAAATAATTTCTCTAATATAAATATTTATGTGACTGAATTGCAGTGTTTGGTATTTTGGTAAAAAGTATAATTCAAAATTCTAAGCACTCCTGCCTCAGTGTTGACTGATATTTGAATTCCATGAATGAAAACATATTCAATCTCTATATTTTAAATTTTCTATATTATCCAGCAGGCAGCAGAGACTGATTGTTACTATTTAAATTTCAGTATTGACAATATTTTCAAACTATCTCTTGGGTCATATTCGTGTAGACTTCAAAGCAATCAAAGAGAACTGTGAGAAGGTATGAAGCAATCACTCAACAATTTCTTATTCTATGTGCGTAACCTCAAAGCTGTCCTGCCTTAAGGAGAAGTCACTCCACGGACAATAAATATGATTAAGTACGTGCCAGAGCAACTCAGTAGCTGCAGAACTGAATGCATCCAGTGAAATTTTAAATTCATTCCAAGATATAGTGAACTAACAGAAGGGGCTTTTTTGGAGAGGGCAGGAAATGAGATCGTAGAGGACTTGGCTATACAAACAAATTGCACACAGCTCTCTCTTAACACTTCGCCTAAATTCATGAGTAGTTAACAACTGTAAAATATGGCAGCCAACTGATGGACTTTAACCACTTTCAGGGGAAAGGGCAGTGCAGTAGGACACAAATAATCCAGGAGGTTTCTGCAGTGCATTGAGGAAAATTTACGAACATACGTGGAGAATCTGACAAAGAAAGATGTTCTGATGGACCTCACACTTTCAGAAGAACTGGTTGGGAATGTGAAGCTTGGCATTCAGGATCCTGGCATAAAGATACCTTACTCTTGGTGGAAGTAACATTTTTTTAAAAAGTGGACACGCACAAGTATGTGCAACATTAAAAAGGACTGATGAGGCATGGGATAGGGAAGTGGACAGTGAGGTGGATTGAAAACTGGGTGGATGAATGGTAAAGCTCAAAGTTGGGTGATCCAGCAGCACAAAGATGAGTTGGAGGCCAGTCCCTAGCAGTGCTCTCCCGGTGTCAATGCTGGAACAGTACCGTTCAACGTCTTCATTAATGATGTGGACAGTAAGACAAAATGTACTCTCAGCAAGTTCACAAGTGATGCAAAGGAAGTATGGGTGGCTTATACACCGGGTGGTTGTGCTGCCATTGAAAGATATCTCAATGGACTGGAGAACTGGACTAAGAGAAACCTCATGCAGCTCAACAGTTTTGCATCTGGGGAGGCATAATCCCCATGCAACATACCCTGATTTAATGGAAAAATAGCTCTGCAGAAAAAATTACAGGAGTCTGACCTGGTGGACAGCAAGGTGAGCACGAGCAGCAATGTGTCCTTGCAGCAAAGGTGGCCAACTGCATCAGGGGCTGCATTAATGCATGGTGTTGCTAACAGGCTGAGGGAGGTGGTCCTGCACCTCTACTCAGCACTGAGTGCTGGGTCCAGTTCTGGGCTCCTCAGTACAAGACAAATAGGGGTATTGAGTCCAGTGAAAGATCATGAACCATCTGACATAGGAAGAAAGCATCTGAGCATCTGATATAGGAAGAAACTCTAGGAGAGCTGGGTCTAAAACTGTGTCTTTGCTCTTGCACCCCTCAGGAAGCTGCAGACTGCTGCAGGCTGCACCATCGTGCTTATTACCCCCTCCATTTTTGTCGGAGAGTCCTGAATAGCACACGTAAGTGACAGCTGAGTCCTTGACCTTGTTTGTCCTTTCACTGTTTGATCTCTTCTCTTCCTTATTGCTCACCTTGACCAAAGGCTCCCTGCAGACTTTAGAGAAGTCTGGCTTTGGCACTCAGGAGACTTGAAACTTTGTTTATGCCTCTTTGCACCTGTGGCCAAAAAAGGAGCTAGAAGTAAACAACTAAACCATCTGAGAACCAATATGGCCCAGGGGAGGTCAGGTTGTGTCTTGGAGACTGGTAAAATTGTGCTCTGTCAATATTTCTGCAAAAACTGTGTTGAAAATGTCACAGTTTAAGAGGCAGAAATTGCCTTGTCATTTTTGTAATTGTTTTCTTTAGACTTTGTGTGTCTCTCTGTGTTTTTCCTAAAGGAAACATGATTTGACATTAGTACCAATATTAAGTGGAGCACTGCGGCAGATATCACACTTTTCCCTCCTCCAAGTATCTTCCACAGCACCATTGGAAGAAGAGAAGGAAAGTCCTGTTCTCCTGTTCTTCTGTCAGCTCTCAGCTTCTAGATTCATCGAGAATCACAATGTACAGTTAAAATTCAAAGCAGATTTAATACTTTAATGAAATGTTTAATTTTCCTTTCATTGAAGCTTAGTGTAAGAATAATAGACACTGTTGTCTGTTTTCCTGGTGATAAAGGAGATCAAGAGTTTGTATTCACAATCTTAGCCAGGATTTAAATGCCTGGACCTGTTGCATGAGAACATTAAGAATGTAAGAATAGCCACAATTTGATACTTAACAGAGGTTAAGAGTAAGGTAGGTGTATTTCTCTTGTGGTACTTTGCCTGCAGTTCTTGAGAAGGATGATGTTTCTATGTATTTCTATATAGCACACTCTTCCATTGACTTGTGTAGTGCCACTATCAGGCTGTAGAATCCTTTATTTTCCTTGAAAGATTTGACAAGGAGTTTAACATTTGTGCCTATTTTTCCCATCAGAATTAGTATAGTAGCACCAGGCAAAGGGATGCCAGATTCAAGGCAGAGAGAGCAACATAAGGGACAGATCACAGTGCCTGTGGCAATGATGAGATGTAGGGATGCTGAATGAAAAACAGCTTTTTTCTCTTACCGTAGATCACAACGGTTTTCACTGAAGTTAATTAGTAATTTATTTAGTATTACCTTTTTCTGTTTTGGGAGACTGCATATTTTTTTAAAAAAATGTGCTTTTGTTTTATTATTAAATTACTGTCTTAAGTGAGACTTCTCCAGGATGCAAATGACTGAGACAGGAGTAGGTTCCCAGGCAGGTGAGTACCAACTGATGTGTCCCACACTTCTCTGTTGTCCTGTCAGAGTTGGACTGATTCCTGGCCAGGGAATATCTAATTTGAAATGCACTGGCTCAAATCTGCCTCAATGTGGTGGATGGGGGGAAAGAGGGGAAATGTACTGGGCAGAATATGTAGGGATTGCTCTCCTTTTAGCATGTTAGCTCAGAGCAAGAGTATCCTTTCAATGTTGATTTTGGATGAGGATGTTGCTTGAGAGATCATTCCTTTTTTTAAAAAGAGTTTGAAAGTAGTTGGAAAAGTTATTCACTAGAGTGCTATAGCTTAAGGACTTGAGGCACTTGTAGCTGTCATCCTTAACTTCTGGTAAGTAGGAGTAGTCAAACATGTCCATCAAGAACTTTCAAAGTGAGGATTATATCACTAGAAGGCCGAGGCAAAGGCAAGAAGAAGTTATTTATTGTGTGAGGATTAAAATCTACATAGGAAGCATTACAGTGCTTCCTGGTTTAGACCAGGTCATGGTCTAAACATCACAAAATACATTTGACCTCACTGCTATGATGTTAGTCAAATTCTTTATTTGGCATTTACAGTGAAACAGCTACTTTCTCAACATTTATATAACTTCAAGGGTAATGTATTTGATTTGTTATTTAGCCTTTCATTTTCTATTGATTTGAGAGTAAAATTGCACAGCATTTATCTGAATATTATGTCTGTATAAAAAGCTGAGAGTAGCTTAACTTCTAAATAAGAGCAAAATTAAAAACTTGGTCAGGGAACAGCTCTGGGTTTGAAAAATATCAATAGAACAATGACAGCAAAATATAAGCTGGATCAGTTCCGTCATGGCTCTCAGTGTAGTACCACAATTAGTGATTGTTGGCATTGCAAAAAAGTGATGAAATAAAGGAAGGAAGATGAAGGAAAGGAGGAAGGCTTTAAAATCTGCTTCAAATTGTGGCTGAATGAACAGAGGTTTTCTTGCCCTACATAGCAGATTAGAATTAAGGGTGTGCTTTTAACCAGAGATGGATGTAATTTCTAAAGTATGTTGTGACCCAAAGGGAATATTGCATTTGGTTTTTGCAAATGTTGATGCATTGCATGTCTGTTGCATTTGATTCCTGCCCCACAAAAGGTGACTAAGAGCAACACCTGTCTCAGGAAAATTCCTTGGGATTCTCAGTGAGATGAGTAATGATAGCCTGAGTCTATGTTAGAATTACAATGAAGATCATCTTAGACTTTCCAAACTACATAGCAAAGCTGAAAGGACTTACGGCATCATTACCTTGGCTAGAGATATTCCCTGCTAAAAGCATATAATGCACTTTGGGCAATTTTTCTTTCAGTACTATCAAAGCATTCTAGAAACTGTACCAGGGTGAGAATCTGGTCCCCAAATCAAAATTTCTCCAGTGTTATAATTTGCCATACATTACACTGTCATCTGTCGGCCAAATGTATTCATGACACTTGAGAGATTTATTTAAACCATTTCTGCTAAGCTGATCCTTTTCTATTCCATTGTCTTAAAGCAAGCAGCAGCAGCTTGACAGCTAGCTGGCTGCCAGTCCTTGCTGGAGAGTGAATCACTCATGGTGACATCAGGGAGATTCCTAGCTATCATCTCTGGGATTTACTGATGTCGTTAACAGAGGTGATACATGGCCACTTGGGAGAAGCAGTTTGAAAAGGTGTATGCACAGGTAGGTAGACGAAGGGATTAGAGGAGGATTAGAACTAATTTCAAAGCTTATCTACATTTATTCTGTATGATTTTGTGTTTGATGAATTGATCCTTTGGGGGGGGGCTGATCGGTGATCTGTGCTGCTTGAAATTCTTCTACTTTTGATTTCTCTGTCTTGTATCTTTACACATCTAAAACTGTACCTGCTTGCAATAATGATAACCATATCTTTTCCTCTTAGCAACCTGTCAAAGGCTTACTGACTTTGGGGCTTAGGTGTAAAGTCCACCTAAAGATAAGGTCATTCATTTAATTACCACTCCATTAGGTGAAAAGGATGGTACAGACAGAGTTCCAACAAATCCATGTATCTGCTGTGACTTTTTCTGAAGGTAGTTTGTGTCCTAAAAACACAGTGAAAATATGGCTCTCATAGCCACATAACTGTCTTCACATGATAATGCGGATCACATTCATGAGTTTACTTGAACAAACTAGAAAAAAATCTTATTTCTTTCTTTCACACAAGTCTTTTCCTTAGAATTTCTGAATAATTCGGTGCCTTTTTAATACACCATTCATTATAGTAGCTATAATGAATATTAATATAAATAGCAACAAGGGTTATATGCTTGCTATATTTTTTTTGTTTTACAGTGGAAGTAAAGATAATGCATTTAAATGGCCTTCCAAAAGCTAGATATCCCTATTATTTAGTTCCTGATTTGTTACAAATACAAAGTTAATTGAAAAAAGTCTTTCATCAGCCATAAGAGTGACTTCTTTGAAAAGAAAAAAGAAAGAAAATCTCAAATCCCGGTCTGTTTTTTAATAAACAGACCTTCCCTTTTTAGAAATAGGCTACTGCATTTTCTCCTATTTTGAACAGACTCCATGCTGGAAAGCCTCATATCTTATTCCCCAAATACTTGCAACAATTCCAATGTTTATTGATCACAGCAGGGTTCCATAATTGGACTCACTTACTTGGGCTGCAGAAAAAGGCCAATAAAAGCATATGCAAATTGAGAAAAAAACCTCCCACAGAAGCAGATTGTGTCAAACTCCTGACCTCCCAAAGTTAGGATCTGCAGATGCTCTGTAGCTCACACAGAGAAAACACAGGATTCCATGGAGAGAAAAGAAATAACACTGCTTGGTACTGCAAAACAGAAACTGCCATCATAAAATAATACTACTTAGCACTTTTTGTCTCCAGAGCAGAGAAATGGTTTTCTGAATAAGATAATCATCAGCCACTGGAGTAGTAACCTTGTGCTGAGATTAGATTAAATTTTCGCCTAAGTCTCTTTGTAGGTGACCATGTATATTCACATAAAGGACTTCTTTCTTTATGCTAGGTAAATGAACAGTGAGGTGCCCCTGGATAATTATGATCTGATATTAGGTTTCTAGAATATGAAAAATAACTTCACATCAGTATATTTATCTTCATTAGCATACAAATTCAGGAATCCTTTTCGTATATTAGTGAAGGGGCTGCATATTTTCTGTAATAATCTATGGCATTTTAATGGATTTTCTTAGATTTGGATGTGATTTTGCTTACCATGGGAAATTATATGCTGATCCTTTACTTTCTCTTTAAAGATTTCCTAAATTGAACACTCACTATCTTTTCTAAATTAGGGATCCTAACAGTAAGCCTGATGAGCTCTCGCATTTGTATTGATGTAATTACCATAGCAAGTTTGACATGTCCAGTTTGGACTTGATTGTGCATTACTAAGAGAACTGTAGTCCCTTTCTGTCTCCTCCCATGGCTTGATAGGAGTGCCCTGCCACAGGAGAGACTTCAGATCTATCCTGGAGGTGTTTTTCTCCTGTCCAAAGATGACAGACTTCAGGAGTGCAGGATATTGACAGAGGAAAGCACCAGAAGTCATGACCAGCACAAGGATAAGTTGTCTTACTTTGCTTTTGGGGTTGCAAAATAAAAGAGGAAAATAATTGATAGACAACTCTGCCTTCCTTTTCCTTCCTCTCCCTCTCTGTCTTCTCCAGGGAATCTGAGAACTGTCGTTCTTACCAATATGAAAATCGGACTCCAAGTAAGGCCTTTTCAGCTCACCTCATGCTCAAAGATACTGGAATGGTAGTACAGGAGTGCCCTGCCCAGTCCTCTCTTTGTCATTCACGTCATAAAATGAGGTCAAATGAATGTGATGAGGAATGATTCTTTTCATTTGGAAACTCACTGTTAAGGCAGTGAAGTTAGAACACACTCTTCTGCCACCTGTTTAAAGCTTTTTAAGAAAGCCACAGCCCACACTGACCTTTTTTTCCTGCTCAGCCTGCACATTTTCCTTACCTCAGCAAAACACTGAGAAATACCAATCTGACAAAATCCAAAATCCAAAGCTTCATGATAATTTATTGATTCTATCCAAACCTTCAAATGAAATCATTTGGGAAGATGGGCCAACCGGCCCTGTCCCCTGCCTCATGTTTTTCCAGTCTTCCCTGGTTTCTGGAGGTTCTCCCCTCCCTCACCAAGCCAGGGAAGTTTTGGTGCTCCCTGGCCCTGTTGCTCCCAGCCAGGTGAGCTGAGTGGAGGTAGGAGGTACCACTCTGTCCCCTGCCTGAGCCCCTGTGCCCTGCTGACCTCCAGAATGGGTGTCCAGAGAGCAGCTGCGAATGTGGTCTGGCTCAGCTGTCCCCTGGGCTCCTTGGCTTTCTGGTCTTTTTTCCCAGTGAGCTGGATTGAAAAAGGGGAAAAGTGTTGGCTTACTATGCTAGATGCCTTCTTGCTGGCTCTGAAACAACACAATGCAGTGAAATTCTGTAATCTTTTTGGCTGCTTGTTCTTTTCAAATTTTGATGCAAGATGACATTGCTCTTTAAGAGTGTGTGTTCCTTGAATAATTTTGTTTTAATTCCAAATCAGCTGGGAATAGATCAAGAAAATTGCATTTAAATTCTTTCTAGATAAAGAAGGATGCATATTAAGCTATCTTCCCACTGCTTCAAGAAGATCAAAAGAAGTAATGAGTTGTCTTAGCGGGAATAATTAGCTGTGGGAAAGTTAGTTGTGAAAATTGGAGATGATCTTTGTCTTTGATGAGCATCTTATTCTCCTTGAAACTGAGAAAGGATTTAGCAAATAACCTTTTTGGTTTTTGCTTCACAAGGTTCAGAAAAGACCTTTAGATTGTTTTGAATTGGAAGAATTGCAATTTTTGTTTTATTCCTCTATTTACTTTCATTAATTGACAGTTTCTCAATTTACTCCTTCCTTCCTGGAGAAGGGTTTAGAGGGTAAGTCCTATGAGGAGTGGCTGAGGGAGCTGGGGGTGTTTAGCCTGGAGAAGAGGAGAGATCTTACTGCTCTCTAAAACTCCCTGCATGGAGTGTGTAGCCAGGTGAGGGTCAGTCTCTTCTTCCAGGCAACCAGTGACAGAACAAAAGGACATAGCCTCAAACTCTGGCAGGGGAGATTCAGACTGGACATTAGGAGGAATTTCTTGATGGAAAAAGTTGTCAGGCATTAAAATGGGCTGCCCAAGAAGGTCGTGAAGTCACTAAGTAGAAGAAGGCTTTAACCCAGGTTGCTAGGCAGCAATTTTCCAGCATTTTAATATTTAACTTCCAACACAAGCATCTCCCCTGAATTTAAGGCCCCATCCAAAAAGACTGGCCAAACTCAGCAGGAATCAGGGGGAATTGGGAGGTGAACTGTAAATTCCCACAAGCTGGGCAGATGATCCTTGTCCTTCCACAGCTGTACGACCTGAGGAGTGCCACCACCTTTGGCTTCTCGGCAGTCAAGGGACTGATAAAGGCAATCAAGTGTTTCCAAAGGGCAGGCCTATGGGGTGTGCTGTAGTGGGATTTTCTATACATCTCAGTCTCCATGCTCATTTCTCTTAACTCCCACTGAAAGGGCTCAGTCGGCATTTTCCTAATGTTCAACTTTTATGTTCTTCCTTTTGTTAACTTCCTACAAATGCCCACTGTGATTAGAGAATATAACCCAACAGTGTAACAATCTGCACAATCACTTCTCTTATGCCAAATCCTGACAAAAGGTAATTCCCAGAAGAAGAAGGAAAGAAATGCTGTACTGCCTTCTCCTCTGTGTTCAGTTTGCCTCATTAACATTGCCACAGCTCTTGGGATAATTAATATGTTGTCACTTTTGCACATCATTAATTTGGTAATTCACAGCAGGAGATGTGTTCTATAATAGCTTAAAGTATAATTCATTAATTGAGGACAATCCCTCCTTATAAGCATGGAGATGGATCCATCACTATCTTAGCTAGCTGCCTAAATAGCGATATGTTGCTCATTTCTAAGCTTGTCATAAAACATGAGTTATGGCAGGTAAGAAATGCCTTCTATTTGTCTTACAGTCTATTGCAGAGTATTTCCCAACACAGAAGAGAAAGATCCATAGTCCTTAAGTGCTCATGTGAAATGCAAAGCCCAGCCTGCGCCATGCTCAGTATAATGCATCTGGAAAACCAGGCACTTCAGAGAGGTGACCTGAAGTTATATGCCGATTAGGGAGCTTGTTTAATGCTGTGAACTACCAGAGTCATCATGCAAACAGATGTGACAGATCTGATCCCTCCTCTGAAAGTGTTTTTATCCCCTTAGGATGTGCATGGGGAGACCTAGGAATCAGTGATGATATGAAAACTGTACATGCTAATCAGCAAGTTTCTTGAATTTTTAATTTGGAAATAAGCTAGCCATTGTAATGGTTAAACAGCCCTTAGCACAGGGGTAGCAGTGGTTCAAGTAATCCAGCCCTGAGAGGCTGAAACGTCTTCTTGGTTAGAAATACCCCAATCTCTGGGAAATAAAGTGAGAGATGAGGCAGCAGGGTACTTTCATGCTGTCTAGTTGAAGCTAGAACATAGTCCCTCCAAAATTGCTAAATAATGAAACTACTTGGAGAATGAACAAAATGGAGTTTGATTCTGTTGCCAGATGAACAGCTTAGTTTCTGGAAACCTTGTGTTTTGGCCTCTGTTCTGAAGGGAAAAATCTGTAAGCTGCCTGACATCCCAGAGCTAAAAAGAAAAATCAAATATGAATGGAAGAGGAAAAAAAATCCAGCATGAAACACTGATTCTTGTTATCGTCTGTATCCCTTATACTTACCTTCCTACATGCAGGGAAATATATAAAGAGTTTGCTCTTGCTGTTATAGAGCTCTTTGCTTTTCACGGGTGAAATGATTATGTTCCAGCAAAAAAAGCATACAGATAATGACCCAGCCCTTTTCTTGGAAGGATTTCATGTCTATTATATGTCTTTTCAGATAGCATTGTCAGTAATGTTGTATAATTTGATGGTACTCTTGATAGGGAGTAGTGTTTTGTCTGTAATGAAGTGTATTATTCATTAGTATTTTATTCCTGATAGCTTGTTTGGTTCTGAGAAGCAAGTTCCCACTGTGTATCATTTTCCTTTATTGCTGGTATTATCACTAGATAATCCAGGGTGATTCATGGATTAAATTTGACTTTATTGTTGTAGGTATTAGAGTGATAATTAACTGCAAAAGACATGGAGACCAAACTAATTTAAACTTTAATTAGTTGAACTAGTGTTACCAGTTCTACTTGGCTCTTTTCAGAGCTCTAGTGACTATAACTGCAAAGAAAAGCTACCAATTAAAAATATTACAGAAGTATTGCAGTGATCAATAAATATTCCCCTTAACTTTATCTGTAATGGGCTCCGTGCCTTAGTGAAACATGTGTTAGATTAATGATTAAAGACTGAGTCTCCTGAGCATGAGGCTCCACATCATTAATCCCTTCAATTACTTACAGCAAGAACTTCTTACGAGGATGGGTATGGGCACAGGCTGACTCCTGCTAGTGCTGCTGTGAGTGCATTTGCAGGGCTCCTCTGCATCCCAGGGCCTCATGTGACCGATCTGCAGCACAAAGGGACAAAGGGGCAGAGAAAGGACAGGACTTCAGGCTGATTTACAAAGATGTGAAACTGAGTCATTGCCACCCACTTTACATGTGCTTTGGGAGGTGTGGGAGGTGGGTGGGGAAATCTGTGGATGCACAACTTCGTGACTACCAACTTTAGTCATCCAGACCGAACTACCTGAATCCAAGCTAAGAACCTTGCTTCTGTAAATTGGTCAATATCATATTAAAAAAAGATTATTTTTATTTTGGTTTTGTTTTCACAAGTTCCATTGAAAAGCTATCCAAAACATAAGTGATTGTGAAATACTTCAATATTTTCAGTGCAATTTTAAAGCCACTAGCCATCTCTCCATTTTGCAACACTGTTTATTTTCTGCTTGGGGTTCCTCTTTCCTGTACATGTTTGAAATGGGTTCTGGAACTGATCTTTCCAAACCTGTATCACACCAAAGGTTTATGATTTTTGTTGTGCCTGACAACTACACACAGAGATACTTTTCCTCTTTCATTGCTTCCAATTGCTGAGGCTGAAGCTCACAGCAGAAGTTCTCAGTCTGTGTTTCTAATGCTCAGACATTTAGTTCTTACACAGTTTATGTCAGCCCTCAGGATTTGTTAGTTCTTTCTGTACATAGCTATGCTCTTCTGAACTTTTTATACTGGTGCACCGCAATTTTGCTGCATCATTTTAGGCGTTCTGGTGCTTGCAAGAAGAAATGGCTGTATGCACTTCTTTTCACCTGTCTGGGAAAGAATGGAGGAGGTGAAGGGAATTGAGTTTACTGCATCTCAAATTTACCTACCCTGTTACTTCTGTAATTGTTGATCCCTTTTTGCTTCTTTTGACAATGTCACATTTGTTTTAAAGCAGAATTTCACACTTTGCTGGCAGAAGTGATTTGTTGATCCAGAAGGTTTCACTGTTGTGATGGGATTGCATTCACAGTTTTAGCTTTGAGCTGAGAATGAGAAACATTCACACTAACGAGATAGTGTGTGTGAGAACTCACATGTTCCCTCCTTGCAAAGCAGGAAGCAGACATCGTGCCCCAAGAAAGAGCAGCTGACCTCTGCCACAGGCCAAATGCAGCCTGTACAAACAGTTCAGTGGTCTGATGGCTGGTTCCTTTCCGCCCTCTTTTCTCAGTGGCCCATGGCAACATGACCTGATGCACCAGCCTCTCTGTGATCACACTGCTGATGAACCATTTAGAGATGAACATCCAGACCATTAGATGACTGCACATCATGAATGCCTGTCAGGAGTGCCTGTCGGCTCTGGAACAAGCCCACATCTGCTCACACGATGAAAATTTACAGTGCTGTGTTCTTCTTGAATGCTCCTGTGAGAGGGTGTGAGGCATAACCTGGACAAAAGTTTGAGCACCTCTGTGCTGCTACCTAAGAACTTTGAAGAAAAGATGACTGAAAGAGGAAAAAGAAATCTCATCAGTCTTACTCTTTCAAGTTTGTTAAATTAAAAGGGGAAATATCCATCCCATGTGGGATTATAACAACCTGGGTTTTTTGTTCTATGGGTTGCTGTTCTATCTATTAGGACAAGTAAAATTTACAGCAGATCTTTTTGAATACTGTTTCTGTAATGGCTGGTTTTGTAATGGAAGAACTGGAATGGCAGCAGGCTAACAAACAAGGCAAATATTGATTACAAATGTCAAAAGGCACAAGAATAGAGTGGGGATAGGTGTCACGTTCTGCTGGGAATGCTATGACAAGTACTAAGACCTTGTGTTCTGATCAATGCTATCCAAATGAAAATACAATGATAAAGGCAGTACCTTTTAAGTACTGAAAGGCCTCAATAAGGCCTCCCTGGAGCCTCTTCTTCTCCAGGTTGAACAACCCCAACTCTTTCAGACTTCAATCATAGGAAAGGTGTTCCATCCAGCTGTTAATTTTTGTGCTTCTCCTCTGGGCCTGCTCCGACAGGTCCGTGCCTTCCTTCTGCTGTGGACCCCACAGCTGGACACCGTTCTCCGGGTGGGGAGTATCTATGCAGACAGCAAAGACTGTCCCTAACAGGCATGACCATGATACACAGGTTAGGGCTGACAAAGCAGCTCTTTCTAGCAGAGACTGAAACTTTTTAAGTCTGGTCCTCTCTGGGCACTAGGGAAGCCATTAGTCAGGACTCATGGGGACACCAGACTCACAGCAGTTATACAACATAGACAAAGCAGGCAACACAGGCTGCATTTGTGGTTTATTGTCCCTGCAATCCTAGAGCTCAAGATTCAGATTCTCTGAGAGTAAAATATAGCATAATAAAGGAAAATGATCTTTTTAACAAAAATATCATGTGCAATCATCATTAGGACCTTTATGGGTCCTAATCAACAGAGAGATATTCTTATCTCTGCTGACACGAGTTGAACAATTTTTACTGGTGCAAATGAAATCAGAATCCAGTAGAGCATCTCTACAGGAGATCTTGAGAGTTCATTACTTTGGGATGTGAATTATTTTTCTCTTTTATGGACCAAATTGCCAAGCCCTCTTCATGCAAGTAATTTACCTGCATGTACTGAGTGCACAGGAATTGCCTGTTTCCCCCTTGCGGGCTATTAATATTTGTATAGCTGCCTACATTGCTGGCAGTTTTCTTCCAAAATGTACTGCCAGTCATTTATTAGCAATATAGGTTAATTACCAAACATGACAGGTCAAAGCATGTTTGATCCTCTTTGATTACTTAATGACTTTGTTCTGTAATGTGCATTCTGTCTTGTTATTTCACCTTTTGGGTAGGGAAGTAGTGGAATTCATGCACAGAAGCACAGATGGCACCTATCAAGTTTGGTACAATCTGCAAAATCTCCTGTTAAAAGCCAGTTCTTCTTATTCATGTAAGGTTTTGCAGCCACTATTAGAGATGCCTGCTGGTACACCACTTAGTTTTCTCTTGGGAAAGGTACATCTATATTTCTTCCCACAGGATTTAATCATGAAGACCTGAGGCTCTGGGAACTTCACATGCCTTATAGATGGGTATTGCTAGCAAAAGCACTCAGTCTGTGGTGGTACTGAGGTAGTTTTTTTACTATAAAATGGTAAAAGTGCTGCCACAAATCAAGTCTTTTGAAAGACCCAACAGTAATCATGTAGTCTTCTCCTCTGTATCTTTTCGTGGGCCTACTCCTGGGACACTTAGTACATGAACATTTTATTGCGTGTAGTATAGATTAATTGCCAACAAATCTCAAACAAAACAACTGTAAACAGAGACTAGTTTTGTGCTGGCATTTTTCAGAGCGCATCACGTTTTGGTAGCAGCTCTTAGTGATCTGCAAAAGGGATGCAATAAATCGACTCTTCCCAGATCTGTGAAATAATTTCCTGATGGATTGCCACTTGTTTGTAAAAGGAATTCTATAAATATTTAATGTTATTCAATACTACTCTGGGGAATAGGTGGACTCCTTGGACGGCATCCCTGGGCGTTGTTGGAGAAGCTTCTTATTTGGTCTTGGTTCAGTGAAGTAATGTCAGCTTAGAGTTGCTATATTTCCTACCTGCTTAAGGCCTTTAAAAATTAATAGTTTTCAGGAAAGTGATTAAATTGTTACTAAGAAATAACTGTCAGGTTGAACGAGGGCTAATCAGGTACTATTATCCCACTGACACCCTTATAGTTTGGAAAGATTCTTTACCAGCAAAGTAGGAAAGTGTTGAAGTCTGACAATTATTTTCTGTCATAAGGCAAGACAACAGTAACGATGTAAGAAGAAACAGAAGCTGATTTGATGTTAGGAAATTCACAATCATTTTTCACAATCATTTAGCAGCAGAACTCAGAAAATTTTCGGTGGTTCTCCATTCGCATTTTAGTTTGAACCAAAAATGCATTTTGGACAAAATTCTAGACTTCCCCCCATTTGTGGTATTTTGTCTCACATCAAAGAATGGTTTCACAGTCTGCAAATTAGTTTACTTTTTATTAAACTAAACTAGAAGTGTCCCAATGATGAGCTTTCAGCCAATAGAGGCAGATTAAAACTAATCAGAAGTAATTCTTTTGCCCCAGAAATGCATGAAGAATGGACAACAGGATCTTGGAGACTTGACATTGACTTCCTTCTGCCTTTAGATCTTCTCTTAGTGGGCTGTGAGACTTGTTAGTTAACATGCTTTGTCATCTTAATGCTTACTATGCTACGTTTGGTTTCTCCTTTCTTTCAAATCTGCCAATATTTAAAAACTTTCAGACGAGTTGCATATGATTTTTTCCAGTCTTCTGCTTTTCAGACAGATGCCAGCTCTATCCATTTGTCTCACTGGAAGCAAGGACCTATGAAAATACCAGACATAAAAACACACAAGGGGGTGATTTTAAAGTTCGATCAACTCATTCCATCTGTCTGTCTCTCTGTTACTGAAAAATGTCTAGTTGGACACAGGCACTCAGCTGAGCAGCAATGACCTCCAAACCTCTCCACCTCTGGCTGTGCATGGTGAGGCGTGCAAAATCCAGGCACCTACCACCCATCCCATTCGTGACATTTGTCATGGGTGCTACATGACAGTGCTTACTCCTCTGTGGAGCACTTGCTTCAGAATTAGTGTTTCCTAGTTTTCACAGCTGGCCACCTCCTTGGAACATTAAAATCTGGTGGGAATCTTATGCCCTTTCTATGTCTTACAGGAATCCATTAGAACTGGGAAGGAAATATCAGGGGTGGATTTTGTTATGGAAATGGTGAGCTTGCATGACATCCAGCTGTCATTTGAATGCTTAATAAAGGTGTTAGAAGAATAGCTGCAAAAATGCAGTCAATTAATTAACAATGGAATAATAAGCATAAAAGCTTTCTTCCAAAAGGCTGAATGCTGTTTTGAATAACTATTGACAAAAAGAAACTTCGCTAATTTTGTTGAGTTTTATTTCTCCTCTCAGTTAAGTTTTCTCCATGTTGTGAATGAGTGATAGAGGGTCCCTCAAAGGATTGCCATCAATGGTATTAGCAAAAGTTATTTATATAGGAGCTTATAAAAGCGAGACTTGACGAAGTTCCATGTCAAGGTTCACTCTGTTGTTTACTACATGGGTGAAACACACAAAGGAAATTTCAGTGAAAACTGATTTAAAATGAATTACAGAGACTGAAGATGTAAAAGGCTACGGGCCACCCTCCTCTTGAGTCATGACACTCAGAGTAGACCCCCTTACTTTCCAAACTCCTGATGGAGCTTAGGTGAAGCTAGGTCTAATCTTAGTTTCAGACTTGGAAAATGGTTTATATCTAATGGAAGAAATGTGTGAATTTTATTAATGTTGATGTAGCATGTTATCAGCAACTTACCAAGGATCTGTTGTGAATAAGGGATCTCTGCCTTGGGTAAGGAAGGATCTCTTAGATAAGGAATCTCAAAACCGGAGAATAGTCCCAGCAGTGAGGGAGACCACTACCATGCATCCACACTACTGTGAAGGGAGAGCTCAAAGAAGGATCATTAAAGCTGTCACATTTTTGGGATAAAGTGCTTGGCTAATAATTAAATTGCATGGGAAGGGTATGCTTTAGACTCCTTTTACTGACAATTTTCTTTGTGAGTCTTAGGAAAAGCATCTGCTATTCATGTGCTGGTCACACAGTGTTCCAAGCTCATATGCACTGGTGCTCACTAGGGCAATTTATGGGATTTCTGGAGGAGTTCTTGGCCTAACTATGCCTCAGGCCTTTGCTTCCTTTGGAGTCTGTACCAAACTGTGGCTATTTTGGTTCAGGGGATCGAGCACATCCACCACACTCTCTTAGTTGTTGGAATAATTTTAATTCTGTTGTTCACAGTATTCTCTTAGAATCTGTCCTGCTGTTTTTAATGATAAATGTAAAGCAGAGTCAACTATTTTCCCCTACTTTTAAGCTTCTCCAAGCACGATGGATTTGAATATTCAAATCAGCCCAGAAGTTCTCAATATTGCCTCCTTTTTTCTTGACAGGCTGAATGAGGAAAAAACCCATGTGCAGAAACTTGGCTGGCAGGTAATGCTGAAGCTGATCTGAAAGTTCTACTAATAAGGCTCAAGAGAGGGAGAGGCAGGGAACCAGGAGGTTTGGATTAAAGCAGGCAGATGATACACAGACACCTCTGTGTACGCGGGGGAAGATTCTCAGCTGCTCAGCCCACACTGTGGAGCTCAGCGTTCAGCAACTCCTTATATAGTGTTTAAAACTAGATTTTCAAGGCAACTGGCAGTGGCACTGAGTGAAGGTGTCACTTTCCTAATAAAGAAACACAGACTTGCATTTGGTGAGCTGGGGTTCATTTCATCAAGTTTTTAGGGTAGGCAGAGGGGAAGAAAGCTAGCTGTAATGGTCCAATTCTGAAGTTAACAGGGTTTCAAATTTTGATTTGAAATTAAAATTTTACCTTTGGGTAATTAGTTTAATTCTTTTTAAAGGTTAAAATAAACCCAAAATGTTTGGGGTTTTTTACAGGTAGCTGAAAATTCTTAGAATTCTCGTTGATTAAAAACATAATTATGCTCACAATACTCTTTGATATCCTGCATTGTGCTCTTTGGAAAGCCTGATAAGAGCAACACAACTTGTCCTTAACTGCCTATTTTAGAATATTCTTCTATCTTTCATAGAGTGTAGAGAAACCTTTTTATAAGCTAAAAAAAACATAGTAAGAAAAATAGAATAGCATTGCAAAGAAAGCCTGGGATGCAGAGTGACCTCATGCAGAATGCCACTGTCCAGTAGGACTTGTGTAGATTGAGAGGTAGGGATATGGCAGTGATGGATGCTGAATGTGGGTCTGTATTCCAAAAGGAGAGTGCATTTTCTGGTAAATCCTATTCTATTTGGAGTTGCAACTTTTACTCTCCTTCCCTGTACATCGTGGGGCTAGGAAATCTTGGCTGGATCTCTGCTAATTCCTGTCAGAGGCATAGGTCCTTTTAAACCTATGTGTCTGGGAACAGTCTTGTGCCAGATTCCGTGGTCTCTGAAATAGCCACCAGTATGTTTCTATGTTGGTGAGTGTTACGTTCACATTTTATAATACACAAGGCTTACTTGTGTTAAGGAAACCAGAAATAGGTTAATTAAGATGCCTGTTTTGTTTAAATAACACAAATACTGAGTGAATGCCAGAATTGCAAGGTGCTGATCATAATTGGCAGTTGTGGATGTGGCATTTGTATTTCCATATTTCTGAAACTTTTTATGTTGGGGAAACTCTCTTTTGTTTAAACTTGTGATCTTATTTATAGATAATCTGTCATTAACAAGTCTCTGCTCAGAAAATTAATTCTAGCTAGACCAGAGACGGCAATCTGGAAATCCTTACAGTGTTTGGGTTAATTAACACATCATTTGATTTGTTCACATGTTAATAAGCTCTTGAGGATCAATAAATTCTCATTCAGTATAAACAAATTTGATTGGGGAAGCAGTTAATGCTGTAAAAATCGTGGTGCCCATATGGGCTGGTTTGTGTACATATTTCACTAGTTAATCACCAGTCAATTTGAAATGAAATGTGCTGCAGGGTCTGAATTAGTTTATTTCTTTCCACTGAGAAACAGAGTGATCTGGTGTGGAAGACTTGGGACACTGCCTAGCAAAAAACTCAGTCTGGCTCACCACAGAACCTTTTAGTTTTAGCTTAAAATGCAGACTACCGATCAGGTAATTTTCACCTTTCAATCCTCACATCATTTAAATTTCTTTCATTTAAGCTTCTGAAATGAATTCCGATGGTATGGCTTGAGAATATTTAATCCTCATCATGGATGCCCTGTCCACATTTTCTTTCTCATCAAGATTTTAAGGCATGTGCATTGATTATGAACAGTAGTGGAACACAGAAGATATTCATAAGGTGTTACAAATCCTTGAGGACAGATGTCTCCTGTCAATTTTTTCTCTTTAAAATATTATTTTTAAGAGAATATATATATTTATATTTACTATTTGAGTGCACTTGAAAGCTGCTATAATGATCATTTTATAGAGCAAGGGGTTATCAAACAACATCCTGTGTTTGTGACATCTCTCACATGAACAGAATTCTTACCTACAAGAAATGTCTCAGAAGTTTTATCACAGGATAAATATAACATAGGATTGTTTGTATTGTAATGATCCTAGAAATAAGAAGGATAATGTATCCTAAAATTATAAAAAGAGTGACAAAACCAATATACAATAAAGCCTCTTGCCCAGAATTTTCTAAATATTTCAAGATGTGGATTATGAAATTTACGTTATGGAGATAATTAAAAGGTACTGAAAATCATCTGAAGTCACACGTCTGAGTCAGCTGTGAAGATGCTTAGCTGTCTTTGTAAATCTTAATAGTGTCCAGTGAGAACTTATCTTCCTATTTATAACTTTATTTGCATTCCTTTCGTTTTATGTACTTCACACAGCTCCCTCATTCTACAGTCCTTGTGCTCTAAAAATGCTGCTGCTTCTATGGCATTTCTCTTCAAAAGCCCATGTACAATGACATTGACACCAGTGTACCTATCATTAATATCACCAGTGTACCTATAATTAATACTTTTTTATCATATACTATTTGACTGTAACATCTCTGGTGTTAGAATTGGCGGATTTTAGGTGGATGCGTTGCATGGTGATCTTTGGTTCATAAAGTCCTAAAGCCAGATCTAAGGTCAGATGCCACAATGAGCACCTCGGCTTCTGCAGTTCTCTGTACTTGCAAATTGCATGAAAATCAATCAACCCTTAAGAAATTAAGAGGTGTTAATGATATTGACAGCTTATGAAGCTGATGTGAAAGGCTGTAGCTAAACAAAAGAGATTATAGAGATCAATGCAACCGTGCTCTTTTGCTAGTGAAGAATTTGAGGCGCTGGGGTTTTTTCCCTGTGGTTCAATAGCACGCGTTCCCTCTCTTACAGGGGTGTCTTTTCCCTTCACTTTTTCAAGAGAAAAAGTTACTTTTTCAAGATTTGCACTGTTGAAAATTCAAGCAGATGAACCTCAAGCTCATAACTGGAGGTCACAGCTAAACAGGTTTCACAGACTGAACATTTTGCCCTTATGTTCAAACAAAAATGCCTTCAATGGAGTTTATACTACTACACTTCATTATTAACTTTATTCCAGTCTATTGGTTATCTTAGTGACATTAAAATAGCTGCAAATCATGACATTACTATAAAACTCCCAATATGCTGCTAAATAATTATTTTATTCCATTGTAGCATGATAAGGACAGAGGAATTGTCCTCTACTGATTTCACTGCCAGGCAGACAGGATCGTTTTTTGACTTTCTATTCGCCTTTGCTGCTTGCCATCCCCGGAGTTTCCACCTCCATGCTTGATTCCCTGTCTTTGGAACTGGAAGGTGATCAGGGTTAGCTGTGGGAGCTGTGCACTCACCCTTTACAGTGAAGGATACAATGCAGCTGCAGCAGAGGGTGAGAAGGGTCCCTCATTGTGCCTGTGAGGGAGCAGAGGTGCAGGTGTGGGTGGCAGACACCTACAAGGTCTCTGGGGGTGCATGGGGCATGCAGCCCTTAGCCAAGCCCGCTGAGCTGCTGGCAGGTAAAATCATCAGGTGTGGTGTGCTCCACAGCTGGCAGGTGCCATGATTCATGTTTGTGGTTACACGTTTTGGAAACTGGAGGATGTAACAAAGCAGAATGTCAAGGGTATCCAGGAGGGAATTTCTGAGGTTTGATTTTGAGTCAGGCTGGCTTTTTTAATGCTGCATTGTCTGGTTTAAGCTCAAGCCAATAGGACAAATCCTGGCTGTCACTGTTTGAATGGTGGGTGAGTGTGACCTTTGCTGGAAAAGGAGACCTTGAGGTTTTCCTTTGCTATAAGTGGATTTGTATTTTAAGGCTTCCCTGCTGAAAGGTTTGTTTTCATAAAGATTATTGTTAAGGAAGAGTGCAACTGCATCCTGCCTGCTATTTTACTAACCAATTTCTATGGGAATCTTTTCTTGCTAATCTCTCTTGCAAATTACAGTGAGAGGAAAAAGAAAGCTTTTATTGATCTCAAGCACAGCGTGTTGGTCAATGAGTTTGTGTAAGGAGGCATGTCATGGAACAGATAAACTAACACTGATCTTTGTAATTGATCGCTCCTTGATTGCTCCCAGGAGATATAAGTTTTGATATGAAAAAGGGACATGTTTTCAATTCAATTATGGTATGCAAACAAAGTGCAGGATTTGTCTGAAGGAGCTTGAAAAGATGATGGGGAAAGTTCATGGTTTATATTCACTTCAGAGAGAGTTGACTTTATTTGGAATTGCCTACTGCCTATCAATGCAAACACTTTCCAATATGCTGTAATGTTAAGAGCATTGTGCTTTTTCATGCCAGCACACTGCCTATCAATAAAAATAATAATTTTAACAATTAGCTAAGTGATTCAGCCTAGCCATACTTGTTCTCCTTTGTGTGGATAACCACAAGCTCGTAAATGATAACTTTAAGTACCTGGAGTAAAGGTTTAACTGTGAAGTTTGGGGCTGGCTGAGTAACACCATAAAACTACATTTCTTAGAACCATTTGATTTGTATCCTTATTTTAGTTCGAGATTTCTGTAACATCATAGTGGAATTAGCTGGAAATAAGTTTCTGATTCCAGCTGGTCATTGTGTTGAAAATGGTTGTTTAATGCAATCCTACTTTACAGATCCCGGGAGGTTACCCAAGCCAACAGATGTAACAAAGTGCATTTCAGTTAATGTCTGTTTGAGTTGGAAAGCCTGTTGTCCCTGCTTTTACATTCAAAGAAGAAAAAAATTCTTACATATAAAGCTAAGAATTTATATAACTGGAACCTAAACATTATAATGAAATAACTATTGTTAATGTAGATCTAAGCAGAAAAAAAAAAAAGAAGCAAATGAATATTACTGCACAGAAAGGGTCTCAGCAACAAAATGTGAGTTAAAATGCATATTTTATGGCATCTAACCCTTTTCCAGATGTTATGTTCCTCATAGCACTGCCCTTTGTGTTCTAAGGTTGATGGTCTCTTTGGAGGAGTACAGTGGGAAACCAGCATCCTGAGCCCTTTGCCAAGAGAAGGATGGTGTTAAAGTAAATGCTTTCCTTGTCTTCATTCTAGGATCTTCTGAGGGTAATTTTTATAAGTTTTTCCAACAGGTTTTTACATCCTGTTTTTCTTTATTGCTCTGAAAGTCCTGGTCACTCTGATTGTACTCTGTATGGTGAGTTTGGTAGGTGCTATTCTCATAGAAAGAATGGCTTTTACAGCTAAGCCAAGCAGCAGCGAAGCCACAGGTAGAACTTGGCAGGAGCAGAGTGGGACAAGCAGAGCCCTGGCAAACCCCGGGCAGAGCCTGAGTCGTGAGCTGCATTATATGGTATGGTGACACAGTGACATTTAGTGACAATAAGGACATGGTTTAGTATTTGACTTGACAGTGCTGGGTTAGTGGTTGGACTCGATGATCCTGGAGGCCTTTCAACCTTAAAAATTTTATGATTCTATGATTACTGGGCGGAAAGGCTGCTGTGACTCCTGTGGGGGATGGACCAGCTAGAAAAAGCAATAGCACCTACATTTATGAAGGTAGTCAATGACTGATAGTCAATGAATATCCCAGACTGGACTTTATCTTTCTGTTTTCAACTTTGAAATAGATGTTCTTCCTTGAATAATTCTGGCTATGATGCTATCAATGTTTTGTGTAAATAATAGTGTATTTTGTCCTCAAAATGTGGGACACACTGGCATAACAGAATGGTACATCTTTCCTTTGTAAACTGTTGTAAATATAGGGAATTCCATAAGGACATCTTGTGCAATATTTCTGCTATAGTACTCAAATTTAACTATTAGCCATAATATTTTCAAATTGGTCAAAACTCTTATTATCAAGGAATAATTCACTAAAGATTAAAAATGAAGTCAAATGTATTGTACAGATGAAGGAATTTAAGAGTTTAGTGGTCTGTGAGAATAATACAGGTAATCTAAACACTTAGAATGGTAGAACATTCTATTTTAAATTTAGCTAATTTTTACAGAATTAGGTGGGATCAGAAAGAAATTTACTTGTGCTGGTGTACCCAAGATGATGGTGAAAGAGAAGTAACCCCTGGATTATTTCACATGGTGCTGTACCGTAATTCCCACTGAAGCATTTAGGAGCAGCCCTTGGACTAGAGCAGCTGCCCACTGGAGCAGCTCACCTGAACTGAAAGCTATGGAAAACTGGTGAAGGGTAGGCTGATATATTGCTTAGATGATGGTACTGATACTTCAACTCTTCCAAGTTCTAGCAATATTCTGTTTAGCTCCTTTGTTTTTCTTTTGTCCTGTACTTTTGTTCATTCCCCTTAAAGAAGCTGGTGTGTGTCCTGTTCCCTCTATTGATAAATGTATGCACACATCACAAAATTCTTTACCATTCTTGTTTAATGAAATTTGGTCATTTTAGAGATGCTTTACATATTGCATCACAGATGGTTGGTTTTCAAGGGATATCAGAAAGAGGCATCTTTGACATTAGCCAGATGTGCCAAGTAACAGTGACATTGCAAATATAAAACATATGCTAGCAGGAAATTTTCTGTTATTTGTGCAGCCTAGCAGCTGTTAAGTTCTAGACAATCCTTGGGGCAAATGGCATGTGTCCCTTATTTCCTAAAAGGCCTCAAATAGAAAAGTGCAAACGCTGTTTTTGGCATTGTTACAAAGGTAAGTGTTCCTATTTTAGAACCAAACCCTGTTTAGTTTCTGTTGCCCAAATAGCCTTCTTTATTTAAAGAACAATTAGAATTTCCTGCATGAACATCTGGAGATAAAATTTCTAGTACTGTATGGTTCTCTAAACAAACAAAGTATTGTTTGGTAAAGGATGCTGGTAATTGGGCTTCTGTTTAAATTTCTGATAGATAGAATATGTCTTTTTTTTCCTGCTGAAATCTCTCATTTGCAATTTCTTCTTTGACCCTTTTCTTTTTCCTTAGGTTTTTGATGTGTGGCTTTTTTTTTTTTTCCGTATTCCACATGTTTCCTGAAGGAAGAGGAAGAGGATATTAGGGACATAGAATAATTTGGCGTACTAACAAAAAATAAGAGTAGGCACTGAGGTCAAGTGCCGCAGACTTGGCAAAGGCAGTAGAGATTTTTCCTGAGGAATGAGACTTTTTAAATATATGATAAGGATTTCTTTGTTTAGGAAAGAACTGCTCATGCAAGACTGCCTCTGCTTCTTACAGCATCACCTATGGAGCTGTACAATACCGGATACTTATTGCATAGATGTTGTTAACTACATGGGTTAATTCTGGCCATAATGGTTGGGATTTCCAATGAGAAAAGACCAGCTGGTAAGGCTTTTCAAAACTTTCATCAACATGAAAGAGGACTGAATGAGAAGAAACAGTAGGTTATCTCGGGAACACGTGGTTGACCAGATACATCATAAATTTTTTTTTTTTGACTGAAAGCCAGAAAAAATTCCTTTTGTATGCAAGCCTGAATTCCTTTTTTACTCACTGGTGTTTGCTGTGTTTGATGTGAAATGGTCAAGCAAATTGTGTAAAACTTACTAGTACGTCTTAGCAGAAAGATTTTTCTTTAGGTACTGCACAGTCCAAATTTGTTAATTTTCAATCTTCATTTATAATAATAATCCTTGTATTGCATTAAACTCTCTCCTATAAAGATATCATCTTGTAATTAGGTTTTTCTACAAAAATGTCACTACATTTAAGTAAACACAGGCCAGCTGTATCTTATTTAAACTTTTTAGGTATTTCAAGTAAACATGAATCAATCAACTTGAAAAAATATGTGAATATTTTTTTTTCTGCTTTCATTTAAATTAACTAACTTAGTTTAGAATCAATTGTACTAAGCAAAATAATAGTTATTTGAAGGGTAAGATTAACTTAAGCAAAAATACTATCACTGAATATATTTATGATTAGGTCTTTGTCAGAAAAGCTGTTTCAGCTCAATTTAGAGGTATACTACATGCCATGAGAATAAAAATATTAAATAAAACCAAAAGATCTCTACTTCAGAAAATCTTCAGAGGACATGAAGAAAAGAGCACATGATATATGAGACAAAAAAAATGAGACTGTGAAAAGTAAGGTCAAAGTTAAAATTCTTTCTCCCTTTTGGAGCCTTTTTCCTATGCCAGGAAAAACAAAATGTTATTTCCAAAATAGCAAAAATAAACCCCAAAATCTAACATAATAAAGGAGATTACTTATAACTAATGTGAGGTTTGAGTGCAGTGGTCAAGAATATAAAGAAAACAAAATATTTATGTTATTTTCAGAGTTTTCTACCTAGATTTATTAGCATTAGTACCTAATGCATTTTTATCCTGCTGTCAGGTTGTGACTGTACTGAAATAAGTAAGGCTACACTGATCTCACTACTGGGAGATTCTGAGAACTGTTCTCTTTGACTTGGAAAGTGAAAGGCACAGCCAAATATCTCCTAAAACGTATGCTCCCTTCTGAGCATTTTTTACAATGTAAGATAAAATAACTTTTAAAGTATGAGTTTCTCACCAAAATGTGTGCACTGTTGATTTGAAGATACTGCAGATAATTTAAACCCTTATACAACAAGATATAAATAGATTTTCCAGATGTCATTAATTTTCAGTGCTGGCAGTGATTCTGCCTCTCTTTTCTTTTTGCACATCTTTCCTTTCTCTCTTTTTTCTGCTTTCTTTTTAAAGGCAATATTTCTTCTGTCATTTTTTATCTTCGGTGTGCACCATGCAAAATAGGAAAAAATCTAATTAACCAAGTATTGAGATACATTGCTCAAGGGAGGAAAAAAACAACCCACTACCGCTAAGAAGAAAACATCAAGTCCCAAAAGTTTTGTAAAGAAAAAGAAAATATTGCAAAGAAGGCATCCAAAACAATGCAACACTGTTCCTCAGTGTTCACCTAATGCCAATCACCTGCCTTGCCTGTGAATGTCTTTGTCAGCAGCACTCGTTCGCTGCCTGGCAGCTCCTGCCCTGCCAGACCTCTGCCCTTTCTCATCCCCTACTTCCAGTCACTGCAGCCCTCTGTCACCACTGGGACACGTGTTCTGGGCTTGCTATGGTCTGATTCACCAAGATATTTTGAACATGCAGTCAGTCTGATATATTTTGTATGAATCTGTCTATATATGTTCTTCCACCTGTGATGATCTTCAGCACACAAACCACCTATTTCCCACCACATTTCTCTTTGTAGTAGTATTTATTTTTTTTCATAAAAATTAATTTTCTTTGATAAGTAGTATTGCTTTAGATTGTCTTATATCTTCTATTAAACTTAAATTTATATGTATATGTGTTTGGGTTTATAGTTTCATTTTCACAGATTTGAAGAACATAGAAAGTAGGTCTGATATCTGGCCTAGCAGATTAGATTACCTGGGACCTGAACTATGTCTTACTTTCTTAGTTCTTGTGATATACGTGTCAACTTGGTGGGTGAAGGCTTAGTGTAACATTTTGCCATAGCAGTGCAAGAAAGGTAGTTGTTTTTGACTTTCAGATCTATAGCACCAGCAAAGATGGCAGAACTGTCACATTTTGTTCTAAATTCTTGTAAACAAAGGTTCATAAGCTGGATCTGTGAAAGATTTTTTTTTTTTAATTTCAGGTCTTAATTCAGATCTTAAAAAAACCAGCAGCCAGAATAGGTTTTTTGGGAAAAAAAGCAGCTCTGCGATTTTCCAACTTACTTTCTTTTTTGTTTATTGTCATACAGATTTTTTATAACAAGTTAGAAGCAATGTTATTTGTATAAAACCAAAAGTTTGTAATGAAAGTCGCGGGTAAGGGAGAGAGCTCTGTACAGTGATAGCCTCTTACCTGTCATTGACACAATCAGAGATCACAGGGACCAGGGTTGAAGTTTCTCCCAGTCAAAAATCAGCTCAAGAATCTGAAATAAATATTCTAAGGCAGGTCCAAAGTGCACAAACTTCTCTCTTTCATGATTCTTCACCTGTCAAGGATTCATTGTATAACATGGTGTTCAAGTTTTTGGACATACAAGGTCATAGCAAAAACCAGGAAGTGCAAGGCTATTTCATGGTGCTGGTATCATGGTATGTGTTTGCAAAGTGAGGCATTTGCAAAGGCTGAGTGGTCAAATAAGTCTAAATATGGATAAAATAGGTCAAGAAGTAGGAAAAAACCTCCAATAACTTCTACAGAATTTATATGTGTGTCTTTTCTAGGTGTGTATGCTTACGACTAAACTGACTTAGTGGCAAAAGTCCTTGGGAAGTGTATCATAAAATCCATGGTTGGAGGAATTCTACCAAGTGTTACAGGCTTTAGATATACAGATTTTGAAAGCTGGGAATGAAAATGGTAATTAAGCTTTACTTAGCCTCATTGCTAGCACTGCCTTCTATCCTTATCCCAGTTTTATGTGGATTGCTGCCTGGGAGGAAGAAGAGGAAGTTGGTTGTTTGGGAATGATTCAGCTCTTATTACCTGTTTGGTTATCTGCTGGTGGCAAAGGTACTGTCAAATGCCTACTGAGAGCAACTGAGTTGTCAGTGCAGACGCAGGCTTACCTGGGCTGGGGCAGACAGAGCAAGTCCAGTGCTCTCTGGGAATCTGGCATTTACTACCAGTACTTTTCCATGGTGTACATGCTCATATTTCTGCTCAGGAGATCGCACTAAAATGGGAGCCTGGATACAGTTTATCACTTAGTCCAAATAAAAGAGTCATATCCCCAGGTTCTGTGCGCTCTCTGCTTTATCTTGCTTTAGGTCTGTCCCTGAAGCATCCCCAATTTCAGCCCTTAGGAAAGCCTGGTGGCAACAGATCCCCTTTGCTTTGCCTCAAGACAGAAAGAAAGTGCTGCAGTCTTAGCTGGTGAAAACAACTTTTTTTTTTTTTTTTTTTTTTAACCAGGGCTTTATTATTAGAAAGGACCTTTTCTTTGCTGTCTCTTCTCCCTCCTCTGAGTCTGCTAAGGGTTTCTTTAATTTTTTTCCTATTTTCTCAACTGGGCATTTTTCTGTTCAAGCAAATCATAACCCAGTTGAGCTGAAAGAAAAAGCAATTTATAGGCTTGAAAGTGTGACTCTCTCTCCAGCCCTCAGGTGCTGTCAAAACAGCCAGGAGGTATACTGGGACATGTGGTAGAATAGAAAATGCTCTAATAAATTTAGTTGTGATTACTAAAAAGTAATCCTGTGCTTATGCCTGCAGAGGCATTTTGTTTTCAGAGATAGTTCTTTATTAAAAAAAAAAGGAGACATTTTCTTTGTCTGAAAGAATAGGTTTGCCCAAGTAAGAGGATTTGCTAAAATCTGTGTTAATTTATTTGTTTTTACTCAGTAGTTTCATTGTATTGCCTGCCATATTTGCATATTTCTGTTGCATACCTTTCAGGGGATTTTGCACAAATTAAAGGGGAGCTATGTGTGTGTTATTGTTTTGGAAGTTCTGGCACTGAGAGCACTGTATAAATGGGAATTCATTAGGATACGAGTAGATACTGTTATTATATTCTGCAGTATGAACTCAGCAAACAGGTGCCACCCACCTGTAATCCTTCTCAGTTTAGGCTGGGACTGCAGAATGAACAAGAGCTGGATTTAGCAAGTCATTAAAAATGAGTTGGGGTGGGGGTTTGTGGCCCTGCTTCATTCCACTCATTCAAAACCAAACTACTTCCCTCCTCAAAATATTCATGCAGAAACCCATGAAACATAAAAATAAAAGCAAATTTCTGACTCTTAAAGTTTTGTGTAGCATATGCTGTAAGTGTAGCTCTAACTCTGCAGGATTGCCTCTGGAGTAATTTTCAGTTCAGGGAACTACAGGAGTTTCCCAGCAGTAAGGTGAGGCCCTCCAGCCATATGGGGCTGGGGTATAGTGAGAGATCTTCAGGCTTGGTTGTTTTACTTCTGATTTTTTATTCAGGAGAAAATGTGCTCTCTCTGGCATGATTGTTCTCTCCAAGTATCCTGGATATTGAGTAGAAATTCACAGTAGGAACTCTGAATGCTTTCAGTGTATCCCTAGTGTTACCTGAGGCTCTCCAGCAGCTGTAGGAAAACCAAGGAGACATCAGAAAGCTAGTGAGAAGTTCATGGTTTTCCTTTGTTCTCTCATCTCATACTGCATCCCCAGGGACTCACCTTCATGTCTGAATATCATCTTTACATTTCTGTTTGCCCCTTGTAATAGTTTATAGGGTCCAACCTGTTCCCAGTCAAGAAAGATGCTTGGCTTCTGCTCATTACCTCAGATTTCTGCAAAATAAGGTGCCATATAAACTATAGCAAAAAAGAAAGGAGAAAACTAGTCCCCCAGCACTGAGAAATACCTGTGAAATACCTGGAAAATTTCTGGGTTAGTTGTTTTGGTTTTGGGGTTTTTTTTCTGGTTTTTTTTGTGTGGGAGGGTTGTGGATTGGTTTGGTTGTTGTTGGTTTTTTTTTGTTTGGGGTTTTCATGTGTGCTTTTGGAAGTGTTTTTTTTGTTGTTGGTTTGGGGTTTTTTTTTAAACTTTACCTCTGTAGCTTGGTGTGATAGTATGGTAATAACTATAGTTCATAGTTCATGTGAAATCCATCCCAATGAGCAGTGCAGAAATGCTTGTTCCAATTTAAGACCACTATTGGTTGCTACTTTCTACCAGTGGTAGAAGTAATTTTCCCAGTAATGTGCAAAGGAACACATAAAGTTTCTTCTATCAGACTGCTTTATTTTTTCTCCCTGTTTGGAAGAAGCATGATGCTAGGAAGGAGGTGATGCCTCATCTCACTTTGCCTCAAGAGTTGTTCTCTTGTGAATCCACAACTAGCAGCAGCTCCTATTCCAGCCTCTGAATCTCTCCTTCCATAGTGCATTGCAGTCACTGAGGGCTTGACTCGCATGCTGGGGATGATGAATACCATCCTCCTTGGGTGTATGGGAGGGGAATGGCTTTCCTTCTGGAATTATATGGACTTAAAAACTATGACAAAATAACTTTTGATTATGGAAGACAAAGCATGGTGACTCACCTGGTTCTTTGCAGGCCTATTTTTCCAGTTAATTCTCATGATTTTCTAATTTCTGGTCATAAATGCAAATAAGTAACCTGGAAACAAGATAGCAGTGAGTCAGAGAGGAGGTTAAATAGTTTCTGAATTTAGAGGGGTTTATTCTCTCACTGCTACATATTTTTGGGGTCTTGGTATGGAGTCATTGGTCTGTTGTGACACTGCTATTTTGATTTGATTCCCATTTTGAGCAGAAAATTCATTTAATGTATAGAAAGCTCTGTCTGTTATGTTGTGGCTAATAGCAGAGCTGCCCTTGAGCTGCAGGTGGCCATACAATTGGTAGACAGAAGTATCCTTATTTGAGGTTATATTTTGAATGCAAATAGTAAGAAAAAAATCTGCCATCTGGTGAGCAGATATTTACCCTATCTCTCCTGTCTCAGCTGACTGTTAGGGAAGGGATTGGACCAGCATATTTTAATTCTGCCCATTCCAATCAGTCTTCAGGCTGGTCATATGAGGTATAGCACAGGAGAGAAAGCTGGACCATCCTCCCACTCCAGACAAAGAAATACCATTGAAGCAGAAAACTGTGTCTGTAGAAAGGTAAGAATTTAACTACTTGTTAAACCATGAAGTGGCAGTAAATATGACATTGGTTTATTTTTTTAAATACAAAGAGGCTTAACTAGCCTTCCCTATAAAAAGCAGGGACAATCTTTTGGTATGTAACCTCCTGGGATGGAGGAGGTTGAAACCCACCCAAACTTGCAATCAGACTAAAGTACTTTCTTAGCACTGCTGTTTCATTTCATGTGTGGGTGCTTACTGTATCCAGGTCGAAACACTGCAACCCATTTTCTGACTTGCCCCTGTCCTCTCCCTAATACAGTCCTACCTTTCTGTGTCACCAAAGCATTCTGCAGTGAAGAAACTCTTCCACAAAGATCCTGTGCATATTCAATGAGGCACCTAGGGATGGGAAGGAATGGGGTCAGGGAGTGTAAGCTTGTGAAGATAGTATCTACATTTGGAGGAACTTCATCCCAAATGTACATTAAAGGGCAGAAAATATTTATGATTTTGTTGATCCTTGAGAAAAATCAGGCATGGTAATGGTATAAAAGCTTTTTAAAGAGGCAATAAATTATAATTATTATAAATAAGCCTTGGAGCCATAAAAATCCCTCCTTGGCCACCTGAAAGCTTTTTTATTGCCATTACTTCAGTATAAATAATAGTGCTTTTCTTAGACCAAAATATATCATACAAATGAGTGCTTTGATCCAAGTCACCTTATTTTCCTAAAGGGTAATGAGTGATACATTATTTATTGTAAGACTCAGGTTAATCCTAATTTTTCCCACTTTCTGAAGAGAAGTTTAGGTCAATCTCCATTTTTTTAGCTACAGGTGAAGCATGAAGAAATACTGGTGCAATCAATGGCATTGGAACCTGTATCAGGTTTTTTAAATCAGACTTTTTTTTTTCAGAAGGTAAGTAGAGATTGTGAAACATTTCAAAGCAGCACAGAGTTTTCCATGAAAGGACAGGGTGTCTGTTGTTCCTCTCTAGCAGAATGATTGATACTGAATAGTGTGGAAAACAGCTACCAGAGAGCAAAGACCTTCAAGACTTAAAGCTGTGATAAGCAGGAGCAAAATTGTAACTCTTATGTGTACATATACACTGCAGCACCCTTCAGCCTCAGAAATATTATCACCATCAAGATTTTTATCAATATTTATCAAAATATCTCTAAATATATTCATTTAGTTGTGGCAGCATCAGGCCACAGCTACTCCTATCATTACTGGTGGTTCAGAAAACAACTGTATAAAAGGGTGAATGTATTAGAAGCAGGAATTGCAGAGACCTGGTAGTCACTTCTAGTTTAGCAGAGCATGAGGGATTGTTGTGATCTGATTGGTGGGAGGTGTCTCTGCATTCTTCTTTCTCATCTTTGTTAATCTCCTCCTTGGCCTAAGATAACATCCGGACAATAGTACCACCTTTACCTTCTCACAAGTTCCTGTCATGGTGGCTCAACTTAACGGTCCAAGTTTCAGGTCATATTTGGGGGTGAGCTTCAGTGGTGGTCACAGATGCCATCTGTCCCATAATTTGGGGTGATCTTTGACTGGTGATGTGCACATGAGCAGTTGCTTCTTTACACAGTTTGCCATTGGGGAATTTTTTAAAGATGCGTTACACAGGATGTACTTAAGCAGATCTCACCTCTGCCAGGCCTAGAGTTGGTGCCATCCTGTCGCTTCATCCTCTGCTTGTCTTATTTCAAACTTCTTTTGGCCTTAACAGTGTTTCAGATGGGCAAATGTGCTCTTTAAGTCCTTACAGGGCTGTGTCTCCATGCCGAGAGAAAAGAGAACAGCAAACTTTGAGTCATATGCTGGCTGCCAGCAGAAACACTTTCAGGATTCAGCTTTCAAATCTCCTGTCTTCTTTTGGCACCTCAGGGCATGAAGAGCTTCCGGGAGTTTCTCAGTCCTTAAGATCATTTTCCCTGGGAATGTTCTTGACAAATGAAATCCCCAGCATGCTGCCTGTCCATGTGACTATCACTCAGTATGGGGAAACAATAAAACACACACTAAACTGCACCGTACTTTGCCAGGCAAAGCTAAATTTTAAAATGTATTTTCTCCACAAAATATTTATGTATGTATTGCAGTATTCACAGAACTGCAAAGCGTCAGCTGTTGGCCAACTGAATGTATCATATTACTACCCACATCACACTTCAAAATAACTTTAGCCACCAGTATGAAGTTTGTCTACTTTAGATTTCTGTTAAGAAACAGCAAAATTGCTAGCAAAACTGTTATTCATCCCAGAATGGATACAACTGGAATAGAACACTGAACAGTACCAGACCCCATTCTTTGTCCTTGAAACCAACCAGAATGTTTTGACTGTGCTTATATCTTTGAAAAATTCAAAACAGAGGGGCTGTGTCCAGATGGCCTAGTGGAAATGGTCCCTGGGGTCATAAGAAACCCCAAATTTTCATCCAGTGGTTATGCAGTGATTTTGTACCAAGATGCTGTTATTAATGAACTTGCTCGTTTAGATGTAGGCAGTAAGAGCTGTATGCATCTGAAAATTCAGTTTTCTGGATGAGTTAAGGCACGCAAGTCATGTCTGAGTGTAAAAGCACTTATGTGCTGTCACGTGTGAAAGAGTGACCGTGTTTATGCTGCGGTCTATGCCTTTTTCTGGTTTGACTGCTCCCATTAATGACAGAACAGTTTCCCAGGATATTTCTGGTTGCCGGATCCTGCTGGCTAGACTACTATAACAGACATTGTGGCCTTCCTCTACAGTCCTTTAGATGATGATTGGGTGGAGGGACTCTCAAACCATTTCTCAGAAACTCTTCGGGGTTCCTTCTGTGATCTTGGTCTTGCAGGACTGCAGCACCTCTAACCGCACTTGCTTGGCCGAGAGGGCAGCTTGAATGAATTTAGCACCCACTATTAACTCCTGAGCTTGGTTGCATTGAAGCTGTAACTAGCCAGCACATCAGCAGGACAGCGATGATCAGTTTAATGTGTGTTACTGGGGCGATTCTCCATCCAGACACCTTTAGACAGCTTCTCTTTCAACCTCTGTGACTCTTTTCTGACTGTTGGATGTTCATCCTGGATGATCTGGAAGATAAACTGCATGCTTCCTTTGCAGCTTGCAAACTCTGGGAGACTATCTTGAATATCCAGATATTCAGGTATCTAAGTGTAGACAGATGAACTTCAGGCTGTGTGCTTGCCTCTACTTTCTGGGGATCCAGCTTAGTGATGTATAACCCTAATCAGGAGTACCTGGTCTCCTTAGCCCTCCCTGCTACTTCCTTTCTGCTCACCTAGAACAGCACCACATTTCTTGGATCTCAAATTTGTCTTCAACTGACCCCCTGCCCAGGGCTGACTTGAACTTCAGTTTCCTCTTGCCTAATAGCTCTAAAACAGATGCTGTTCCATACCTTTCACTAGCTCTACCCCTCAGCCTTTTGTAACTAGACTATTGCAGCATCCTCTATTCTTGCCTCCCCATTGTTTACATTTATCTACAACACTGCTAGCTCCCTGCTTTCCCAGTTAAGAATTTTGGCCCTATCTTCCCTCTCCTTGTGCCATTCTTCTTTGTTCATCCTTTGTCCCTTCTTTGTTTGTCCATCGCACCTGACAAGCATCTTGTTTTTGCCAGGAGGTCATTATTGGCTCTGTTCTATCTGCTAAATAAACAGTGCCAGGGTAAAGGCAGAGGGGCAGAATTAGGCTGCCTGAATTGTTAAACGGTTCAAACAGTCCCATGCACAGCTGTGCTGCATAAACAGTCCCATGCACAGCTGTGCTGCATAAGCAGTCTTCAAGGTAATTCCTGGAATAGGTTGAGAATTAATATAGGACAAACTATTAACTCTGGGCAGTTTGGATATGGCCATCCTATTTCCTGGGCAAGTTTACCGTTCCAGGGTCGATATGTTTATACTGTGCCACCTGGTCTCAGGACCAGAAAAGGGGTTCAGGACAGTTGTGTAGTGCTTCAGGCTTCTGAAGATCTGAAATAGTGGTAGATTTCCGCTGCAGAAAGCTGAAGTGCATAGTAAGAAGTAATTGAGATGTGTAATAAAAATTGTCATTGTAACATGTTTTCTCTTGGGACTCCCACTCCCACTGTGTTACTTAATTACTGCTGCTTAATATCCCTGCTCTAAACAAGCTCTTGGTTCCCCCGAGATTATTTCAGTCACCTTTGCCAAAGTTTAATGGTCCAGGCAGTGATTATACTTTTGTTATCTAGTAATTACTCTGTAAAGAAAGTGAGTCTCCAGACTTTAAAAATATGTAGACATCTGCCTACAAGTTACCTTTTCATGAAAAAAGGAAGGATACTTTTCCAAAAGTTTAATCACTGCTACATTTGAAATCATACTGCTGTTATAATCTCTTCTCAGAGAGCCGCAGATTTGCCTTTTCCATGTGCAATTTAATTTGTATATTTCACACAGATGCTTCATTTTTCAAATCTGTTTTTGCACTTAAAGTATTATTGAATTAAAATGTTGCCTATGAAAGAATGGCTAGATAACTAAGCCTCATGAGAACAAGCCTCCAGAGTGAAAACTTCAAAACAATGTTAATATGTGGGAAAGCATCTCAGTGGCAAATTTTGTTACAACTGATTATGGAGGCCAGCCATTTCTCTCTTGGTCATCACTAACTTGCATTAAAAATGTCTTTACAAACACTTGAAGTGTCAGACACTGCAGAGACCACAGAACTGTAAATACCTAGAGTTTTCCAGAGGGCCTTTGGTTTCAGAGACATGTGAATGATTGTGTAAAGTTGTCCTTTGGTGCCTAAGATATCCAGTCATTTACTGCTAAGGACAGAACACTGGGCTGGGATTCAGGAAACTTGGATTTATTTCCAAATCTGTTGGCCTGATGGATCACTCTGGGCAGTTACGCTACCTTTTGTGCCTTATTTTCTTTTCTGGAAAAGCAAGGCTGACCCTGAAACCTATTGATGAAAAGTGACATATAAAAAATGGCCATTTTTGCTACTACTCAGAATATGTTACATAATTCTTTTTATTTCTTTTTTTTTTTTTTTTTGGATAGATAAGGAATTTTGTGTCTCTTTCACAAAGTAGATGTGATGCCATAATGAGAATAGCCAATTTTCTTCTATTCCTTACTCTGCTTTAAGCAAAGCATGTGCCTTTGAAGACAAGCATGTGGAATCAATCCTTCATTAGTATGCATTAGTTTATGTATGAAAATTTGTAACAATTACTATTTAATTACAGATTTCAGTTACTTGTGAGTACTTTTCCATTCTCTTTAGTCAACTACCTTAGAAGTAGTACTTAAATCTAAAGACTGCTCACTATTAAAGAAAAAAACTTACACTCTTTATAACATTAATTAAGTTACAGAAGTGAAGTTAGAATGTTATTGGTCACTAAAAGTGATTTACATTTCTATGAAGAAGGGTGGGATCAATCTGGTAAGTCTGTTGCAGTCTGGGCTCTCTGTATGGTCCATCTTCCTCTTCCTTATGAGGCTGCATAATGGAAAGATAAACACTGAACTCTGGATTGAGACTGCTGAAGTGAGCTGTGCAAATAATGTGGCAGGTATCATCACCTTATCTTCTCACAGTACCATAGGGCTGTTTCACTTGGAAAAGATCATCAGTTGCAATGACGGGTATGCAATGACTGACCCAGCAGTGACAAGTCTAGCACTAAACCACATCCCCAAGTGCCACACCTACACATCTCTTAAGTATCTTCAGAGCTGATGATTCAACCACTTCCCTGGGCAGCCCCTTTCAATTCTTGACAACTCTTTTGGTGAAGAAAATTTGCTTTAATATCCAATCTAAGCCTCCTCTGGTGCAACTTGAGGGCAAGGGACTCTGAGACATGAGACTTATCCCAGCTGGTTAAAGAGCATTTCATGTGCCTGTTCACCTGGTTTGGTGGTCTATAACAGACTCTTACCATGACATCTACCTTACTGGCCTTCCTCCTGTTTTATCCATAAACACTGGACTCCATCACCCTCATCATAAAGTTCTAGCTTTCTAACATACAGGGCTAACCCAGCACTTCTCCTTCCTTGCATATCCCTTCTGAAGTGTTTGTAGTCATTCACTGCAGAGCCCTTTGGGTCTGGCTCCTCCAGAGGATCTGTCCCAAAAGCTGAAGAGCATCTTTGTAAGTGGAATTGATCTGCAGATCTCTTGTGATGACTCACAGGTGGGAACTGGAAGAGAGGAGAGAATATATTTTTCATGTCCTGGCTCTAACCCATAAAAACCTTGAGGCTCAGGAGAGGAATGTCTCTCATCCAAAAGGCACAAGTTAAAAGTTGTTTTTAGTTTCTAAATGCATTTTTTTTCCTCCCACTTAAGATATTTTTCCTTTATCGTCATCACCTCACTCTAGAATTTTTTCTTTCTTAGCCAGCGGCAAATCCTTAAGGCTTAAGCGGTGGAATGATTGATGGTATTTTTCAGAAAAATGTGAGAGGTGCAGGCACTTTTGTTTCCTCATTTTGCTGTTTTCCAGATAAGTGTAGATTCTGCACAGGTCTGACAGATACAGCTGAGTTTGCCATGGGAAAATGCAGAGCCACATTTTGGCTTCGTGTGCTGAGATACAAGTTGCTGCAGTGCAGGTTTGTGGGTGTGTTACAGAGGAACCTAGGAGCCCTCATTACTGACCCGGGTGCTGTTGTGGTAGGTGTTGCAGAGGCTCAGCTTTTATTGTCACCTGGCTCTTCGATGGCTGTGTAACATCATACAAAACCTTTCCTTCCCTGTGCCAGGCTGAGTGCGTAGGTGGGATTAGTGCAGGGCTACAGAGGGATTAGCAGAACCTTGGAACGTCATGGCTGTTTCCCATGCATGTGATATCCAGTTTTGAGTCAGGACCCCTTATGAGAGAGAAGGAAAGGAGTTCAAACATGCATCCTTGGACTTCCTGTTTCCTCCTGGCTGGGTCTAAGCAGCTGTGGATTTATCCTTGCCAGCTGAGAAGGCAAAGTCTATGTACTTCCAGGCATGAAGTCACAATTCCTGAATCCTCAGGGCACTCACATAGGTATTTATATCTTCCAGTAGTTCCTTTAGACCCAGTCAATGGCTTGTGCTAAAAGTTGTGCTTGTGCTTAAATCATCTGCTATCTATCTAAAGTTCCATAGGAGTAGTAAGTTGCGATTACTCAGAAAAAAAAAAAAATCAAAGGACTTCTGAATTCCTTAATAATTTGTGAAAGTTAGGTCATTGTGGGGTTTGAAAGAACATGGTAGGTAAGGAGTAAAGTCTCTTTCCATGGAGGAGGTCTGAGACAAGAAATCTTGGAAACTACTGATCCAAGTCTGGCTGCCTGGGTCTTGCCTCATTGTGAAGGCACAGATACAAGTTGTTGCAATAGTGACAGAGCATTCATCTCAGGTGCTGACTTCAGTACATTGCCAATTTCCCATAACAGACTGATCCAGATATTTCTCAAGAGCTGCACGTTACATATTCATGTGAGAGAGCACAAGTTCAGTTAGAATAAACACCACAGGAAATCTTGTAACACTCCAACAGAGTACTGCGAGGGACTAGTTAAGAAAAAACCAAACTGAAACAAAACCAAATAAAAAACCAACCTTGTATGAAATGATGTATTTGAAACTTCTATATTTAACTATATTTTTGCGATATCTAGCTACCTGCTCTCTTCGCATCTTTAACCTTGCTAACACATCTGTCAAAAGGCACTGAAGACCCTATTGATTGATCCTTCTAACAGAGTTGTCCATGAAAACAAGACAATCAAGTAGCCTTTAACTCAAACTGCTCAAGTTCAAGTGAGATGTCCATTGCAGCATATGAGGAAAAACAAAAAAAGGAAGACTGAAGTCTCCTTTGACTAATATTTTTAATAGCTCTGGGAAATTCTAAAGGGAGGTATACGTTTCCATAGCATAGCAAAGTCATCAGGCAGTACCTATTAGAGCAGATGAAGCATGTTTCAGTGATTCAGAAGCCAGTTGACATGAAATAAATTCAGTCTGTGGCTAAAGAAAAGGCTTGGTTCTATTATTGGAAAGTGAAGGTTATTATTATTATCATTTTATCTAAGACCTTTTAAGAACTCAATATATTGTGAGTCACTTTCCCTATTTTGTGTTATTTTCCATTTTCATAGTACCTCCCTTCCTGATTTTAGCAAAGCAAGTTCCTAAGTACTGTGAGAAAGGCTGTGCTCCTAATGATAACACTGATGATGTTTGCAGAGCTAGGAAGCTTAATGAGAAAACTTGTTATGCAGATCCAGAAGGATCAGATAAGCTTCTACTTCAATGGGATCAAAAGTGGAGTCACATTTTAAGAAAGCATTCAGTATGTGTTTTCAGATTTTTGAGTCTATTTTAAGCACCCGAGAGGTTCAGCTGAGATGAATCATGCTGGGGAGCTCTGCCAGTCTACATCTGCTTAATACCTGCTGCTGCAAAGTTCTCCCAATGCTCTTTAGACAATAATTCAGCACACTAAAAAACTTCGGACTGACTCAGTGGAATGGCTTAAATGATAATATATAAAAAGGTGACTTGTCTGCAGACAAAGATATTTGTTTCTAACTTGATGTAAAGTAGTTAGAGGATATAAAGGTAAACAAGTGACATAGAAAGGATACATTGCCTAGAAACATATTTGAGAAATAAAATTAATGGAATTTTGTAGAATTCACCATTCAGGACCTGTTTAATCAAGATTAACATGTTTAATCAAGTAGTGATGGGTACACCTAATCAAGAGGGACTTCAAAATTATCAAGCAACTTTGGTATAGCCTTCACTTTACAATAGACAACACGACACTTGAACAATGCACCACAGTCTACTTTCTTGGTTGTTGTTTTTTTTGTCTTTTTTTTTTTCATTATGTGTGACTGTTTCAGCTGTTTTTAAATCAGAACAGGTAGCATTTGCCTGCAACAAAGATTGTAGATTTTCCCCTTTAGTGCTTTAGACTGAATACTTTCAAGTCTTCTAGCCATTCATTTCCTCTGTTAATGGGCTTTGCAAAAGATGGCCAAGTGTATTATTTAGTGAATATGTTTGATTAGCCGCTAAGTAATTTCTGTCATTTTCTTTACACTCATTATGTCTGCTTTCAGTACAATATATATGCCCTTAAGTCATCTTTTAGTAAATATGCCAGACTTCCTGCTTTTTGTGGTAGCCTAATAGTTTGCATAGTAATCTAGTTTATGATGGATACTCAGGAATCCCAGCCAGGGTTGATAACAAGATGGATGACCTCATTTACTGGCGTGTTCTGACCATTTGCATCTGTATTGGCTTTCCATGGGCAGCAGATCCAAAACTCCACACGGTCCACAAAGTTTGGCTGCATACCCCTGAGCCAAAGAAGGTATTTTTAAATTCTGGTAGTTTATGCTACTGTGTAATCCTTACTTTTTATGTATTAATAATAATATTTACTTATATAATAGGGTCTGCTTCATGAGTTTTTATTTATGACTACCTAGAGAGTTGTGATAATTCTATGGGGCTTTCAGTGTAATTTTTATCAATAGCAATTTCCTGAGGCTAACAGATGTTTTGATGCCAGATCTTACCTGTGAACACACCTTAACTCTCTATTAATTCCTGCTTTCATTCTGGGCTTCACATTCTAGTGCTTTTACTAGAAAGTTTGAAACAAAGTTTGTGTATACTACTGTGTTACAGTTGTGCACAGTAAATTTTTACCTTGCTGACACACCAGAACAGAACACAAGGGAAGGAAACTGAAACTGTTCTCCTTTTAGCAGTGACTATTCTTCCTCCTTTCAGGAAGTACTTTGTGGCCATCTCATGAATGGTGCTATCTGTGTGACAACAATAGGCAGTAAGGTACATAAGAAGCACTTGATACATGTTTTGAAATTCTTGAGCTATTTTTACAAGCAGATGTGCACCCAGTTTTTCAAAAGTGTTAGAGGGAAGGATAATAAGCCTTTGTAATTCTTCCGTAACAAATTCAGTGCTCTTTACACTATCAAATACATGCTGAAGACTAAGGACAGAATAAACCTAAAGGAAGGGATCAGAGAGGGGATAGGGGCCGGTGTCTCGAGTGGCTGTTTGAGCTCTTTGTTTGGAGTTCTTTGACAGGAAAGGGTGTCTGAGGCAGGGCTGGGGATAGGGTTGTAGGTGCTTGGAGAAAGTGGGAGCCCTTGGCTCTCTCTGTCCCTGCACTGTCAGGAGTGGGAAATTGTGGTGATTATTGACAATAAGGGGGAACTTACAGTTTGCATGGTCTCCTTCACATGCTGCTTTCTGTTACGCCCATGCCCTTTCCCAGTCATAACAAATCCACCCTGTGACCATCCCAGCTCCTCCAACTATGTTTTCCCTCAATGTATTTTATAGTTTTGTAATTTTTCCTATCTACCAACAGACTCTGATGTGCTGGTTTTATATTGGACAGAAGCCAAAGTGAAATGCAGGATGATTTAAACCAAAGAAAGCTTCCCTGATGCTCAGAAAGGTATATTTAGAGCCCGGTACTCATGGAGTTGGTTTTATTTATCTTTTTGAAATAATTGAGAAGCTAATCATACAGAAATGCACATCTGCTGCTGCCTTACTGCCAAAGACATTCAGTAGGCTGAGAAGACATTCAGTATAGGAATGTATCTTCTCCTGTGGAACTTACATAGTTATTTTCATAAACATATTAATTTACCAAAATGGTAACACAACACCTTGGGGAAATGACAGTACACATACGTTAGTCCTGCTAATTTGACTGTGCATGTCTAAGGGGAGTAGCTGAGGAATACAACCCAGTCAGCAGAAGATCAGAGGTATTGGTATGAATCAATAATTTTTATCATGTAAAGCCATCAGATTGCATTTTACTGTTAATGAAACGTGTGCAGATATGTTCAATAGAGTAATAGAAACCCAAATTTTAATTCAGAGCCATTTTAAAAATTGCCATGTACTTCTTGTATTGTCCTCATTTTATTGCTGTGCCATATTTTTGTCCTTTTATCACTTTGATTTATTATTAATCTACACCCACTCTAATCTAAATAGAGACAAAAATATTGAATCTGTGCAAAAATTCTCTCCCTCTCTTTTTTTTTTCTACCAGAAAAGCTGTCAATAACTGCAAGAAGGTTCATCAATTTGGTAAGTTCTTTTGTAATTTGAAATGTCATGCAAAATTGTTTATTTTCAAAAGCATGAGGAATTTGGAGAAAACTTCTGTTATTTTCTTCTCTCAAATGTAAGAAATTTAAAAGTAAAAAAGAAAAAAACATATAAAAATTAACTATTGTAATTGTCTTAACTACCTGGCAATGCATTTAAATATAATTAAAATGTAGAAGTACTTTTAACAATTTCGTAAAACATAACATTTGTTAAACAAACAAGTTCTTTAAAGTAACACATTTGTATCACTTCAGGCAGGAAATGAAAGGGAGTAAGAATTTGTACTAGAGAAAGTTAAAAGACCTGAGCCATAAATGTAGTTCTATTGTTACAGGTGAAGATTAGGTTTTATTGCAATGTCTCCAGCTGAAAAAACAGGACTATCAAATCCACACATAATTTGAAGAGCTTCACAATCACAAATATCAGTGCCTAAATGATTAAAGGGTGATGGTATTACTGTGCATCTTGCTCTGTGTGTTTTATGGTGAGAACAAACTGTGATATTCTCCTTCCAAATTTCATCTGTTAAATCTAGATTTAGTATTGTGAAAAGACAGATCTGAACTAGAAACCCAAGTTTTTAGTTAATGTGTTACTAAGTTGCATAAGGTGTTTTGAGATAATATCTACCCCCCTTCCAACTCAGTCTGAAAACTGGCACATAGTCCTAATTTTTCATTCTCATAGAAAGCTAAATTTGTAAGGTGAATCACCTGATTCAGGAGCAAGTAATTATTTATTAGAGACTGTGAATATTTCTTGAGATAGAGCTTGATGCTTCATATTAATTTAAATACATTTAACAGTGAAAGTATCTACAGTGCTTTTGCCTGTCAGAATGGAGTGGACAATACCTTCTTCTCTTCAAGGTGAATAATGGTCCATGGGTAGTGTCAGAAACTTGCTAATTTCAGTTTTCTTCAGTGGCCAGGATTTGTTGAACCTGGTGAAAAGGGAGACCCAGAAACCTCAACAGCAACATGTCATGAGAATGAACAAACACGACACCAAGTTCTCTGTATCTAAACAGAGGTGAGGTAGTACAGATACATGCACCAAAGATGGTAATGGACAGTATAAGAGAAATTAAAATGGAACAAAAAAGATATCAGATTGCTTTTTAACTAGTCAAAAAAACCCTCTACTTAGAGCAGCCAAAGCTTTCAAGTGCAGCTTAGAGTTTGGGGACTGACTGGTTGTTTTGTAGACCTCTTGCTGGCAGGAGTAGGTGCCCTCAGATTTAAGCCTTCTCTTTTTTTTTTGCTCACAACACAGGAAATGACTGGTATGTTCAGAGGCAAAATAACAAAAGTCATTAAAATGGTAAAAAAAATAGAATTTTACTCTAAAAAGATGGTTAATGGAAGTGAATGAGCTCTTTATCACAGAGGGCAAAGTTTTCTAACATGTTTGTAGAGACACTGCGATATGAAGCCAAATGCCTGACTTGCATTGCTTTTTCACTGGACTTTGAATTCAATGTCCAAAAATTGAATGTCCAAATATAGGTAGTAAGAAAGTAAAGATCGTTACTCTATCTCTTAAAAATAAAGACGGAAAATGAAGCTGCTGTTTTGCTAAAGCCTAGGCCTTTACACTGAGAAAATTAAAAGGACTGTTTCGTTTCAACCCAGTTCCAAAAACTTTGAATTGGTTAGTTAATTGGAAATGCTTAAATTAAATGGTATTTCCTAGCAATTCCCAGGGTGTTGTTTGGGAGTGCACTCTTCCCTGTGAGCTGAACTGCTCAGGGGACTGTACAGCCCAGAACACAATGAAGAATTCCCTGCTGAACAACGTTGTGCTATATGCTCTGAGATGAGCATAATAATGGAGAGGAAGTTTGATGAGGTGGCTTGCACTTCATCTCCTGAAAAGCGTTGCAATTTAAAATACTCAAAATGAAATCTTGTGCATCAGCCCTAGACTGAACTGGAGGCTTTCTTTTGCTCAGCACTTTTGAAATGAAAATTTTCAGCTTGCTTAAAACAGAATTATTGGAATTTTTTATTATGTGCAAACATTTGATAGTCTAAATTTCACATATGCAAAGAGCAAGTGCTGACATACACATCTCCTGGATGGGAAAGCTGAAATTTGGTTGATGTTAGGCTGGCATGTAGTCTGAGCTGTAGTGATCCTACAAGGAGAGTAAAATGTCTGCTGCAATATGTTTTTATTTATACTTCTCACTATTTTACAAGGAAAAGGAGACTATATTCCTCTGGAAAAGGCATTGCTAGGTAAATGATGGGGCTAAATGACCATTTCTTTAGGCCCATGCACAGAAGGGCAAAAAAGTCAAGTTTTCAGTATCAACAATTAGACTGGTGATGAATATTCCCAGCAACATGCAGGACTTCCCTCAGATCTCTCCTTTGCAGCAACCCTGAGAGGACAAAGTAACTTCAGAAATGTAAAATCTGAGCTAGCATCTGAAGAATTCATCCCTTGGGTATCAGACTCTTGTTGGTTAAAATCGCTACTGAACTGTACACTTGCCTTGTTAGAAGACTGTGGGAAGTGCATTTAGTATGCTCTGGGTAACCTTGTTGTGCAATAGAAATGAACTCAACTAAACATTCACTAAACACTGAAACAAGCAGAGCCATCCCAACCAATGCTGAGAGTCACAGACACTACAGGAACTGAGAATATGGCAAATATTTTCTTGCCTCTGTAAACTGGAACAATTATATATTTAAACTATCAAGAAAATTAACCTTGTTTAAATGGTTCTCGGTAACACCACTGCATGTTTCAGTAACTTGATTTGTGTTCCATATAACCAAGAAGGTGTGTTCTGATTTATGTGTTGAAAACATACTAATAAAATGATGCTTTTTCTGCAAATTTAGCTGCTTCCAATGCATTGCCAGCTACTTCAGTCTCAAATGATGCAATGAGCATAAATCCATTAATTTAAATGAAGTTATGATAATTTATATAAGTTTAATACTTTGATCCCCTATATTCCATAATCAGAGAAAAAGAACACAGATTTATGGAATTATTTTCTTTCACATCTCCTCAATTTCTCATTGCTGGATTTGTGAGTAATTGACTCATAAACCAGTCTGAATTAAATTAAGTGTAATTACTGAGTCCTACCTCTACATCTGCAGCTCAGAGATTGCTTTAAAGAAACATTCTGCTATTTTTTTCAGTGTAAGTCTACCAGATGCATCATCATCTATAAATTTCCCTGTTTCTTCACACACGTGAGCAAAAGGAATTGGAAGCACTTTGTTGTAATATGTGGCCCTTAAACCCCCAAATTCTCCACTGTAAGACATATGCAACCAACTGCACTGTTCACCAGGAAAATTTTTGGAACTTTCTATCATTGACAGGAAGAACTGCCTAAAATGAGCTGAAGGAATAATCCTGTTTTGGTAAATACAAACTTCAAATGCAATAACTATTATTTATTGGGGATAATGAATTTCTTTTTTCCTTCTGTGAATATAAAAAATGCTGTAAACAGAAGTTGAATCTTGGCTACAAGCTCTGAAGTAACTGTTTCTATGATTTGTTCACTATAAAAAAAATATTATAAAAAAGATTAGACACCATTAATCTCTTCAAAGCACTTTTTTCATGAACTATATATTCAGTTATTTGCTATTTGGAAAGCTTCAGAATAGACGTGATGCTATCTTATTTAGCTTAAAATACGCCATAAGGCAGACCTGGGTTCATTTCACATTGGAAAAATATTCCATAGATTCAGAGAGCTTACCATCACGTAGATTTAGCCAAATATTCAACCTATATGGACATTCTCCAAGCTTCATCCTAATTATTTGGTTTATAATTATCAATATTGAAAGTTTAAATATTAAATATCAACTCAAATTTTAAAACTAAAATGAAAATAAAATAAATAACTGAATTTAAAATATGAGGTATTGAAAATGCACTTACCTTTTTTCATTATTGGATCTTAGATATTCACAGCCTCAAATTGGTTTTTACAGGTTTTTGCCCTACGTTTGTTACCATGGTAGCTTGTCATATTCTACGCTGTAGAGTTTTACCTTCCCCTCTTTGTGAACTGGGCTGCACTTGCAAGCCTCTACAGAATTTCTACCCTTGTGTAAAAACTAGACTACATTTAAATGATGGTATCATTTGGACTGGCCAAGAATAGCTTATCAAGTAACTGCCTTTACGCCAACAAGATTTGTAAAATTATGTTGTTAAAATCTACAGCAAACAAAAGGTTCATGGCATTTCTTTAATGGATACGCTATTCAGCAGAACCATTTATTTGGGCAAAGAGTCTGGCCTCTAAGAGCTTCAGAGCTTCAGAACGTAGTTGCATTATTTACTATGATACAGCAGTGGGCAAAGCAAGTGAAAAAAAATTACATCAAAGGAGAACACTTAAACTAGAAGGCCGCCTTTGTATTAGAAGTTACTTTCATTTCCTTTGGCTAAATAATACTTTTGTGATAGTTATGTACAGAAACAGCCCAATGCAGTAAACTTTATAAACTGTGGAAGCTGGACAAATGTTATCACTAGACAATAACTAACTCCCGGAGAATATACCATAGACAGATAATTCACATTTCTACAATTTTGAACAGTTTTACTAAAAGGGTGTTTTGTAGCAAAATTCACTTCAGTGTTACTCATTTTAAGAACACATTTTTAGAAAGCTGGACAGATAAAAGTTTTATAAACACTAGAAGAGAAAATAGTGACAGAATAAGAAAAAAAAAAATTAGCTACCTTGTAACACAATAAAGACAGTTTATGTTCAGATTTTTTTTGATTCTCCTACTATTTTTTCTGCTAATCTCAGAACTGTTTTCTATCTGATGAAACGAATATCACAAAGTGTTACAACGAGCATGCCAGAAACACACAGCAAAAAGTGAAGTGACCCTAAGTCTACTATCCATAACCTGCCAAAAACATTGAAAGATACTGTAAAAAAAAAAAAATCTTTATTTTGTTTCCTCTTTTTATAACTTCCACAGTTGTGTTTTTTGTCAGAAACTCAAGCCAGATTTTGGAAAAGCTTAGAAGGTATGTGATAGAATATTGTTTGGAATAAATATGGTGCATTCAGGGACTATGAGCACAAAGACAGATATGGTAAGAAAATGCTTCCTGATTTTTCAGACAGGTTAAACAACTAAATTTTACTGAAGGTCAGTGGCTAATCATATAAATGGGGAAGAAAAGCCCAGATTTATTTTACTGTTAGGGTAATATGACAGCATTTCTTTTGTATGCATGTCTATGAAGACACATCATGGGCAAAATAACTTCAGATTAAATAGATGCCAGTGCATTTCTTGAAGATTGCATTGTGTCTGGATTTTATTTTTTTTTTCTGACAGATGCATTTGAAAGCGCAGTTGAAAATTTGCACTAGTGTCAGGAGCAGAGGGAAGCAGCTATCTCTGGAGGCAGTCAGCTGTATATCAGCTCATACTTGGGCTGTCTCTATTAACAGCTGGTATTTAGCAGTGTCTAATGACAAAAGAAAGGTCACATAAAACATGAATAATAATATGTATAGGTTTTGTAGGTATAGGTATTTTGTTTTGAATAACATTTACTGAAAGGCTGCCCAAACTCTTTTAGTACCTTTGGTGAAAGGTTGTGAAGAATTGTTTCCCCTTTTCTGGCTTGTATTTTCTTCATAGACATTTGAAATTCTGGGTTTATCTGTAATGTTTTAGGAGAAGTAAAGCTCCCTGAACAGCTTATTTTCTGGGAATACTGTACAACAGATCAAGATACCACTACAACAATCTCCTCTTCATAATGCGAGATCACACAGAAGCTGTGTTGAATGGCTCAATAAGAGGTTTATTAATTTGTCTTTATCAAAATAATGACTGAGATATAATCCATCACTAAATATCACTATTGAATGCTGGATGTAAAAGGGTTTTAACTGGAGAACAGTCTAAAGCACCTACAAGTAAGGACTGTTGGGTCTTCATCTGGTGAAGTGTGCCCATTAATTTATCTGGCTTGGGATTCAATCTCTGTGAGCAGAAACAGTATTGCGACACTCTGTGATTAATTGCAAGTATGTTTGGGATAGTCATAATCTTTACATAAGATTTTTGCTTGCTCTCTGAACGTTAAACTCCTTGCATAGGCCTTATTTTATCCTCTTCATAAGAATCCCACCCCACCTGGCACTTCTAGCCTGTCTGTCTCAGGAAAGGAAATACTTAAAGATTTTTGAAGATCCCCTGTGCTCTGGATTGCCTTTCTTTTGCATCTGCAAACAATCTTTTACATGGTGACCAAGAGGAAAGGTGATCAGAGACATCTTTACAAATATCAAATTTGGGCACATTTGAGGAAACTGAGATTCTCAGCTATGCTCCTTCTGGTAGCAGAGACACCATGAAAGACCAAGCATGATGTGTATCATGCATAAAGACGCATAAAGACTGGGACGTGAAACTTGTTAAGTCAGTTATTGAAACTTGAATAGATTATTGGGATCAAGTGTTGAATACGTATTTTTAAAGGGCAAGAAACTTGAGAGAATTTTGTGTTATTAAGTGATACAGAATGTATTTAATACAACAAAATATATTTTATCCTATGTATGTGATTCTAAGTCCAGATCTTTGGATTAAGGTTGACAACAATAAGAAAAATTCATTGAAAGATATGTCTGATATTGGGGAAAATGTGTATAAGACAGCTTTAAAGTAAAGAAATGAGATTCTTCTGAGAAAGCAGACTTATTTTCTTACTCTTTTATTGGCAATTGCTGTAATTCATATTGCAATTTGCTTCTTTTACTTCTGCTTGATTTTCACAGTACTATTAATTGTGAAAACAATTCCTTCCTCTATAGATTTGCAGTAGGTATAAGAGAGGTGGGATAGAAAGACTCTTGGAATGCAGGAAATGCTACTCACCTCCTCCATGAATATGTTGATGGTCTCCAGGGAGGACAAATGAGAAAAAAGGAGCTAATTGCACTTGCTGCTCATAGCGGCCAGATGGCCAGATGTCTCAGCCACTGCTTGCTGTGGACAGTTAATTTGAGTCAGTGATGTGCTGTGCTAGACCTGGGTAGGATTCAAGAGCCTTATTTCCATAGGGAAAAGGGATCTATTACCCCATCTCTTCTGTGTGTGCCAGGGTCTAGTAGAGGAAGAGCTGTGGCTGAGCATTGATGTGCTCTGGTATCCGAAGCAAAAAATGGAAAACAAATAATTATTTTGAGGAGTAACTTAACAGAAGTTTTGTGGAGGCATGCCCACAATATCAAAAGACCCCTGAGCTAGGAAAGACTTCTTGCCTACTGGAAAGCATGTCTGTGCTGCTTCCCATCTGGTTATGTTCAAATGGTGAGTGTCCTCAAACTTAGCTCCTGGGTCTAAAAGCACAGTTTATTTAATGTGGAACTAGTGCAAGCAAATCTCACTGTTTTCAGTTATGCATGGGCTCCTTCACAATTTATGTCTTTTCTGTTCAAATCCCGGGCTGGATCCAGCTGCTCCATGGACAAGCCATTGTATGGCTGGCAGCAAAACCACACTGGATCGTGTTGGTTCTCCCGGCAGGCTGTGTGTTTCTCTGTTTCAGTAAGTTTAAGATCTTTAAATATTTACTTGGCTTTTGCTTTCCTAATAGAAAATGGTGAAGCAGTTTGTTTCAAGTATTTGACAGGATCTCTTCAGCCTGTGAGTTTATCTTTCCTTAAATTACTAAGCACAATCCATACAGCGAGGGTTGAGCAAGGGGTCATGCCACCGTAGGGCTGAACCAGAGCTCAGGTCAAACAACCCCATGTTGCTGTTGAAGGCATAGGGCTATTCCACAGCAGGATTTTCAAAGGGGTTCTGAGGAGTCACATTTTTTAATCCATTACATGTTAGCAGCCCTTTTAAACAGCTATCTTTCCACAGTATTTTGGAAACTGTAGTGTCACCCAGCAGGAAAGGGACTGTTTCCTTCCTGTGGGAAATGTAGGGACAGTTGGGAGCTTATGGAAACAAAGAGGAAGAAGATGTCCAGCACCACCACAGCTGAAATCTTGCCCCCTAGAAGAAAGCTGCTTTGGGAAAAGGGATATGGTGTCCTGAGCTCCCAGGAAGAGGAGGAGCCCAGAAACAGTTGGAAGGAAAAGGCAGAGATGATAGCAAGGTGAGATGGTAACTGAAACGGTAGGAAAGGGGGAGGAGGGGAGGGCAGAGGTGTCGAAAATGAATGGTGACCAAGTGAAGTGTGTGTAATTAAGTTGGATGCTTTCTGGGCAGAAGAAAACATTTACTGATTACTCTGTCAGAGCAATGCTTGAGTAGCTGTCAGTCATTACTGAAAAAGGTCTGAAGACTACAGGTTAAGAAAAGCTTAATGCTAATTGTATTTTGTGCATTAGAATATTTAAATATATATATTTAAATGTATATAAATGCAAAGAGGCAAAGAATGTATATAGCTTTTTGCCAGATCTTTATACTCCAGTAGTACAGTCAGGCTATAGAAGCCTTGATATCCTTGACCCCACTAACTGAAAAAATACTTCAGCTATGAATTTTTAGTCTTTGTCCATTATATTAATGTCAAATGTGTCTTCAGTAATCACACAACTATGTGGCAGATGGGGGAATTCAGACATACGGAGTTCAAAGATTACTGTGAAGAAAAGAGAATAGTTTTCCTGGTGCAGATGTGATCAAAGATTAAAAAGTACCACAACACATGCAGGATGATTATGTTCTGTATTTATGGCTGAGTTAGTCTTGGCAAATAGAAAATAATACCTTACTGGGAGCAGACCAAGTCCTGGGATGAGATTCATTGGTATGCTCCGGCTGCTCCGTGCTCCATCAGAAAGTACAGCTGGTTTATGTTGTCAGAGCAACAGAACAGTCAGGAGTTACAAGAGAAACTGGGCCAGCATGGGGGATTTTATGATTACTATTTTTTAAAGTAAAATAAAGAAAAGCAAACACTGTCATTCATCACAAAACTGATGCTTGCTCTGTAGTTAATTTGATATGACAGATTGGCTTTTCAGAGGCTGCAACAGTTACTTAAAACCAAACTACTCATGAACATAATTGCTGTAGCAAAAGTGTCCAGCCACTGGCCATGAGCAGGGATGTCATTCACCATTTCTCAGCAAGCAACCAGGAGCAAGTGAAGCCTGATGTACAGCCAGGAGAGGACCACTTTCATCCTGGATTTGGTAAGGCCACAATTCCTGCCCTTTCTGTGCTGTGTGAGGGAGTTCCCCTAGCATGGGGCAATTCAGATATCAAAGTGCTGTACCAGTCCCTGAAATTCTGGTTTAATGGGTATTGAAAACGTGTCTGGGAAAGGGTTAGCTGCTTTGAAAGTACTGATCTCTGTGACATGTTGAGGCGAAGGTGTCACCTCAGTCACAGCTTCAGTCTCCTGCACCCTACATGCACATTTTAAAGGCAATTTGTGATTACTTGTGGTTATTTACAACTGATTATATAAACTAAAACTTGTGGCAATATTACTGGTTTTTGTTATTGCCTTAGGTTTTCTCTCAGAAATCTCTATTAGCTCACCTGCCAGTAGAGATGCTTGTGTGCTTCCTTCAGTTTGCTCCAATTTTAATGACTTCACTTGCAGACATACTGTGTTTTGACTGCTTAAAGCAACCTAAGTAATTCTGACGAAAACAAGTTACGGACTGATTGCCTCGGAAAGGTTGGTCAGCAGATGTGACTGAGAAGTGTCTTCCAGCTGAGGTCAGTCAAGAGCTGACCTCACCTGTAGCATCTTTAGGTGGCATACAGGCCTGAGGACAGTGTGTGCGCACTGGCTCATCAAGCCTTCTGGTCATCTGCCCTGTGCCATGTGCTGGCCTCTGCTTGGGACTCAAAGCCCTGCTGAAACAGAAATAAGGCAAACCAATTTGGTTTCAATCATCATGCAAAAATCTGCCTGTGATTATTTCTTAAATTGTCATCCCTTTGATATTAACTTACCTCCACACAGGGAAGAGCCAACAAAGACAACATTGCCAAATTGTGCAGAAAAAATGCAATGGATGGTAAATGTATTAGGTCCAGGTGAGCAGGAGAGCCTGGAACTGCTGCAAAGCAAATCCCCAGAACAGGAACTTTGGATTACACTACTACTCAGAGCAGTATTGTCATCTTCTGTATCAGATACCTGAGTAATAGAAGAGATTTTACGATTTTTTTTTCAGTTATTTAGATCTTTTTGTTTAGTTCTTAGATTTACAGGAAGTGCATGCTTAAGAGCCCCACTTTCTCAACACCTGAAAAGGTCATAGCTCCAATTTTAAAATATACTCAGTGCCATCCTGGTTAGATGAGCCCTACCATGGGCATTTTGGAAATGATCACACTCTTAAACAGGTGCTGTAAAGCGGGTAAATAGAGAAAATCTGGTTCTCTCATAGTTGACAGTAGGATAACAAAGATACTGATATGGCTTGTTACTTTTATAGGCATGCAGACAAGAGTATTAAAACCCTTGTTTTATTTTTTATTTTGTTCTCGCTCATTAGTGAAAACAGAGGGTGAGGTGACCTAGTGAGGCTTCAGACCGGATCAGTAATTGAGACAAATTCCAGACATAAAAGGACTGCCTGATGCTTAGAAATCATTAAAGGCTGAAAATTACTCTCTGGGAGAGAGGGCTGGAATAAAACGGTTCTTTGGAAAATAAACAAAAAACTGTAGAAATTGCTTTCAGAAATGCTGCTGTAAGGTTGATTGTGCAACTGCCAGTTTTGTAAACATTTAAGTTGTATGAATTAATGTCTTGACAGCAGCAAAGAGGCAGCAAAGGGCAACTGATCTTGCTTCTGGCTATGTGATGATCAGTGACTCATTAATTGGCTTTGTAAAATTAAAATCTTATTTTGCTTATTTTTTACTAAGCAAAATGGAGTTACTGCTGGCATTACTATGTAATGTATGCAAATAAACAAACATTACCTTTTGCTGTATACAATTTGTGAATGATTTTTTTGACATGTTATGATATATTCTCCTAATACAAGCGTATGCAAAAAAACATCCCTAAGAGGGGTCCATTTGTTTTGGGTTCTGATTTCTGTTTTCTTTTGGTTTTCCATAGTTAAGCTGAGTGAGGGCTTCACACCAGGCCCTGGTGAAAATGAGTTGTAGTGTGTTTGTTCTTTGGTGTATTTCAGAGAAATATCAACAGGAACATTTTACTTGGGGAGAGCAGCTTATGAGATCTCCTGCAAAGCAAAAGTGTGGCAGCTCTCAGGAGAGATGATTCAATGGGGGCATCAATCTCTTTCAGAAATAGAGAGCACTTGATATACTGCAGTAGCTAACGTTGCTGAGACATTACTTCCTCTTTCCTGCTGCAGGTCTTTCTTTAGTTCCCTTAGTAGTTCATGTAGCAAAAACACCTGCCAGCTTATGTTAAGTTCTACTGAACTGGGAGACCTCGTAATTCATTTGTGATGGCTGAACAGAGGGCTGGTAACCTGTGGTGGCCAAGCTGACCATCTGGTTGGTGGCCACCTGGTTTCCACACTGTCAGGCACAGTGTCATGCCTGTCTGTGGAGCATGGGATGCGGCAGCAAGAGAAACTCTTGTGCTCTGTCTCCTGATGGATGTTACCTGGGGAAGGGCTGGGACAGCAGCTGTCAATGCGTGCACTGGCTGCCCTCTGTTGCCACGTTACAGGCGAACCTCACTGTGCACCTAATAGTGTGCTCCTTTTTATGTCTCTAGAAGCAACTTTCTTCTGGGATCAGGAGAAAAAGCACTAATAATGAAACATTTTTTTCTTTATCCTTCCCCCTTCTCATTCACTTATCCTAACTTCTTTGAAGCGTTACAATTTGTCCAGGGCCTCTGTATAACTTAAGGAGATAAGCAAATCTTTACATAATGCTGTCCCTATTTCCCTAACAATCAGAAATCTTCAAGCCTTCCTGGCACTACAACCTAAATCTCCATCATAATTGTAATGACTTTCAAAAGTGTTAGTTCTCCTGCTGTATTATGTCAGGATATAATGATACAAGGAGTATAGAAGTCTTTTTGCACAGGAGTTTTATGACCTGTAGAGGGTAGAGGAACTAAACTAGGACCTTCATTATCCACCTCCTAGTAAAATTTTCTTTTTTAGCGGAGCTCTGAGGCATATTGTCAGGGGGATTCTTTGGGAGATATGCCATCATAAATTTTGCCACAGTGGAAATTCAGTTCATGTCTCAGCACGTTACTGTTCTGGACAGGGGCAAAGGCCCACACCTTGTGTTCCAGAACAGAGGGAAGGGCAGATAAAAATCCTAAGCCATTTGGCTGAAGGGTCAGCCAGATCAGTTTTCTTGGTTCACATTTGTCATCAGCTTATCATTCTACTGAATAGCACTAATACCTCCCCAAAATATTTAATAATTAACCTAAAAACTTCATCCCAAAGCAGAAAATCATGCAAAGAGATATGTGAGATTCCTTCCTGCTATGAAACTGCAATGCTGTAGAAAAAAAAACTGTGCAGCACAGACAACTACTGGTAATCATGTGCAGCTCGTGGTTTTGACACCTGGAATTTCCCTAAACCAACAGCTGCCTGGCAGGGAAAAATGGTCAGACATGTTCACCCCGAATTCATCCTACTAAATTATATACTTCAGAGGTTAAGAAAGTTTATGGATATAAGTTGAATATCATACAAGAGATGGAAATAGCATATAATGTTGGCCTCTGAAGTTAGACTGTTGAACATGTTTTCCTTCTTTGGAGGTTATATAACTGGCTTGTTTTTATTCAGGTGGCATGATGATTGACAGATAGAGGGAATGTAGCCAAAATACTTGCACAGTTACTAGATTACAATGAATTCTGTTCATCCACCTTCACTTTAATTTTAGGTTTGCTTCTCACAAATGTTCAGCTTTTGCAGTTTCTAGAGTAAACGTTTCCAGACAATGAATTTCGAAACAATTTTCCTGAAATTGCCCCAAGCTTTCCTCCCTGGGTATCCAGACAACACCTGCTCACCTTGCTCAGGGCTAATCTGTCAGGAAGGAAGAGGAGGCCACATATGTGAAAAAGAGACCCAGGATCCAGACTGGATAATCAGCCTGGCATTATAATATAATGCCCATTTACTGCGGGAAAGAAATGTAATAGGTCTCTCTAGTCTGTAAAATAAAGACAGGAGGGTGTAATCATACAACAGTGACTTTACTGTCTCTAAAACTGTGTGGCTGGGTGAAGTTCAGGACATTGTGATCAATCCCTATTGTAAAGGTCTAGAAGACAACCATATGAAAATATTTTTGATGCTGTCACATTGTGAGTGGAGAAAAGAATTAAACTGAGGAGTGTGAGAAAGAAACAAGCCTGACACTGCAGAAAATTCCTGGGAAGCACAGAAGAAAGTAGATTACACACTATCGAAGAACAGGAAAGGCATCAAGCCTGCAGACCTTGAGGAAACCAACAAACTGTCGGGCTGATGGATTTATTACAGGCCTGCAAGTGGTTTGCGTGTGAAGGACTGAACAGAGATTCTCACACTAAGTGTGTAAGTGCTGTCTTAGCTCTGCAGTAAACAGATTCGTTTTTCTCTCAGCTCATGAGTCTTGCATTCATACGCCAACAGAGGAGTACCTTCATGCATTTGTGGTGCATTGTTACTCACCTCTTGTTTTGCTTGCATGAGCTCGGGCTGTTATCTCTGCTTGTAAGCGTATTTCCACATTTTTGAAGTGAAGCCTAAAAAATATCCAAAATGACTAAATAAAAAAAGTGTGATATAGATACTTAGTACATATTTTTATTTATTTTCTGGTTTTCATCTGTGCTTTGACAAGCAGAGCTGACACTTAAAAGCAACAATGGCCAATCCCATTTCCTTGAAAATCAGTACCCCAAGTCCTATTGCAGTAACATGAATTCAGGTGAGCATTTTAATTTCTGTAAGCCCCAGAAGGGCTTCTATGTTTAATTTAAATGGATAAATGATAGGATTTAAAGTTTTTATTTCTTCTGGTACACCAAGTTCTGATTAGAAATTATAAATTTTCGGTAAAAGCCTGGTTAGATGTTTGCACACCTAAGTATGCTTCTATCTTCTCCTCACAGGTCTTTGTCACTTTCCTCTCAAATTCCCTGAAGTAAATTTTTACTTCATACAGTGAGAATGACTAAAAGTATATGTTACACTATTTATATATTTATTAAATATATAACACGTTTTAAGAGGAAGAAATCCTAGCCATTCTTTCACTAGCTCGAATGGTGCCACCTTTTCTTTCAAAAGTGGCTGGCATCCATCCAGGCACTAAATGGCTGAGTCCTTTGGTGACAGTCTAAGGATGTTTTGGTCCGTGTGTGCTTTAGGGAGAATCTGACTAAAGAAATTCTTTTGCCAAAAGTGAAACAGGTCATTCCCATTGCAAAAGGTTGTCACACCTGTACAGCCCAGGTGATAGCAGATTGAAAAAAGGAGGTTTAGACTGAACCAGAAAAGCATACCAGGCTAATATTTGCAGTGAGGGTAGGAAAAGAAAGTTCTTTGACTTCAGGTCATCCTTAAACCTCACATGAACTCCCTGGGCCTGCTCTGTGAATCATGCAAGCATACCTTCTGATATATTCTAGATGTACACCTGTAAGCAATTAGTAATTTTAGAATATGGTGGAAATAATGAATTTAGGATGCCTAACAGCAAAGACTTTCATAATTTAAAAATAAAAGCACTGCAGAACTCATATTTTTTCTCTTTCTCTATTATATCTATTTCACCTGATTGCATAAATCCTGCTGCTTGTTCAGGGGCCAAAAACCATTAAAATTCCATCTCACTGCATGTAGGACAATGCATATTCACATTGTCACAGTTGTGTATGAGGATGTAATCCCATTCTGGTACTGTCCAATATCTATAAAAGTTTAACTTACTTTTTTCTGGGTTTTTTTACATCTTTTCATTTTTTGACTCTTTTAAATCAATTTATGTACGTCACCTGAAAATCAAGTGTGCTGAATTATTTAGCTCCATGCATCAAATCTGTTTTGTTCTGGATGCATTTATTAATCACTGTTAATCCTTATGAAATGCTTGACAGTCTCAGCAAATAATGATATATTGTGTAAATAATTGAAGCTGAAGTAAAAATATTGTTTTATTTTGTAACAATTATACCAAGAGATAATTAATTGTTGACCGCATAACTACGGGAATATTGTTATTGTTTTATGTTAAAATTATGCTGAAGTTCTTTTGCTATAGCTGTGCTCTTCACTGCCGTAGTCATATCTATCTCCTTTTCCGTCTTACCATCCAGTTACTAGACAGTAGTTTTAATAACCAGAGAAATAGAATATCTTCCTGTCACACTACTCTTTAGCTCTTGCTGAGGAAGCAATGAAATGGGGAAATATTTGAGCATAGTAGTATTTTTATTCTCCAAGTAGTTCAGTGGAACGGTTCTTACTTTTTGGCTCCTGTTCCACCACAAGGCCAAGAAACTCTGTTGTGCTTTCATTTCCAATTGCAAGTCTCTCCTCTACCTACCTTCTCCCTGTGATGTCCACAGAATTTTACAAGTGCTCAAAAAGAAGAGGAATATTTAGAGAGTTTATTTATTTAATAAATTCATCCTTTTTCAACCCTGCCATCACTCTTGATACAGCTGATCTGTGCTGGGGCTGTTACCAGGGTACCAGGTTCAGCTACAGAACCGAAGCACAGGTTAAAGGAGAGGGTCTGGGCACGTGGAGTAATTTTTACTATCTTGGTACACTTGTTGCAATGATTTTGTATCATTTTCATTAGGCAGAGCATGAGAGATCCATGGAAGGTGTTTTTGTGAGGCAATTTACCTTTTTTTTTTTTGAGGAAAATACTTTATGTTTATACTTTCTATCCTTGGATTGCAGTAACATATGGTGAGGAAAAGAAATATTGCAGTTCTTAGTATGCTGAGCTAAGGTTGATCTTGGCTCTGCTCAGCTTGCTTTATTTCAAAAACAACTGAAAAGTGGCAGTGAAGAAAAGAAATAATGAATATGTACATATTGAAATATTTTTATATCACAGCCTGGGACATACAGTCAGAAAAATTGCTGGTATACAAAATACTCATATACAGATACCAAAACACATAAGCATGGGCTACAACATGAAACTTTTCACTTGAGCTTTTCCTCAAGGCCCAAGCTCCTTCTAAAGAGTGCCTTTGCTTTTTTACAGTAGGAAGGCAATCCTGTTAAAGCAAAGCTTCTTTCAGCCATGGAGTCTGTAAAACCTCTGGATTTTCTGTCTCACTGACACCTGCTTCACTTGTTCAAGTTGAATGTCTTTACCTGCAGGAGCAGGGTGAGAAGGAAGGGCTACACAGCCCATGAGGAGGGGTGGAGGGATGGTCTTTGGGTAGATCTTAAGAGTTGTCACTCCTTTCTTGCAATAAAAGAAGACCATGAAAGGGACTCAGCATAAATCAAAAAAACCAGGGAAGAAAACTGAAGAGAACTTCTGTTTCTCCTGTAAATTCTCTTATAGAATGAAAAACTACAAGAAAGCCAAGCTCTTGTGGCATGCATTACAGAAACCTGTCCTCTTTTGAAGGTATGATATGTATTCAGTGAGCACAAGAAAAGTCTTTTTCTATTGCTATTCAGCATGGTTTTTCCCAGCTTCCCTGCTGTATCTCACAAGTAGATTCTTCAAATTAATTCACTCAGATTTCCCTAAAATCAAGAGAACAGCATGGTATTTGTTTCATTTTAATAATTTCTCTGACTAGCACAAGGAGATAGCTAATTTATTTACAGAAAGAGACATGCCCTTCAAACTGTTTTGATTACAGACAATTTGGATAAAAGATTAGGTTTGTGGCAAGAAATATTTCTATAAATATTTTGGTGAAAGTATATGGCAAAGAAGGTGTTTCTTATGTTGTTTAAAATAATTGTAAACTGTTAGTCTTCCTTATAAATCTCTTGAATGAGACCATTTATATTCATGGACTTGCTAAAATACACTGTACAGTATCAGTAAATTTGAAGACACAGGACAAAATTTGCTCTGGGGTGTATTGTCATCTACTATAAATTTCTATCAGGATGGAATGGTCTTTTATTATCAGCATAACTATGCTGTAGTCAAAGCTGCCTTTTCTCCCTCTTAACATGGGGTTGATATCTATGGAAATCAAAGTGTGGTGTGCTCCTTTATGCTTGGGGCTACATGTCATGTTTAGCAGTAGTTTCCTGGAGTAAACTGAGCTCTTCTCAGTGGCATAAAAGCATTGCTACCAGGAATGATTGTAACACCAAATTTTGCACACAGAGGTAACTCACCAAGATTAGACAAACTAATTTAGTGTCTGTGCCTTTAGCCCCATGTTGAGGCAGACTCTTAGGGTCTCAGTCTCAGCTGCAGCTTGCTTACCCATGCAGTCCACACTTCCCTGTGTCTTTTGGGGAGTGGGAAAATGGTACAGCTGTGGAGTGTGTGTTTTTTGTTCTTGATGTAGTAATTTGTCTACTTGTGGAGTATCTTGAGCTGTATCTCTGTCAAGACAACGTGGCCATGGATGCTGTTGGCTGTCTCTCTGTGCACCAAGGCACTGGGGACCAGGGTCTGAGCTTCTGCCTCAAGCAGTACCCTCTGCTTTGTGCCTCCAAGGGATTCCTCATGTAGCAGTCCAAAACGTGCAAGCATAACTAACAGTTTTAGATGAACATGTTTTTATCTGCATTAAAAATAGCATCTCTTCGGCTCAAATCGGAAGGGTTTTTCCTAACTCATGGAGGATTGTGGTAAGTTTAAGGCCATGTGACAGTCAGCATTACAACCAGAGTTGCTGGATCTGCACTTGCAAAAATGGTGAGTCCAAAATGTTTTCTCATTCTCCCAGAAAGAGGAAAAATATCACGGCATTTCTATTTCTTGTTGATATACTGATTTTCACAACCTGCTGACCCTTTTCCTTCTGGATTTTTTTGGTCTCACTATTAAGTCTACCATCATCTTGAAGGTGCTGTGTTTGAGGGTGGAGTTGTACCTTTAATATAGCCACCTGTACTGGAGCTTTCTTAACTCCTAGTGCAATGCAAAATAAATAATTGACAGAACTAACTTTAGGATATACACCAAGAAACACAGATGCTCTGTGTTGTTTTCTTAGGAAGCATTAAAAGATCCTACTGGGCTTTCCAGTTTCTACCTTGAGCCTCAGATTGCAAGCTGAATTCAACTTTTGAAGAAGAGTGTTTCTTTGTACTCTTTCCAACTCAAGCAACCCACCCCAACTTTCATGGCTGATAGCAGATGTTGTACCTTTCTAAATGTGCTCCAATCTTTCAGGAGAAATAGAATTTGTGAAATTCTGCCATGTGAGGTGACACATTAAGAAATGAAAGTGTAAATCCGGTGGGGATGGAACTGAAAGGAATTATACAACTTTAATTATGGAGCCTGCTGTTTATGGTGTCTGGCCTGCTGTGAGGCAGCATCAGGGCAGGATATTCCTTTGAGAGAAAAAATTCTTCTATTAAACTGGTATCAGAAATCAGCTGAAGATGGATGCTGCTTCCATCTGCTTCAAACTTTTCATATTGGACAGGCATCATTTCAGATGACAGCACATGTCATAGTTGATAGAAGAATATTTAAAATTATGAATTATGCCATATAACCAGGATTACGTAAATTAACATAAAACCATACAGAAGTTTAAACCAACCATCACTAACCACACAGACATGTACTTCTTCATTAGATGATTTGTTCCATGAACCAAAGAGAAACGCTCCATTTCATGAATTACAACATCACTGGTATATAACCTCTCTTTCTAATGCCTTTTGTGAAAACTCCTATTCAACTTTTTCCTCATTATATTCTGGTTTTCCTAGCCCAGCTAAGTTAGATTTGGCTTTCTAGGATATGAAGTAAGCTGTTGTTCACATGCTGGCTTTATGCCTTAAACTTTAATTTTCTGAGCCTTCACAGATTTCTTTTGTGGTGTTACTATCCTGGTGTCAGAAATACATAGGTATTAAATTGAGGCTTCACAAAATCTCCAGGAATGCATGCTAGATGGATTTCAAATAATTCTGTTTTTTCCTTTATCCTCTTTATTAGTTTTTTTTTATCCTTCAATTTGGCTTTAATTCAGGGAAGCACTCAGCAAGTACTTAACTTCGAGAATGTGCTTAAATTCAGCTTTTTTTTTATTTTATTTTTTTTAGTGGAAATGCATGCTCACACTAAGTGCTTTGCAAAGCAAGAAATGTTGCCATTTCCTACAGGGTGTCCCCCATATTTTAGTTATGTGCTTGCCACTTACTTTAGATTAAGATTTCTGTACTTCTCCATTAAATGCAGAAAATAAGCCTTTAAGGAGATTGGATGAATTCAAACCTGTTTTCTTATCTTAACTCATAACTTTTAACTGGCTCTTACTCCTGTAAATGGAATAAATTTATTTAAAATAGAACCCGGTGGAGCTTGAATATTTTTCATCTACCTTTAAAAATGGTATTACTGTGCAGTTATGACAGTGACACTTTCTCAAAGGATACTATCTTCCTGGGAGCAATTGATCATCACTGAATCTCACAAGATTGGACAATTTCTGTATTATTCAAATTTATTCACATAAAATTTGCATAAGAAAGTTGAATGTGGGTTTCACATTTTCCTCATCACAGCTAACAGGTAAGCTGGGAAAAAAAAGACTCAAAACCAGATGTCGAATATTGCATAGTCTGAATTCTTGCTGTCTGTGGAACCCTATCTTGTACTTGGTTTTACACCTTCAGTTAGGGGAATTATCTATCCAAAGGATGTTCAAGGCATTCAGAACTGAGAATTTTGCTGCAATAAATTAGAAAATTCTGTTTTTCTTTTCATTATTTACAGCCTAACTACAGAAAAGAGGGAAAGAAAGCAGTCATTTACTTATTTTCACTCAACAAGACATGGTGGTAAACACAGCATGTATATTTCCTGTATTTAAAAGGATCCAAAGTTTTGAATGACATTTTTATTTCTTTAGTCAGTTGTGATAGGACTTATTTGGAAGCCTTGAAGGGATAGAATTTTTAGAAATTATTTTGCTGCTACATTTGATATCTTCAGTCTTGGCCTGTCTGTTCTTAAAATGCTAAAGCTGTGTAGGTGATTAACAGAATTGTTGTTTCATGAAATAGTATTTGGAGGTAGTACTAGAGGTATGATACAAACGTTGAAAAGAAACTTGCACTGACAAAATAAAATGACCATATTTAAATTTGTGTCACTTATTATACTATTATCAGTAATATTGTAAGCACCAACATCAGCACCTCAAAAATGAGTTATTGTTATTATATGTTGAGAACAAAGCAAGCAGTATGATTTTATAGGTATTTAGTGGATGAAGGGCTGCACATTGCATGGATGGTTTTCATGTAATGACTGGTTAGTTCATTACATGACCTATAGAGAATTTCTTTAGTGGGGCATCAGAAATGGGAGTTTGGAGCGTGGTATCACTTGTATTTCTTGAAGATGATGGAAAAGCATATGCAAAGACTGATAAAAGGACTGGAAACCACATTTTTGTAGGTGATAAACAAGCGGAAGAAAGTGCATCCTTTCCCAGATCTTCTAGAATAAGTCATTATTGTAAAATTAAAAAAAAAAAAAACAAAAGATTACAGACTTAAAAAAAAAAGTAGAAATGCAATTTCCAGATGTAAAGTACAACTCCTGACTAATTGTACTTTACTTTTTTTTTTAAAATTCACAAGCTACAATTTTATATATATGTAGTACCTCGTTTGATTGAGTGATTGTTGGAAGATTTTTAATAACAGTTACGAACACTCTGCACAGATGCTTTTTTCTGTGCAGTTTTATATGGGTGACAGAGCTAAGTTGGTTGTATTCTTACAGACGATTACTGAAACCAATTCTGCACTATGATTGCGTGTCCCTGTGGGCAGGGACATGCTCACTGCCCTCTTTCTGTACAGTCAAAGCATTTCTGGATACACAAGAATGAGAAAAGACGTTGTCATCCAGCCTCATTCTGCCTAATTTAGACTCCAATTAACCTGCATGCAGCCACAGCAGAGGGGCAATTATTTCTACATTGCAATTCCTGTAGCCTGCTCTGGGGCCTATTTTGAGATGGGTTGCTGTGTCCTGTCTCTTTCCTAGTTGAAGATGCTCCTGATGATTTCAGCAGGTGTTGGACTAGATGACATTTAAGGGTCCCTTCCAACTCAAACTGTTCTATGCTTCTATAATTAGTAAAGGTGAACTTCCAATTTTCAAGCATCTATATTTATGGAAGAAAAATTCTCCTGTTTAGGTACATCTACTGACAGAAGAGAGTGAGCAAATGTGAATAATAATTACTTCCCTGTTTTGTGGAATAACTTGCATTCTGAGTAATTTCTGTAATTAATGAGAAACACAATCTCCAGTGAATGATTTACCTCTTCACACCACTTAGGGCTGTCATTAAAAGTTCTGCCTTCTCTTCTTTTGGCCCCAGACTGGAGGATGCAGTGGTGCAGTAAATGGGATTTGTTTGTTTTATTTTTAAGCCCTGAACAGCTTGTTTGAAGAACACTCTTGTGTAAATATTTCCAAGTAATCAATTGTGTGTAGATCTCTTACCCTCCAGGCAGAACTTGTGAAGATAATAGTATGTATGTATACATATTGTAAATATACTTCTATTGCAAACATGGATGATAACTGTAGAAGGACCATCCTTGCTTCAAACACTCTTGAGTAGAGAACTGAAGTGCTGTCCAGGGAAGAGCAATGCCAAACTCGAAAAGAGATGGTGAGGTAAAAAAGTTATAGCTGAATAGGAGAACTGGCAGAATATGATAATAGAACAATGCCTGAAGACAGCTTTATCCATTTTTCCAGTTGATGAAGGATAGTATTGCTCCCTATAAATATTGTCTCAGACACCCTCCAACCATCATGGAGGCAAAGGAATCAGTACTAATGAACCTCAGAAACTTCTGTGAGAAATATTCCTTCAAGACTTAAAGGATGCATGGTGCTTGACTGAAATTTTTCATGTTTACTTCAGCCATGTTGCATCATGAACAAATGCAACTGGAAGGGCATCCGACAGTGTTTGACTACGACTGCAGAAGGTTATTTGTAGGCATATTGGCGTTCATACATCCCTAAAGGCAGCTCCTGAAAGATGTTTGTTTCTATTTTCCAGAATGCAAAATGATCAATGGTCTGGTCCAAGGAGCCAGAAGGAGGGAGTTAGATCTTAAAGACAGAAAGCAATGTGAAAGCAAATTGCATTACACATCTTTCTTCCAAATAAAATTTATGTCCCACTGGCATTGAAAGGTATGGTTGCTCAGTGCTACAAAAAATGATAATGTGCTTTCTGAAATGTGTTCTCTGTTATATCATATTCTAGAGAAACCAATGATGACTTTAACTGTCAGAAACTGGAAAAAGAAATTGGGTCTCCTGACAGTTACAGATACTGTTTTTTCTCCTTCTGAATTAAGAGTATTCTCTTATCTCTGTTTTTTAAAATTATTACTTTAATACGGGAAAACATTATCGATTTCAGGATTAATGCTTTAGGTTCTGCAAAATACTGCAAACTAAGACAGGTGTGGCTGAATGGGTCCTGTGGGGATGGGTTGGAAGCAAAAGGGACTTGTGCAAAAGGATTTATCATTGGGACCACAGCCAGCAGTGACAACACTGCCACTGAGAGTGACTCCTGCTTCACTTGAGGTGGCAAAGAAAAATGAGAGGAACGAGAGAGGCATCTCTGTCTGCCTAATCAGTTCATCTACAAATCTGCTGTCCCCTGCAGGACACAAGGAGAAAGCAAATTGCAGCCAGCCAAAACTCTGTCAAAGAAGAGATAAAAAAGCAAGTGAAGTGTGGTCTATGTTTTCAGGTGGGTTTTTTTCTTTTTGTTTTATGAGGCTCTTCATCGTTCCATTGTCAATGTGCAAAGTGCTTCTACTTTGAAAGTCATCTTTATCTAAAGTTTCAGAAAAGCGAAGGAGAGCCACTTTTTTAGATGTAGGAAGGCGTAAAGATTCTTTTGATTTTTATGTCAGAGGCTATGTCTCGCATACTTGTCTCTTAGATTTACATACAATTATAGGGGATGTCTAGAACACAACACTGGTATCAGTGGCATTGTTATGCATGAAGTCATTATTAAGCAGAAAGATTTTAGAAGACTGTTAAGAGAGGAAAATAACAGGATCGTGGCTGCAAGGAATTTTAGGTGACAGGCTAGTTTGTCCCAACAAGAAGACAGGAACCTGTCTTCCTCAGAGACAGTTCTTGAAGTTGAAGAACTAGGGCGGGATGCTACAGTCAAACACACAGCCTGACTTTGATATGAAATGAATTAGAAAAGCAGTTGACCAAATGCTCAAAACACTATATTTCCATTTATATGTCAGGAAGGTAAAGGAAAAGTTTTCTTGGTCAAGTTGCCTAGAGAGTGCAAAGGCTAAGAAATTGAAATAATGGATTTGGAAAGATGGAATTGCTAAGCATCCACTGCCACAAAATACTTTAAAAATGATCGCACTTCTAGAGATCTGTATAAAATTGTTGACTTGTATTGTACAGAAATCACTTCCCTACAGGGGTGTAGGAGATCAGAGAAATGATTACTGGCTCCAAACAACTAAAAGTGTGTGGCTGGGGAGGGGCAGGGCAAGTTCAGTAAAGGTGGGGCAGGGCAGTGCTCCACATCCCACCCACTGGAGCCTCTGGTCCAGCCCCAAAGTGGCTACCAAGCCACTGGCACACCCTCCCCACAGGTGGGGAGGGACCAGAGCAGATAAAAGGCCATGACATGGGTGTGCACCCTTGATTCGTCCCACTACCTCAGGCCTTTCAGGAGCTGGGGTTGTGTTTGGATCCAAGACAGTGACTATTGATCTTTCTTTCTCTCTTTTCTCTCTTTTCTCTCTGCCTCTCTCTCTCTCTCTCTCTCTCTCTCTCTCTCTCTCTTCTCCTAACTTCCTTTTGTCAAAATCTGTGTAACTTAAAATTGGATGAATTAGAGTCTGCTAAGTCAGTGCTTTGTGAAGTGCCTTACTTTGTTTGGATGTTGATTTAAAGTTTGCCAAGAACTTTACTCTCTAAACTTTGCAAGTAAAAGTTTGCTATTCAACCTTCTGAGAAGCTTGTTATCTTCGCCTGTGCTCCACGCAGTGGTGTCAAAGTACTTAAGCCCCCTTAAAACACTCTCTGAGCAGCTTGGGGTGTAACAAGGGTGGAGAAAAGTGTTTAGAGAACATTTAAGAGTCTTGCACTCCCCAGATCCTTTCTGTTGACCAATAAACCTCCTTTAGGTCATGTCAGAATGGAAACTGTGTGTCTGGAAGAGACTTCCTCATGGCCAAGGAAGTGATACAAAAGTTTGATCAAGTGTAAGTCCTTTCTATCAATTCAAGGGCAGTGTCTGATCATCTAAATGAGTTTTTGCTCACGGGTTCTGCACTTCTATGGCATACATTCATTTGCAGAAAATGGTTAGGAGCATGTTTAATTTACTAGTCATGGCTAGCAAGAGCATAGAGAAACTATGTTAGGTGGGGACATGAAACCCATCTCCTGACTGTAGAGTAACCCACATCCTTAGGGATCTGTACGTTTCCTTAATTTGAAAAGCCTGCTGGAACAGGAGGAAAAACAGCACACATACCTGCAGTGTCAAACAGCTCCTCTGACAAGTTTGAATAGGCTGCTTTAAATTGTAAATTAAGTGACTATCAGAACTGTTACGTGTTTCCATTTTTAAGATAACACAAAACACAGCATTTGCCATGGTGTAATTTTCTGTGTGGGTTTTCTTCATGCTGAAAATTTTCAGACAAATTCAGACTCCATCACATGAAAGTCAAACCTATAACTAAATTATGGAGACATTATAAGCAAATTAAAACCAGACTTCCTAATAGAAACTGTTACAGATATTTAACAAGATACAGTTTTCCAATGCAAGTCTATCTTAATCATCAATGTCTTTCAGGTCCACTTTTAGAAATAAAATACTCAGGCCTTTGTATTTTCTATTCTAATGCTCACCTATTCAAATAGCTAATTTATAATAAAATTATTTGAGTTCCAGAAGGGTGGCATAGAGCTTTCTGAGGAGTTATAATACTTATTAAAAAAAAAAATAAGATGAGGAGTTATTTTTCTACTAACATCAAGACTCTTTGGTGTATTGCAATTCTATCCATAGTAACCTAAATATTATTATTTTGTGGTCTGAAATAGATGTATCTGAGACTACTTGAGTGAATTAGTGTAGAAGTCAAAATATAGCAAATATACTCTGTGCAAGCTTGTTGTTTGCACTGAAAACCAGACTTAGTAATTAATTCATTACTTGTTTTAGGGAAAAGTGAAAATTTGCAATGTTTAAGATGAATAATGAAACCTTACCAATGGCATGATTTATTACCATTTCCTGTAGCCCCTTTTAGGAAGAAGTCAATGGGCGCTGCCAGCAAATCTGAATGGAGTAGCTGACCTACTGAAAATTCAAAAGGCTTCAGGAGTTTAAGGATTACTGAAAAGTTCCTATGAATATTTAACCAACCAACCTGTCTGACTGATAGATGACTGACACTTTTAGAAATTCATTTATTCAAAGAAATGCCATTTCATTATGTGAGAAGTTTATTTAATACACATGTCCTTCTTTCTAGCTGGAACTTTCATCTGTGATTTTAAACTAAGTGGAAACACTTTGCTGGTTGGAGGACATCATGTTGTTTACTGGATTTCTCAGCATGAAACTGCAACCAAAAGGCATGTCATATTCTTGCAAATAGTTACAACAAATTTTAATATGGTTTTCTTTGACTAGACAATGACTTCACTGAATTTGTGGACAGTTATGGTTGCTTTAGAACATGGCATATGAAACATTTGGAATTTGTTATCCAGCAGTAAGCTGTCTTTGCAAACATTCCTCTGAACAGGTTCACTCTTCAGCTGTTGTGTGGTAAGCTGAATGAGCATGAATAATTTCTTTTCCAGTCAGACACACTTGATGTATATCCTATATATGAGAAGTTCCTGGAAGAAAAAATAGGAGCTGTCTAAAAGCCAAAATGGGAAAAACAAGAAAAGTTCTGTAGGGCTGATCTATTTTCCATCTGTGACTCTGCTGAACCTGTGCTTTTTGAATCACAGAAACAGGCATACCTCTTAGCCTTTGTAAAAGTTTTGATGTTTTGTCTTCCCCAATGCTCTCAAGAGTGAACTGGGTGGGGTATGGCCAAAGTGGAAAGAGGATTGGGTAGGTGCAGATCTTATGAAATAACTGCACTGGGGACATAGGAAAGTGGGACAAAGCAGTTCTATTATTTATTTAATCATACATTCCTTTTCTTTTGTTCCCCTGCATTTTTCATCATATTTGCTAAAGAAAAGTTACACTTTCCACTTGGAATTTGGAAAGTCTTTTGAAAAAAGAAAATAAATACTTTCTCGATGTCTTGTATCTAAAGTATTGTTTATTTGAAACACATTCAGTTTAAAAAGTCTGCTATTTTTAAAGATAAGTGTTCTCATTTTGACTCGCAATAAAAGATTTAAATCTAATTCAGACCTGACCTGGAACATACTCTTGTCAGCTGAAGGCCTAAATTTGATTCTGTGTTTTAACCTCAGCTGTAGCAGTTCTATGTCTACATTATCCCTGAAGAGGGTAGATATTGAGACGTTTATTAATAAATAACCCAAGAAGAAAAGGAAGACATTATAGGAAAAAATCAAACCTTAATGAAATTATGACACTTCAGTGTGCAGTCACTGTATGGCATAGTCGTCAAGTGGACAAAACCCAAAGATCTAAAATATAATAAAGCTGTATTAATATAACCCATGTATGATATTTCAAAATAATTTTATAATATATTTACGCTTGTGACAAGCATCTGGAGCCATGCTAGATTCTTTATCGATAAAATCAATCCAAAGAATAAAAGAATGCTAAAAGCAAATTTAGAACTTACTGAAACAATTTTGATGTTAAAGCTTTTAAGGGTATCTAACTTTTTTATATTGCTTGAAAAATTTGAAATGCATAAATGGTTCTACCAGTACAGAGTTGTTTAAAGAATGTGCTCGCCTGATGGAGAGGTTTTATGCAGAACAAGCAAGGGAAAAAACAAGTCTTTTAGACATTAAATTAACTGCTACTCTTATAAATGTGTGTTTGTGCAGTAAAACACTCTTTTATGTAGCTAGAAGGTACTTTAAATTCATGCTCTAGTCAGCTGGAAGGAAGCAAAAATTAGTCCCAGAGTATCACAATGCTCTTTCAAGAACCTGAAGGACAATATGAAACTTAAGTTAATTAATGTTTTGCATGAAAAAATTACTTTTCAGTCAACACAATATTTGGTATCAATTTAAAGGACTAATAGAAATTCTCTTGCCCAACAAATGACATTTCTGATGCGGCACATCTGATGCTTAAAAGTATTGCTAGACTTATCATGACAGGCAGCCTGAAGGTCATAAATACTTAAGTCTCTCTCTGTCAGCAAAATTTTCAAGTCTGTTTCTGTCTATAGCCTTATAAGAGGCTCATTCTTTGCAAATGATGATTTTTTTGCTGTAAGAGGAACATGTGAGGGTTCAGAAAGCTTGGGAATACATCAGCTGGGGAGGGAAAAGCTCACCTGTTTTCCTCAACTCAACAATACAAAGAAAATAAGATGATTATTCCGTTGCTTAAATTAAACAGACTTTGATTTAAGCTAATGGTAAAAGTGGAAAAAAACCAGGCAAGAATATTCAAAGAACTATTGGTATTTCTTAAAGTCTCCTGGATTTTTACTGTGAATTTTCCCTTTTTTAGAAATTTATCTTATGCCAAATAAGGCAATATTTCTTCATTTGACAGCAAGTTTCTGTAAAGTTTTATGGGTTCAATCCATGTGGATACTTTTTTATGTCCATGCCCTCTTAAAATGAGTATGAAAGCAATCCATCTTTTTTATTTTTTTGTCTAAAATTCAAGGATAATTTCTCTATTTCACAAAGGTTATAGGAAAAAAAAAAACCACACTAGCTTGCTTTATTTTCCTGTTCCTCATGCAAAACTGTTTTGTCAGCAGTCAGACCTACCTTAAAGTTCTGCAGAAATATAGATGCTATTTAATTTTCCCATCTTGGACTCCTTTCAGTTTTCTATCTGTAAAGCAGTGAGACAGGACAGCTCAGAGAAATATGTCGGGAGCAAAATGGGTAGCTGAAAAGCTTGTAAAGGAGAGGTGAGATGAGTCAGTGGCCACACTGCCTTTCATGTTTCCTATGCAATTTTCGAAAGAGACTGGCAAGGCTTAGAAGATACAGGGGGAAAATATTCTTATCTCACTTTTAAGTTGTTCCTCTTCTTACACATTTCCCAAGTATGAGACCTCCTTCACTCCTATAGTCACCTTTCACTACTCCTCATTTTCAGTAAGTAAAGGACTCCTCTAACTCTTTATAAATCAGTTACTCGGACCTGTGTGCCCTCAGTAACTCTCAGAGGTGGGAACAGTTCTGGAAACTTGTTGGACTGGATCAGCTCCTAGGATGCACTAACCTCTGCTGGTTTAGAGAACCATCTAGCATATTCTTTTTGAATGAATACCGCAGTCAGAACTCTGACATTTTAAGGATGAAGTAAACTCTTGTTCAAGATCTATGCACAAAGATGGAAGTTTAAATCCTGCAGCTTAAATCTCGTGGCACTACTGCACTGAGATCTGAAGCTGCAGACAAGAACGCTACCAAGAGTTTCTGCCAAATATGGAAATAAGTTATGAAATAAAGACAGCATTTAGATATATTGCTGGGACTGCATCAGGGCATGGCATCTTTATCTGAATTATTGATGCAAATACAAAAGGAAAGAAGAAGGTTTCATAACTCTTTCATATACCCTTCAGCATTGGTAATAATGCATTTCCTGAGGGTGTTTGTTTCATTCTTGTCCAACCTAATACATGACTGTATAACACTTATCAAGGTTTTAATGGCCATTTCTCACGTCGTGTCAGACTGTCTGTATGAGGGATCATACAGCTGCTTTTGCATTAATTTATTTGATTTTATAAATGCTAAGTCATCCAGAAGGTTTGACTTTTAATGTCAGTAGAAATAGGAAAAATGACACGATGCACATAATTCCTCAGAATTTAGCTAATTAAGTATTTTAGTATATTTGGACTTAAATTCCTCTCCTTATCTTCATTAGTCTTCATTTCATTTAAAAAGAGCTCAGAAAGGCTTTTTCCAAAGGAAGAATTAGAAGTTAATTTATAAGCTAATCCTCTAGAAAATTCATCTTGACATAAAATATGTAACTTTTTGCACAGACTGACCAAGAAGCTGCAGTATTCTTGTCTGAACAAAATCTCAGGCAGCAATATTAATGTTCTTTCTTTAAGTAACACATTAATGCTTGTTCTTTAGAAAAACTACTGTTACATATGTTGCTTTCTAAATTTAAAAAAGGCATAAAAATGCCGTTCATATGTGCGAGTAAATTACTCTACTTGCCATTTTCCAACACTGCTAGTCAGAGGGGTGCACGATGCATTAACATGAATCATGCACCTGCGGATTTTTCTGCCAACCATCATAACAATTCCTTTCTTAAAGCGTGTCTTCTTTCTGCACACCTGATTGAGAGTTATGTGTAGGCGGGAAGCAGAGAGAGACAAAGGCCATGGCGCTTTTCTACTTGATTTGCAAAGCATTTTACTTATTTTCTTTCATCTGTGTATTAGCTTGTGCAGAAAGATGCTGAAACAACACTTGCATAAGAAAGCCTGAACAGCACAGAAAACAAACAATTGTAAATACTTATGACCATTTCACTGTTAATTTTGCTGTATAATCTTGACTTTTTTTATTTACAGGACTTCTATTTCCCATCAAATGCATAAAGTATACCTAATCCCCCTCATAAAATTCTACCTTTTCTCCTTGTATATAGCTACTGGCTAACCAAGTACAGAAGACAAAATATGTTGGGGAGTGACTCTCATTCATATTTATGTGTGAATAAAAGATTGAAGGCCATCTGCTTTCTACTGCACAGAGCACAGTGTCCGAAGGGTGTCATCCTTTTCAAAGATGACAACTTCAGAAAGAAGTTGATTATGGTGTGTTGTTCTGCAATGAATAGACTAAATCTCCATCTTTCCTTCCTCACTTGTGAGCAGGGGCTTCACCTGCCCAAGCATCCCAAGCCACTCTTAAATGTGGCCCTATTTCCATCTTCCTCCAGCTCAGCTCTCCACTGTCACTCCTGCTGCAACACAGACATTTGTCTTCACAAATGTCCCTCATACCTGCAGTCTATTCTATATAGATGTAGAAATAATAAATTTATAAGCTCCAAAGTTATTTGGATTAGTCATATTACCTTCCAGATATTTTCTGAGGATGTTTGCCTGTTGAACCATTCAGTCGTCTGTTGTCACAGTTTGTAGGTTTGTTGTTTGCACATTTATATAATGGAAATATGTAACTGATGAGCAGTAGCGACTTCTTTAAAGTCAGAAGTTGTAATGATGACACTGTTTCAGAAACACAATAGAGTGTTAATCATTCCCAACAATTCAAGAGCAAACCCAAAAAGTTCGACATTGTGCATTAGGGCAGTGTTAAAATGGTCATTTGCTAACTAGGCAAAGGCTGTTTGATATCAGGTATACATATTGTGATTATGGATTTTGCTAGTGCTTATATTGCTGGTAATATTTTAGCACAGTGTATCAGGATACTAGGTTTTTAGTATAATATTTTATAATTCATCTACCTCTCACTCTGAGATGAATGTACTGTGATGATGGGGGTTTTTTCTCTTGTTTTGGTTTGTTTATGGATTTCTTTTTCCTAGTTAGCTGAATCAGAGGGTTTGGAAAAAATAACGCTGGAAATAAATATAGATAACTTCTGTCTGATTCCAAACAAAATTTTTTTGTTTTTCTTTAGGATTATTATTTTTCTTTAATAATTCTCATTTAGGTTAAATTCTGCATACTCCCATCAACAATTCAAAGTCTTTGTCATGCACTAAGAAAATCCCTTAATAGCCCTGTCCCACAGAAATAGCATGATATTATTCAGCAGTTTCTAAGCAAAGATGACAAGAGCATTCAGGATGCTTTGTGGGAAAAAAAAGAGTTGTAATATGTCAAAACTTTTAAACTCTGGTAATAGAGAAGCTCAAAAATTAATTGTTACAAAGAGAAAATTTGATACCTGAAAGAAGTCAAAGCTGACATGCCATTTCTTGTGTTTCCCAACAAGAAATGCAGTCATAGCATGGCAGCTTGACTGATTATTTGAATCCTCAGTGTCTTTTAACCATGATCGTGTATGTTATGTTTCTGTCTTTTACCAGATAATAGTATAAGAAACCCCTTTCAACATTTTGAAGGCATCACACATTAGATTATATGCAAATAAAATGGCTGCCAAGCGTTTTTTATGCAAACAGAGTTGGTCCGGTTTTTCGTAATGTTGTCTTTTAAGCATGTTAGATTTCTCTCACTGAGAATCAAACACTGTGGGTTTTATGCATTCCTAGTGACAATTATTTTTTTAGTACAAGCAGCAGTGGACTGCAGGGGAAATGCAATAATAGCTTGAAGTATTCTCTTCCATCATTTATCAAAAAGCTGTTTAACTTCAAAATACTTTCCTTTGCATAGGCACTTAACTACTTCATTGTCCTAGGTAGAAAAAAATTTTGAAAACCTAAAACAAATCTGTAAAGTTCTTTAAGTTCCAACAAGTGCAGCAAGCAGATTTCAGTGTCAACTTTATGCTTTCAAATTCATAATTTGAAATGTGTGATCTGTTTGAGGAGCTCTGCAATATGAAATTAATACTGTGTGATGCAATGAAAATGAACCAAAGGGGAATGATGAGGATAAACAGCACACTTCAATTCCTCAAAATGACACATGTTTGGAGAAAGCAAATGCAAATATTGTTCAAAACCATCACTAGCTTTAAGCTTCCCTTTTCAGCCACATCGCTGGCCTTGTTCTCCGCAGGAGTGGTTTCCTTCTTCCAACACATCATTTATCAGTTGCCTTCATTTATTATTCTTGACACTTCACTTTGCACATGCTGAGTGATTGGTTTATTCCACTGGCTTAAATGAAGGACTAGCCAGGTTAGCAAATACCTAAACATGGCCATGCTTCACTCAGAGATTTTTTTTCTCTGCATTTGTGATCAGTCTTCACATTCTCTTGGAAGCCCCAGCCCAAAAGCTTCCAAAGGATTAATCCATGTCTCTTGTAGGAGTTGCAGGATCTGAAGCAGGGTCTTCCTATTTTCCTTCTCCTGGCTCACTGGTCTGTCTCAGACTCCTGCATCCTTGTCTGGGAAATCTATGTCTCTCATCAGCACTCTAGAAGCACAAAATATTTCTACCAAGCTGAGCTACTGTGTCAGGAGGGCAGGGGAGAGCTCGCTTCATCACAAAATGCTTGACATAAGAGTCCAGGGACTTTCTGACAGTTGTGCCTCTGTGCTTCTTTATGGGCTTGTAGATGAGCTTTTTTCACATAACCCAGCAGGAATGACTCCAACCATGAATTTCATTCCATGAAATGATGAATTCCTATTAGTCAAAAGGACAGAGGACATTGCTATGCAGGTGAATTTCCTATTGTTTTGCTGCCTCACTGAAATTAATTTCCATGCTTACATTGCCCTCACCGAACTTTAAATATGCAAAAATTAACCTTTCATCTTGTGCTACTCTCTGCCAAGAACAGGAGGACTGTTTTAATAGATAAATAATGGATTCCTCAGCAATGAGCCCTAATGACTGAAAGCACATGAAGAAATTAGGTTTAATTAGCACTGTGTACAAGTCATTGCCATTTTTAAGCTGTGTAAATGATACATCTTTAATAATAAGTTTATGTACTAATAGTCTAGTGGTGTCTCTGTGGATGTTGGGAGGGCTGGCATCAGAGCATCATGCTCCTGGTACATTGGCCAGGGCGCAGATTTGCCTGGGTTGTCCTGGGTCAAAGAACACAGAATAGACTCAAAGTGCTTTGTATCACTAAGTGAGGTATTTGAGCGCAGATTCTTTCCTCCCCTTGGTGGACACCAGGCAGTGAAAAATTCTGTGAAACCGTATGTGTGGGCTCCTCTTTTGATATGCTTGTTCTGGCACTGACCCTGAGAGCCACACTGATGCCTTGAGGGTGGCAGAGAAGAGCGGGAAAGGAAGAAATGGTGATATTATGACTCAAGTTCAGGAAAGCAAAAAGCTATTGTGACTTAAAACAGTCCTCTTCCCTAGCAGCTCACTTTCCTCCTCCCCCCCCAGTTAGGGATATTTCGGCTAGCAAGGCAGAAGTAGATGTATTTCTGTGCCTTGCTCACTGCAGTTCAACATGTTGTACTGTTGTGATTCCAGCTTTGCTTGTGGTTAAAAATCACATATCAATTGCTTACATATTTTCCTTTTTTCTGCCACTGTTATGGCAGGGGTGCTTGGCAGGAAGGTGGGGTAGACAGATGGGACAGCAACCTCCCTAACTGCCCTGTCTAAATTCACAGCACCCCATGACTATGATTACTAATGGATTACATGGCTTGAGATCACTCAGAAGTTCAAAATACTCTGCACAGGATGTTCAGCTGATTATTTTTCCATCTCTTCCTTCTACTGGCAGTCATCAGTATGTGTTACAACAAGATATCAATTACTTGCTTTTCTAAACTGTTCGATTTAAACTACTCCACAAAAAGGAAGCCTAGCTGGCCTATTTCTTACAGACACGTCCTAATTTTTCTGTCGTTTTATTTTGGTGATTGTCAAATTCAAGAAATTCCTTCAGTACACAATTTGATGGGGACAACACAGAGGTCTGTTTTTGCAATGATGAGTTTAAGGTAAGAGACAAAAATCCAAGATCATATGTCAGAGATAGAAGTAGGGTGGGATTATGGGGTCTTTTCATTTGTGGTTCATTTTATTGGTCTTGTTTTTTGGGGTCTTTTTTGTGGTTGGACATTACTGAACTAAATGATAGAAGTAGAAGAGGTGAAAAAAAAAGAAACTGTCAATGAAAATGATGGCAAAACAGAGGAGGATTTCTAAAGGCTGTGCCAAAGAAACAGTTGGAGAGAGAAGAAGGGAATGAAAATCAAAAGATAGTGTCATGGGCACCAACAGAGAATATTATTTTAAGAAAGAGTGTTTCTGGTAGTACTAAGACAGCTGACAGGTCCAGATGGATGAAGCTGAAAAGATTCTGTGGTTTGGTAAAGAGGAATCCATGCAGATTTGAAAAAAAAAAAGGCTTTTAATGATTATGAACTGTATTGGAAAATGCCTAAAATGAGACTAGAAAATAAAGTCTCCAGGGAAAGCAACTAGAGCAAATTTACAGATATGAGAAAGAAGGTGGAATGACAGCTATAGCTAAACTGGAGCTGTGCTAATATGGGTTATTAAAAAGGGTGAAAAATAGCTTGTGATGAGGTAAGGACCAGAAGGTATTCAGTGCAGGGATGCAGGAACAGGTTAACCTGTTGTAAGCCAAGCTGTTCTCATTATAAAATCTATGACCACTGTGAAACAGTCCTTGGAGCAAGATCTTCAGAGTGAAAAACTAGCACATCAATGAATGAGGGAAATATATATCAGATTACTAAATATGTGTCAGTTGGCTTCCTTGTTTCTCGTATGTAGCCTGTTTGTCTGTGGGAGATTATCGCAATGTAGTTATCTCCTGTTTTTGAACCTGGTATGTCTCTTAATGCATCCATACACAGAGAAGTTAGTGGGAAGAGAAAGAGAAAAGAGGGTGCAAGGGAGATCAGAAGAGCACCTGGGTCTCTAAGGCGAACTGGAAGGTGAGAAAAGAACAGTTAGGGCATTTCTATGTCTGTGAAAAGAGAAAAAAAAAAGAAAATAAATGTGGAATGAAGTAAAGGAAGCCAAGCTGAGGAGACATAAAAATCCCCAGATATTGTTGGGGATGTGCTTTACAAAAGCAGCAGTAAAGTCAGGGAAGGTGGGTCAGCCCAAGGCAGCAGAGGTGTAGGAACTGCTGCACAGCCCAGGGATCAGCAGGACTGAGACTGATGGAGTCTGTGCTGGAGGCAGACTAGTTCAGGATTTCAGACTCTGATACTCTAAAGTGTTAAGATTTTATATAGGTATGTATATACATACATTATTATTATTATTATTATTATTATTATTATTATTATTATTTTTATTGTGAAATAATAGACACTGCATTGAGACATTATAAATTTCAGTGAATCTCAGTTCCAACTTCAGAAAATTAAAGGTAAAACCCAGTCATGTTGAAAATGTAGTAAAAAATTTGCAATAACCCTTCCTCGACCTTCAGCCCACATGTCACAGGAGGTGTTTTAAATACAAAACCATGGGCAGAGGGTGGTCTCAGACCACTTCTTCCGCGTTTGCAGGGTCAAGACAGAACCAGCACAAGCATGTATTTAGGGGGAAATAATTTTCACTGTATTTAATCAGAATAGTTGATGAGACTACATCTCAAATCCTGTGTCCAGTTTTGGGACCCTCACCACAAGAAGGACATTGAAGTGCTGAAGTGAGTGCAGAGGAGGGCAGCAGAGCTGGGGAAGGTCTGGATCATAAGTCTGATGAGGAGTGACTGAGGAAGCTGGGGTTGCTTAGCCTGGAGAAATGAGGCTCACGGGGGACCTTATAGCTCCCTACAACTCCCTGAAAGGAGACTGTAGCCAGGTGGATGTCAGTCTCATTTCCCAAGTAACAAATGACAGGATGAGAGAAAATGGCCTCAAGTTGCACCAGGAGAAGTTTAGATTGGATATTAGAATTTTTTTTTCCACAGAAAAGGTTGTAAAGTATTGGAACAGACTGCCCAGGGAAGTGATGGAGTCACCATCCCTGGAAGTGTTCAAAACACATGTGGCTATGGCACTTGAGGATATGGTTTAATGGTGAACATGATAGTTATGTTGTTGGTAGACTTGATGGTCTTAAAAGCTCTTTCAAACCTTAAAGATTCTATGATTTCAAAGTTCAGGAGTTCATAGTTCACAAACATCAGCTGAAACTCACGATATCCTAGAATCATAGAATAATAGAATCATAAAATATTTAGAGTTGAAAGTGACCTTTAAGATCACCTAGTTCCAACCCCTCTGCCATGGAAAGGAGTGCCAATCACTATACCAGGTTGCTCGGGGCCTCACCCAGGTCTTGAACGCTTTCAGGTGGGGAGCGACTACAGCTTCTCTGGGCAACCTGTTGCAGTGCCTCAGCACCCTCTGAATTTCTTCCTGACATCTAATCTAAACCTGTCCTCTTTCAGTTTAAAACCATTCCCCTTTTCCTGTCACTATTTGCTTGTATAAAAGTCCCTTGCCCTCCTTTTTATAAGCCCACTTAAGGTACTGGAAGGCCACAACGAGGTCTCCCCAAACCCTTCTTTTTCCCCATGCTGAACAGAAGTTGACAAGCAGTACCATCTGAATATATATGTAATAAATCAAGGTCCAGGAAAGTCAGGACATATGGGTTTAGACAGTTTTAAGTACTATGCTGCCTTTCCCTGGTCTTAAAATCAGAGCCAAACATGGTTAAAAGGGAGAAGGGGTTTACCTCAGTATTTATTTAAGGATCCTTAAGGTGAACTCTCTGTCCGGGTGGAATGTGCTGAGAAGCACACACCGAAATGCACATCCACGATACACCGCATGTACAGTTATAGGCCTTGGGAATTAGCAGATCTATCAAAGATTCCCCAGTGAGAGGCTCGAGTGAACCCCTCATCCCGAGGAACCTTCCCCCCGGATGGGCCTATCTTGGTTTACAGAATGTGTTCCGGAGAGGACCTTGGTGTCTGGGACTTTCTGACCCTTAACTGTGAGGCTTCCAGGATGTTTGGTCTCCAGGTTTAATGGAATATTGGGTCTGTGCTAGTTATGAAACCTAAGGAGTTAAAAATATGTGGGCTAAAAGCACTAAAAATACATAAAAGCTGTAAAAAAGAGTATATAAAAAGTGGTATATAAAAAGGAAAAAAATCATCATGGCATCAACTAGATGATACAAGCATGGTTACTGTGATGTAATTAATGAATCTTTTGCAAGTGCATCCTTCCTGTGGTTGTGGATGTTCCCAAATACATGGGTAATGTAATGTTTGTTTGCTTAATACATTACATCAAAAAGAGAACAGCTTCTGAAGCAAAGCATTCCCTATTCAGTGTTTTCCTACTATTCTGCTACTTTTGGTAACTTCTCTTATTTTTTCTTTTATTTACTGTCACCTCTAAAATTAATTCAGTCCACATTCTGGAATTATTCCAGAGTGCTCATCATTTGGTTTTGCAACTGGTTATATGGCTCAGAAAATATGAATGTGTGAGAAAAGGTTTTTCAGAGCTCTTCAATTTGTCTAAAATATTTGCTTGAAATTTACCACAAATTAAAAGTCTGTGTCTAGAACCTTTTGCATTTAGAAATCTTCTGTAAAATTTGTCAAACACCTTGACTTGGTGAAAGTGACAGCAGTTCAATAAAGCCAGACCAACAAACACAGAAACAAGCAAAACCAGCCCTAATAACTTCAAATTGCCTTTATGTATGTGCTTATTTATGTGCTCAACTTTCTTCATAGAACAAGCCCAATGTCAATGCAAAAAAAAAGCCAAAGGACTGATTTTCATTCAAGGAAAAGCTAACACATCCCATGCCTAACAGGTATCAAAGAGAGAGACCAGGAGTTTTGGCTCATATTTCTGTGCTTGATTCCATTTAGATAACATTTTGGTTTAAATTAATTACTTGATTTATACCTTGCCAAATAATTGCTTTGCAGACCCAGCTTGTGAGGACCTCAACACAGCAGAAATATCCTTTAATAATGTTTTCATATCTATAAATAGCAAACACAAACCCAGCCTTCAGAATTCTGCTTCATTTCAGACAACAGGTGAGAAAACTGTGGATTTGTATTTTGTGATTTCTGGGCTTACATCTTATACCATCCTGATTGCTTCACATTTCAGAAAAGCATAAGGGCTGGACCCACTTATCATAGCCTTCACTGCATGTCCAGATGGTAAATCTGGCATTTATAGAGATCAGAGCATGACAGGCCACTTTGATAGCTAATACCAATGAAATAAAAAAGCATCCAGCTCTCCCTCTTTTCTCCCTTTGGTCTTCTAATTCCAGCTCCTGCATATACGAAAAAAGAAAAGTGACACAGGAACTGGTGGTTTCCAGACCAAATGTCTATTTACCTGTCTTTATGTCTGTGCTTTAAAGGACTTGATAAGCTTGACAAATGCTAAATTTTGGGAGTAAAATTCCTATTTTGTCATGATTTACAAATGGTAAATGCCCTTTGTATATTAAAATCAGAATATTTCAATGAGGATTTGGATTGCTAAGTTTAATTTCTGATTAAATTAACTCACAAATTTATCCTGAACTTTGATTAACTCTATAAATTAATGATTTGTCACTTGTCCTCTTATATGTGGCAGTGCAAAGCAAGACTTGGACATTGTGTGATACTGTAATTAATCGTTGCAATTAATCTTTGCTTCAAGAAAAAAAGAACTCATTTAAAAAGAACTGCATATTAAATATGCATCCTTAGTTCTGTTTTTTTCTCAACTTTTAACTGCTTATTTTTCGCACTTTAGTAATATTCCTCTGTTAGATAATCCAGTGGTTATGCATAGAAAAGATATTTGTATTCCATTGGTTTCTTTGCAGAATATAATCTTTTAATGCAGTCTATAGGAGGAAACACTGGAGATACAATCACTAGACAGTAAAGCAAGAAAGCAGTTTTGTTATTTTGAATGGCATCCATAATGAGCTTGTTGTTGAAAACACAGTGAACAGTCCCATACTTTTGACACAGAAACATTCAGCAAGAAGCTTTATAAAAATGATTTTTCCAGCATTTATAGATGCAAAATATCGTAACTCCAGGCTAAGTTCCTGCCAGTGAATCAAGAGAATGAAAAATACATTAAAGAAATGCCATATGTAAATAAAGCAGATTGTCGGTGCTTCTTAACAACGTGTTGAGAATAACAGGAACATTTGTTCCTGTATTGCTCACTGTATCCAATGTAATTTAAATGTGACTAAAGATTTCTCACCAGGTGATATACATCTCTTCATGTTGTATACTTCAAAGTGGGCATTGGACCACACATTTTGCAAAAATTAGGGCAGATTTTCCTTAGTCAAAATTAGTTGGGTGGCTGATTGGATAGTCAAGGTCAGGAGCCATTTCGTTTTTCAAAATTCTATATATAATTAGTGTGCCCCTCACATTGGGCTACTGTCTCTGGTAAGGATGCACATATGTTAGCTTATCATCTATAGCAGCTGCACAATATATTAGTTTCAGCAGTTTAAAATTTGCCCTTACGTGTACAGGATTTTCATTAAAATATTGATATGATGAAAATTCCTTTTTGAACCCAGTCTTATACCAAGCCAAGAGCTGTAGTTTCAAGTGAGTCATATGCATATGTATGTATCAAATATTAGAATCAGTTTTAAGGCTTATGATACAGAAAGAGGATCTTTGAACTTAGGTGGTTATAGATGGTATATAGGTTATAGCTATATATAATTTGAGGAACTTGAATATTACTTTATATTACCAACTTCACTAATTGTGGTCAGCCCAGTACGTGTTTGGCATTAGAGACTTTGGGAAACTGGTTGCTCCACCTATGTCAATTCTAAACTAATGACTGATTCTACCTATTTATTCATACTTCTGATTGGCAAATAGGCTCATTTCCTTTCTGCCCTCCTTCCTGGAAGGAAGGAAAAGTTTCTACTTTTTTCTGAATAGTATCAGCCACAGCAGAAGCCGAGTAGCACGACAGAACATCTAGATCATTTTGAGTTTACTTTTTTTATCCTTTTCTTGATTTGCAGCCTCATTATACAGCGTTTAATCACGAAAATGCTGATTGTAAGATAATATTAATACTAAGACAACTTCAGATTGTATCCATTGAATACTTTATTCTGCATTCTTCCTTTAATCATTCAAATAAAATTAAATTTAGAAATATCACTCATTTGACCGCAATTCTCTGCTGAAGTTTGTTTTCCTTTTTCCTTCATCAAGATGTGTTTCGCTAAGGCTTCTACCTTAACTGTCTCATATTCAGTAATATTGCTAATAGCTATTACATACCTTGTGCCAACAACCAGTTCAGAAAATGAAATATTCATTTAAAATGCACATAACTTAGGAGTGGTAGCTGAAAAGCAGCAGCAGTAAGCACAGACAGTGATTGAATTAATTAGAATTATAGCCTTTGGGTTTTGTATATGCTGTTGGAATTATATGAATGTTTTTACTGCTTCATCCTAAGTATCAAAGGTAAATGTGAAATCTTACTGCTTTTTCTATTAAAAGAAAAATTTCTATTTATGACCTTTGTTACATATTTTGCTGTTATTTTTCAAGTATTCCAGTTTACCACGGACTGATGTAACAGTCAGCTAATAACCCACACCCTTCTTTCACCTGTATGACAAAGTCAGGTCAAAATTTCGTATTTCCCTATTGTCACAGAGGGCATCTAGGCAGCACATTGAACACTGATCTTTAAGAAAGGAATCCTTAAATTTTAGATCCTATCAGTGTAACCACCTTCCTTTCTGATTTTAAAAGTTACCATGCTAAGCAATAGCCAGAATTCTCTTGCTCTTCCCAGGTCCACAAATATCTCCAAGAACCTGCACTGACCCCTTCTCTCTGTGGTTTGTCCAGCCTGGATTTTTATTCACATATGTGAGAGTAACAGTATGAAGAAGGGAATTCTTTGAAACAGAAAGAGCCCACTGCTGTCATGGGGATAATCAAACACCAGCTGTGAGCATCTGTTTTATTTGGTATGATGCTTTGGACCTCTCTGCTGAGAAGTGGAAGGACTGTTTCATAGAAAGGTAACACTGGCAGCTTTTGAAGAGTCTGGTTCCTCTCCCTGACAAGGAGCCCTTTAAATGTCTGACTGAGCATGACCCTAAAATATAGCACTGTTATTTTTACTTGCTGTTTGGCTGAATATCCAGGTCAAACTGTAAGTTTTCATGAAAAAAAAAAAAAAAAAAGGAATGTATGGTTTGGCACACAAAGGACACAAAGGTAAAAACAGGATTAAAGTTATTTAAGCTGTGTCTGTAAAGCTTGTAAAGCAAAGTTTACTTCAATTGACAAGGTTTTCTGTGCTCAACACATCACATGATCTCAACACTAGAACTATTTTTACTTTCAGGAGTCGTAAAAAGAGATGCAGGGATTTTATCAAAACAGAACTTACTTCACATTTAGGTATTGTGTCATAAATAATGCCAATGATAATGAATGACTAAAAGCTCCAAACTAGACATACAATGATGACAGGACTCAAAAGTTGTAAGCAAGGGTGAAATTCCAAATGTTTTTCTTTGTCGTACCCTTTTCATTTATATAGACGCCAAGAAGCATTATGGATCTAGGGAAAGACTGCTCTAATGCAGGCAGGCTCCAGTCAAAAAAAAAGGAAAAACATAGTTCTACAGAAATCTTCTGTGGAAAATCTGAAAACTGCTGAAAGGATTTTAAACAACTAATAGCTTAGAAAACTTTTTGAGCAAGACAAAGTCTTGACATGTCAAAATGTTGCTAGGAGTCTGTGGGGCAAAGAAAACTGTTTTTTTTTATACTTGTGAGCCTCTCTCCGTTTTAACAAGTGAACAAACCCTAAAATATTAATTATATGGTCAATGAAATAAATCTAATAACAAAAACATATATGAAATAAACTTTGCACTTTTAGGAAGTTTTTTGTTTATTGAAACATTTCATGTTCCACTGATTTATTGAAAGCATGTCACTTTGCATGCTGCCTTTTATACTCACAAGGTAGAGAAGAGTGATGAAGGGACAACAAAGCTTTGTCATTCTTTTGAGTTCTCTTGGGCTGAATTTTGAGTCATTCTCTCTCAGTTCTATAAGACTGCTTTGAAATGATATAAAGGTTTTATTAAAAATGTAAATGGTGTAAAACCTTTGTCTGAAATGATGTTAAGCTCTGTGTCCAAATGTACTTTTCTTTGAAATAAGTTGTTTAAGCAATGCTATAGTACTACATAGATGGACAACCCCAGGCTCATCAACTTTGCTTAGGACTTTGGTGCCATCAGTTCCAGTACAGGAGTCATCACCATCAGCCCTGGGCTGTCAGAATTATTTCATCTTACATGGTAAGAGAAAGCAGGAATGTAGCAACTGATCCCTGAGGTTCAGGTGGCAGATTAGCCATTGCACTGAGTGGGATATTAGCACCTAGCAGCTGGATGACATTCTTCTCTTGGGGATGTGATATGTAAATTTCACAGGGGCCTCTGCTGTGCCTATATTACTTCCTCTTTCCTTTAGTCTATGAGCCAAGTCTTGATGCTTTCTTGAATCTCCTAACAGTCTTTCTACTCAAATGAAAATGAGGTTAGAAAACTTTATCTACAATTTCAGGACATCTTCTTGTGCTAGTTCTGCCATAGCTGGAGCTCTTTCTATGAGTAACAAATGCTCTCTGGATTTCTTATTTAGAAGAAGGAAAACATGCCTCTACATTTGCTGTTTTTCTGTTTAAATGTCATGTTTAATGCCATAGAGTTGTGGTAAAAAAAGATTTTTGGTCAGAAATTATAGACATTTTCAGAGAGAGGTTTTTCAGATTGTTACGGAACTCAAGGAAAACTCAAGAAAACTCAGGGAAAAGGCCCAGCTTCACCTGCAGTAGCTTTATCCCTTAGCACAGAGTTGATTTCTTACAGCCCTGGACACCAGCGGTTTTCTTTTCCCAAATGAACTTCAGTTTATTTTACTCCCGCAAGCTATGCCCCATCTGCAGTCCTACTGCAGTCTGAATCATTGTCTCCTGCTTTCTGTTACTTTACAAAATCCTTTCACTCACCTCCCAGATAAATGTCAGGCAGTGTTTTTTTCTACTTGTACTATATTGATTGTTCTCTCTCTTTTACTTAAGGAGTCTTCCTTGTTCAGTTTAATAGATTATATCCTTTTTGATGAGTTTTCCTGTTTTTCTTAGTGAGTGGAGTGGCCTTAGCTTGTCATTACTGGCACTGGCACATTTTTTGTCATTATCAGTAGGGCTGTGAAAATATGGATTTTACATTCCTACTTTAATACCAAAACAACTGTTAAAAAACCCACAGAAAAACAATTCAGTTGAAAGACATTTTGCTAATCTTTTTGAAGGAAGAACATGAAATACATACAGCACTTCATTCAACATGAAGTGCTCTATTTAACTTGAAAAGGAATATTTTCTTAGAAGTGCCAGAAACTAAAAGCAGAGAAAATGGGTCTTGATTTTCTAGCCTTCTAGAGGAAGTGACAGTCATGATTCTCTTTGATCTAACCATTTAAACAGTCACATTATTTCTAGGAAACTCGGGTAGCAAAATGTTGTGTTATGACATAAATATCTCAGCTATCCGCCTTGTGGTCCTTTCTGTTGGAACTGCTCTACTTTGAATAGAACACAGAGTGTGTAATATAAAAAGGGAAATATCAGTTTAATGAGTAGGAGCGTAGTGAATACAAGTTTTGTCTGTGCTTCAGCAAGTATTTTCAGATGATGTGTAAGTGTATGTATGTATATGTGTATACATGTCTACATCATGCATGTACATAAATATGCAGACAATATACCCATATATGCATATTGGAATATGTAAAAAATAAACAACTTACATGTATAAGCACATAAAAATACACCTAGGAATACACATATAGTTTTTATATATTGCATGATAAATAATGTTTAATGTTTGCTTATGTGAAGGCAGATCAGGACAGTTGATATAATTCCTCTTCCAAGGCCAGCATTGCTGCAGTCTCAGGGATGCCAGTTAAACCTCTTCCCAAGTTGGGAAAGGCAGGAGCTGACTTCCATATTCATGTTTGGTGCTCTGATAAAGTACCATTTCTAAAAGTGCAAGGAGACACTCTTCTGTTTTGTGAAGTCAGTAAAAATATTTTCAAATAAAGCCATGGAGTAATTTAATCTGATTTTGCCAACATGCAGCCCAATACTCCTGGACCAGAACATCCTCATTTATTTACGGAAGGATCAAGAAGGGTTGCCATGTTATTTGCATTCTTTTTGATTTCATCTTATTCATATTATTTTTCAGCCCATTGTCACTCCATATATGCCTGACCACTAAACTTGAGCCCTGACTCTTCCACCCGATTACAATTAATGTTCAAAGATCTTTTATAATGGATAAACCTTAGGACAAGTATTTTCTCTTTTGCACTGTTAAGCATTGCCCCGGTGGATCTTCCTGAATTGTTTTCAGATAGTTCATCCTCTATTCTGTCTTTAAACATTAAGATTTCCTTGGTAGCTTCTCATTTTAACCTCTTCTAGGAATAGAACTATTTACTGAAACATAGGAGAAAATTACTGGTTTTTATTTGCCTGAATCAAAATGATTTCTTTAAATACAAGATATTATAAAAGCAGTGAAACTAAAAAATGAATCATTAGCTAGGTCATCCTCTTACTATTCTTTCAAATATTTTTTTTCTTTTTTGGTAGACAATCTCTAGGCTAAAGTCTATAAATATGCTTGATGTCTTTCATGCAATGAGAATTAATGGAATAGGATTAGTAGTTTTTAGTCACTGAAACAATGCAGTTTGCTGTAAGTTACCAGTGTAGTTACATGGAATATTAAATTCATTAAGCAGATTGAGAAATCTAAAAGACAGAATTTGTAGTAACATCAGAAATGTCACCCAGCTTATAATACACATAGAGCTGTGCCTTCATATGATCTCAATGACAAACAGCTCTGAGAATGAGCTATACTCCTCCGCAGTACCAAGTGATGGTTTGTTGACTAACAAAAAATCAATTCAAAGAGAAGTCTGACTGCAATGTTATCTTTTCAGAAAAGGAATTGCAATTCATTATATTAGTGATGCAAACATCATGAAAACAGAATTTGTTCTGAATTAAATGACTACCTTGATGGGGAATTCAGCCAAGCCTTTGAGGTGCTGAGCTACAGCAGGAATGCTGGGAGCTTACCAGAGCTACAATAGCTGATAAATTTCCCAGCATATCAGACTGGAAGGGTATGCTCTGAGAATGGTGCTCTGAAATTTGAAAGGTCTGGGTTCAGTTTCTGGCTTGGCTACAGATTTCCTCTAGGCAAATAATTCACATCTTACTGTGGCTCAGTTCTCCACCTGTAAAAGGGAGATTGCAAAGGTTTTGTGAAGATGAGTTAATATTTGATGGATGCAGTGCTGGAGACCATATCACTGTCAAGCAAATTTGGAATACACAGCCTCAGCAGTACCTTCCCTTTTGGGGAAAGACACTTTGTTTTCCCCAGGCTGGTGAATGGCTGCAGCTTTCCTGCTTCATACACTGAAGCACAGGCTGGGAAGAACTGAAGAGAACTGCCTGAAGATCCATTTGAAGACTCAAGATGAACAAGGAATCACCTTTCTGGTTTTCTTAGTCTCGTCTTTATCCAGGTTTTGCTCTGATTTTGTTATTGAGACTGTTCAATATACACAATTGTCTGACATGGTGAGAGGTTTATCTGCTTTTTAGTGACTTCTCTCTATCCATTGCAGAGTGCAGCAATTGTTGCTTTCTCAATAAACAAACGAGAGAGAATTTATTCCCGTCCCCCTTGTATTGTTGCTATACAAACAATATTTAGATGATATCATTTTAAAAAAACGTAAAACTGGAGAACTTCAAGATTCAACATAATTGCTGCATTATCCAGGTCTGACAGCTCTCTCACTGTATATTCTAAAAGAGATGACCCAGGAAGATGTTGCCTGTGTTATCTATCAGAGCTGAATTTTCAAACCCTGCCTCTGTAAGTTTTAGTCTTCTGACCTCAAAAGCAGCTAAAAGGAATTGGTGAATTCTTTCAAGAAAATCCATCCATAGGCAGGCGGAGGGCATTAGGCCTTGGACACCTGCAATGCTATGCTCCAGAGATATTATACAAAGACGTAGTCATAAATCCTTTATGAATAGTATTTGTCAGAAAAGAACCAATAGTGTAATGAAAAGCCTGCAGTAACTATGCTATTTTAGACAGCAATAAAATTCAGCTTCACAGTCTCTCTGATGAAACAATAGTTGCTGCAACATCTTAGGGGTGAACAGTTTCTTCTGAAAACATTGTGAGAAGGCAGCACTGAAGCAGAGAAACTAAAAAAAAATTCAAATTCATATGGCTGTCATTTTTTCCTCAGTAAATTCAACTGTGGGGAAAATTCATACCTTTCTTGGAGAGAATGGTCCTTTTCCACATGGTGATCATCCTGTGCATATAGTTTTTCATTGCAGAGTTTCTTCAAACTTCTGACTTAAATCATGTAAAAAATGTCAGGTAAGTCAAGAGACAAAAGCAAACACATCTTGACTAAAGTGTTAATTAGTTAGAAGAAAAAATTGCTAGCAGCATGTTGACAGCATGTGGGTGGCTTCAATGATAGCTGGCAGCTTCTCTGGGAGTATTACCCATTTTCCCCTCTAAAAGATGCCCCCAAATACCCAATTTTGGAAGGGTATGGTTTTGCGAATATTGCATCTGTGGTTCATAGAAAAAATAGTTTAAGGAAGTGTAAGAAGAAAATTCATTGGTTTTGTACCTAAATTCCTTGCTTTCTGTAAAAAAACCTTCATAATTGGTACTATTACATAACCAGGCCTGTAAGATTATTTGAGGACGTCTTCTGTTTATTTCCTTAATCACCTACCAGAGGAATAAAATCTTGCAAATCATAATTCTCCCGATCTTGAAAATCTATTCTCTTGCATATGATTCTTGCACCTCACTGATTATTAATAAAATATCAGAGTGCCTTCTACTCAAATAGCAAGGTTAACATCTACCAGCTGCAGTTCTTTTTCTTCCCCTCCGGGCCCCCTCCTTAACTCTAATGTTTCTCTAAAGTGGTTTAATTGAGATCGATGGGAATAGTTGCAGAATGAATCATGGTATATCACAGAACAGGTCATGATGGAAGGGACCACAGGGGGTCATCTGGTCCAACCTCCCTGCTCATGCAGAGTCATCCTAGAGCACATGGCACAGGATTGTATCCAGACAGTCCTTGAACACCTACAAGAGGGAGACTCTACAACCTCCCTTGAAAATTTGTTCAGTGTGCAGTTACTCATACAGTAAAGAAGTTTTTCCTCGTATTCAAGTAGAACTTCCTGTGCATTAGTTTCTGACCGTTGCCTCTTGTCCTATTGCTTGGCCCCACTGAGAAGAGCCTGGATTAATCTTCTTGCACTCTTCCTTTAGATACCGATAGACATTGATGAGGTCCCTTCTCAGTCATCTCTTCTCAAGACTGATCAGGCTCAGCTCCCTCAGCCTTTCCTCATAAGAGAGAAGATCCAGTCCCTTGATGAACTCAGCAGCCCTCTGCTGGATCTGCTCCAGAAGCTCCATGTCTTTTCTGTACTGAGGAGTCCAAAAATGGACAAAACACCCCAAGTATGGCCTCACCAGGGTTGAGGAGAGGGGCAGGATCACGTTCCTTGACATGCTGGCAATGCTTTTCCTAATGTACCCCAGGATATCATTGGCCTTGGCCACAATTGCACACTCCTGGCTCATGGGGGAAGTGCAATTCACTGTGATGTGAGAATTGGGGTTGAAATATTGAGGAATGAGAGAGATAAAATGAGAAGACCAAGTGACTTTGCCCACCTCTGCACTAGAGGAAAAAAAGAGCTGTATTTCTCTGACTTCTCTCTCTTCTGCAGCCATTAATCAAACAGTAGGAAATCAAACACAGTGAAAGCAAGTTGGATCTGATGGCAATTATGCAGTCTTACTTACCCTGAAGCCTGGCTTCTGTTCAGCACACTATTTGGTCATAGCCTCTGGAGTGGGAGACAGGCAAGGCCTCTGTGCCTTTCATGTACTTAGGAAAAAAGAACAAAGACACTGCTCTTATACTGTTCAGGCTTTCTAGAATCTCTGGAATGGTGGTCTGTGCTCCATAAAAGCACTGGTTGGAGCAGTATTCAACCACATGCTTAGTCTTTTGTGCTGTGGATGTACATTTCTGTGTTTGGAATTGTTGCTGATTAATCCTTTTGTAAGGAAAGGAAAATGGATCAGCTGTTACTAAGGTTTTATACAAAATGAATTAGAGAACACGATGAAAAGCTGTTTTTAGATATAAAAAAAAGAGTGTATTTGGCATATATGTATATGTATATTTGCCAAGTGTATGACTCCCAGAAAATATCAGTTACTTATTCGCAGATGAAAATAGTGCATCAAAACAGGGACAGAATGTCTTGCAGCAATGCAAGGAGTCTGAAGTAAGGCATTACAGAAGGCAAGCAGGGTGGAATTTCATCCTTGGTCCTTGCCCATCGAATTATATCTTTTAAACTGCACCTGTCAGGGTGTTTAATGTTAGCTTATCAAGGCAAAATACTTTTTTTTTTCTCCCAGTAGTCACTGAAGTTCACCATAAAGCCCTATCCTGCTGTAAGAAAAGTAAGTGAAAACTGTCTGCATTTAGGTCTCAGGAAGAGGCATCAGCAGAGGGCAAGACCACCACCTGGACAGGGGCAGGAGGAGCAGCTAAAGTTTTCTAAAAGAGAATACAATAGAGACTGTCATTACTTTTCACTGGACTGTCCCTCAGAGGCTAAAATTCATCTCGCTCACCTAAAGAAAGGTAACAGGACTTTTCTGAGTAAGTTTTGACAGTTTGGGAATTTATCTACATTACATTGTAAATGTCATTTTGCTTGGTGAATAATGTCCCAGCACCTTTAGTTCTACCTGGCAGGAAGAAATAGCATGAATCATAGATGAGAGGAACTATTCTAGAAAGGCAATGCTGAGGGCAGGGGAGAGGGATCCTCCTCAACTCTAGTCACAAACAGAAGGTTTAGAGGGAATCTCTTCTGGTGTGACACTGAGCCCTATGGACTGTTTTCACAGAAATCCACATTAGCTGATGGGGAGGGGAAACCCCTGCTGCAAGCAAGTAGGTGGAAACCTCTTTGGTCTTTCAATGATAATCTGCACCCCAGATGGGAGAGAAGTAGCTATTACATGAGCAAAAGGGCACCGAGATGTTTGTTCCCAGCTGGGGTCCAGTATTGTGTATCCAGAGGGCTGGGAGTCCAGAGGTGCAGGGGCTCTTGTCCCATGGGATGGGTGCTGCTGGACAGGGAGGCTGTGGGGAGCAGTGCCTTGGGAAAGGGGTTGTTCAGGCTGTGTAGGGAAGGGTGGTAACAAGGTTAAATATCCTATTTAACCTGTCTCCATCTCTGTCACACCTGCTGCTCTCAGGGCTAAGGTTTGCTGGACCTGGACAATAGAAGTCCAGCCATTGTTATCTGAGGTTTCTCTAAGCCTCTGGGAAGAAAGGAACAGGACCTACTGCCGATTTTGAGGTTCAGACAACACTGCCATGAAGTGGCATCTGTTAACCGGTATCTCAAGTGCATCAGTAACCTCATATTGAAGATGAAGAAGTAGAAATGCCTGGTTGTAAGAGAGAAGCAATATGCATTGACTAAATGGGCCAAAACCACATAACAACAATCAGATATAAAGAGACTACTCCGATGAACATTTCTCAAGCTAAATGATCCCATTTTGCCACAGAAAATTTGTAAATTTGTTTTCTTCTTGTGTTTCCTTCATGAAGTGGTTTCTTTGCAAAAAATCCTTCTGCATGGTTAAGGTATAAATAATTGCAACTAATGCTCAATTATTATATGTGCAGTAGAAGATATTAAATAATAGATATGCAACATTTATATACATTAACTTCCTAATATTTCATCAAAGGCTTGTATAACTTTAAACTGTGAGATCCATGTGAATTTTCTTTGGAACTTTTATTAGGTGGATATTATAAAAAAGTAAAACCAGTAGCTGGTTTTAAGAAAACAGGAATTTCTATACATTTAATACTGTACTGTACTATTCTAGAAAATAACAGAATTTGTTTATATCCTAGAAAGTGATGTGTTTTTTTAGTATCGGTCATCTGTAAAGCCTGTTGCTGGACCTAGACTCCATATTCCCAAGACTCATGCAACTTCTCAAATAGGAAGAGTTGTGGAGTTAGACAAATTTTGACCCAATGTAAAAAGCAGTACAAATTTAGAGGGAAGTGCAGACGATTGGTGAAAAGTTAGCAGCATAGGAAAGTTGAAATTCCCACCTATATGAGGTAGCAGTACAAGAGGTCTTAACATCATTCAGGAAACAGAAGGTCAGCCCTTGCCCTCACTGTGAGCTGCCATGCAAATAAATAGGCCTTTGCTTCCAACCGTGGAAACAGGCTTATCTTTTCACAAACTCCACGGATATTCATCTCTCTCTGTCTATGATTCATCCTTTATAGTAACCTAAAAAGCTTTAATCATCTAGCGAGGAAGACTAGCTAATGCTCCATAATTTAAGTGACCTGTCACACTACATGGAAAAAGCCAAAGGCCAAAGTAGTTCACTGAAGTTGTTTTTCAAGGCCATTTATAGACTCTAGGTTTTCAAGCCGTGAGCCCAGCACTCTGGAAGGAAAAAAATGCAAACGACAACAGCAACGACAAAAAGACAGAGACCAGAATTCGGATCAATCTATGCATGAAAAATATAGAAATGGCAAAATATGCTGAAAATTTTGGAGATTTATCTGGAATAAAAAGAGAAGTAACGGTTGCCTAACAAGTTAAGATGAACATTTGTAAATGTGAGAGTACTCTCCCGACCCTGTGCTTGGCACCAACAAAAAAATGTAGTTTGACTGCAACAGTCACGGGGACAATTAAGTATGTAGCTATGAATTAATTAAAGCTTTCACTGTTACTTTTGCTGACTAAAGGAGCATATTAGAAAACATACTGATACTTCCCAACATCGTTGGATTAGAATTTAGGAAATGTGCATCCTTGCATTAGAGCAGTTTTGCATTAGAGCAGTTTTGTTTTGAATGTGTTCTTATCCCTGCAAAAAGTGATCTACAGGCACTCTGAAGGGACTGAGTTCAGCTCAGGACCAGCTGTATAATTGGATGCTCTACGTTGCTGAGTGGTTTGTATTGTTACCTAATGGGCCACTGAGTAGGCTTTTAATTCTTTTGTCCATAATTGCTACCTCAAGAAATGAGGATTAAGACAAAATGTTCTGTGTCTGTTTTACCCTGTCAACACTTCCACTCGGTATAAAATAACATATCAATGGTGTTATTCTATGTTACTCTCGTACTAATTAGTTACTAACCCTAGTTACTGATTAGGAGTTTTTGATACTAGCTCAGTTGTTGTGCGATGCCCACAACAAATATTTTTACAGAACTATAACAGCTGAGCAGATTGCCTAGATCACAGTCAATAAGTTATATTCTCGCTACAAACTGAACCCTGTTTAACCATCACACAATGGATGTTTGAAAGTGAGGTGCTCCAGCTCCTAATTGTGTCTGTGATTGTTCTGACTGAAGACAGGTATTTAACTGCACAAATGTACGTCAGTCTTTCAGCCTAAACAAAGAGCATAAGTTTTCAAATAAACTGCAAAGGAGTAACTAAACCTATCTGCCTGAAGCCTAAAGCAGATAGTTTGTGATTTATGTACTTGCAGTAAATTCCTTTCCCTTCTCCTGGTGCTGTGTTATACTCTGAGTGGGATTAGATACCTCATAGTAGAAAGATTCCTACTGGGTACTATATGTTGTGGAACAGAGCAAGCTTTTGCTTGGGGAAAAAAAAGTACCTATAGGTTTTCGATTAGTTTTGCTTTTTTTGACAGTTTATTTGCTTTTAAAACTGCAATGTTTCTCATGGGAAAGTGTCTTAGACATGTACATTTAAAGTTATGTGGCAAACGAAAACCTTGAAAACAGAACAGATGACTGCTATCAAGGAAGGAAATAGGAGCCAATTATTAGCTGCATAGTTTTTTTGTCTCTGTACAAAAAATAAAATAAAAATTCAGTGAAAGGAGTTTTTCTGGAACTGTTATGAAACAGATTATAAGAGATTAACCAGATTTTTTCAGGGAAATACTGTACCTTCCTTGCAGTAAATGCATCTGAAAAGATGCTTTGTGTTTGAAGCAGTGTTCAGATCTTCCCTTGTCAGAAGTACAGAATAGAAAAGCTATAGAGTTAAAAAGGCAAAGGTTACTAGTCATTCTGAATTTCCTCAGTCTCTTTTTGATCAGTAAGAATATTTAAACCATGTGTCTTAAGCTTTGTAGCAAAGTGAGCCAGAGTTATCAGGGATAAAGGGCCAAGATCCACAAGTTCATAAGGGCAGACAGTAATTTGCCTTAGCCAAAGGTCTAAAAGACCTAAGTAAGATCAATATTGTTTTGGGGATGCAGTTTAGAACTTCTACAAGAGCGTTTATTAGGATCTATTTTCTCCTATTAAGAATTATGCATAACCATCTCTCACATATAAACTAGCCTTTAATAGGTTGTTCTGAAGTACTTATTCCTGTACTGCAGTTCAGAGTATCTTTTGTCTGACAAGACCGTGACCTTCAAAGCTATGAGCACTCTGGGGTTACAGAGATAGATGTTTGTGGTAAGGTAAACAAGGACAGAATCATGTTTTCATGACAATATTTAAAATGCAGTTGAGGAAGAAAACTTGAGAGAAAAATCTTTAAAAACACTTGAAGAATGAAAAGCGAGCAGCAAATGAGACAAGCTGCTAACCAAGGAAAAGAATGGTCGTGAAAAACAAGAGGGGAGAAAACTTAGGCAAGCTTGTGAAGTTTATTCAGGAATTGTTTATAGATTCATTGTTAACCTATGCATAACATATTTTAGTGCTGCTAATCAAATATATACTGTGTACACAGAGGTAGGTCTAGTGGTCCTGGAATTGAAAAGGAAGATACCGCTTTCTCATTCAAATTGTGAAAGCACTCTTCAATAGCAAAATTTTATCTGATTCAGTAAACTCAAAGTTACATTAGGGAATTCTTTTTGGTTTGGTTTGGGGTTTTTTGAGCTTTCAATTTGTTTGCTTTTTTATGGAGATGCTATAAAACCTTTGTGTGGAGGATTATCCTCTGAGAAGTTACCTTATGAAAATATCCGTAGTCTCAGTCCTTAGATGTAAACTCTGCAAAAATAATTTGATTTTCTACATGCCTAAGGGTCTTCTGTTTTCTGATCTGATTAATGGAGAAAAATACTGAAAGAAAAGTCACGTTTTCTCAGTGAATTACATACATAATGAGACAGGAAACTCTTGATCCTGTAGATATGTATGAGAAGATAGATATGCCAGAAATGGGGGGGGGGGGGAATCCACAAGAAATGTATCATGTCACATGATATGATATATGATACATCCCTGCAGAGAGACCTATGTTTCAGGTGATCCTATTAAATTTCACTTTATATATGTAAAATTTAAATTTTAATAAATACAGATGCATATCTATACAAATAAATACCCCTCCCTTATTATATCAATGAAGTCTGCTTTTGTAGGTTAAATCCACTGGTAGGGCCCATAAAAGTTCTGAGCAATCTTAAAACCATTTTGACAATGGAAATAGAAACAATTCTTAATATATTGTTTATACAAGTAGATGGGAAAATTAACTCTAACATAGAAGTAGTGGACATAGTGCAGTTGGTTTCATAGTCTTATGATACTTATATAAATGTCTTATTACTTTTTTTTAAACAAGTAGGACAATTCATTTATTAGAGATATCTTCTGCAATGGTGACCATCTCACCTCTTTGTGACATGCACCTGAAAATATTTAGGCACAATTACCATTAACTCCAAGAGTTGCATAGTCACAGAAATATTAGTATGAGGCTGACTTAAATATCAATGCTTGCAGTCAGATCTCTGCTAGAGAACACTGTTGACAAATTTCTTTTCAGTACTGGACTATTGGACTATGTCTCTTTTATAAGCTGTGGTTTAAACTCATAGGTATATAACAGGTTTATAGAATTTTTTAATATTCCCTAAATAAGAGAATGTATAAGCTAGTTTTTGTGCAGTAATTGAACTGCTCTTTTTCTGTCTTGATTGTTCTTTGATACTGTTGATAAGTCAGGTGATATATGAAAACTGTCTCAGAATGGAAAAGTATTTGAGGTTTGCAAAGTCATGTAGGTGATAGATGAGGAAAATGCAGGCCTGTTACTCAACAAATCCCATAATACATGAATTAAGGAGTAAGCAATAAAACTGTTAAAATAGTTTTTTAAGAAAGCTGACTGAAAGCAGGGGTTTTCCATGGTGAATAGTGAACTTTCAAGTTTTGTTAAGCTGGAGTAAGAAAGGTGATCAATAGTACCAGGGGTTCCATAAGCATTAGGCAAATGCAAATATGTCATCTGGGCGATGCTTTTACTCATAGAGTTTAGTTTTAAGTGGTCCTACGAGGAGCAGAGAGTTGAACTTGAGGATCCTTATGGGTCTCTTCCAACGTGAGACATTCTATGATTCTGTGTCTCAGGCACATGGTTCATAATGGATTTTGGTGGGAATTGGCAGGACTGTGCCTCCTAACATCCCCAATATAGCCCTTGTGAGTGACAGAAGAGTTGCAACAGCAATGGTCTAGTAGTAGCACCTGGGGAGTTAGTTATTTTACATTCTCATAATGGACTAGCAATAAGAGAAAGTCTATGACTCAGATACAAAAAATTACTTTTGTCTATGTTGAAGATCTCACTGTATGATTCTTTGTGACACTTTAAAAGTTGGTGCGCTCAGTTACAGGGGTGAAAACACCTTTCTTTTTTATTTCCTTTAAAAATGCTGCTTTTCATGGTGTATTTCAGTGGACAAAAAAAAGCCTTAACCTGTTGGGTACACTTTAAGTGACTGACTGTATTTCTGATGGAAGAATAAAATCTGGGTGCCTCTCGTGAGCTGATCTTCAGCACGTCAAATCTTGGTGAAAACTGCCATCTGACAACTGAGAGGAGTTGTCAGATCAGGAACAGTGATGAACTCCTGAGGAACCACAACAAAGTTGCAAGGTGGGGCTCACCTGTATGTTCTGCACTCCAAGACCAGTCCTAGTTCAGCTAAAGAAAGAGTCTGTTTCTGTTAAACTACGGAAGGGTTGAGGAGGAGTCATAAGGTGTGCTGTAATCTCGTATGAACCAGCACTTCCAATTCAATGCTGTGCTCAGCCAAAAGAGGGTCTTAAGCAGAGCAGTTTATGCATTATGAATATTGGATGATTAGTTATCTAGAACTGCGGTGTCTGTACCTTAAACAGATTTAACAAGCCCTATTAAAGCTTACTTTTGTCCTTTTTCTCACCTTCCGATATTCTCAAACCTGCTCTCAGTATCTCTTACAAAGACATTTTGAAGCAGATTTCATGTGGTAAACAGTGGGATTTCCTCTAAGCAGTGTTAAACCTAGACCGGGCTGATTGTGCCCCTGCTTGAAGGTGGATTCCAAAGCAGGTGTGTGAATGGGCTTCAGGGCAGCGATGAAACCATTTCGCAGTTACTGCTATGGTTCCACAGAAGCGCTTGCCTCTATAGACACTGAAATTTCTCTTTCACCTGAGTTTACAAAGAGGATGTCAAGGAGGTGATCTTTTTAGCTGTAAATTCGTATTCTTATTACTGCCAAAACACTCCTCCGAGTTTTCAGGGATGCCAGACTATAGATGTAAGTGAGAGATGCTGCTGACCTCTGGAGTGCTCCCCCTGGCCCTGAAGTGCTCAGCTGTTTTCTTTCTCTATTGGTCTTCAAAAGTCTGTGGAAGACCTGAATTTGGAGAGATAAGGAAGTCAATAACAGCAGCACTGGGCAGGTCATGGCTGAACAAGGGATACAGGTTCAAAATGTTACAGTGGAAGTCATTAAAGACACAGTGAAAAAAACAGAGATCAAAATGTTAGAAAGACTGTTCCTTTTCTAGGACACAGAAAAAAGATTTTTTCCTTTTAGTGCAAAATCCTCCTGCAGGAATTGAAGACCAATTTTATTTAATACAAATAGTGAAACCTGTACCCATCTCCATCATTGTGAGGTACACCCAGATTAGATCAAAAGAAGTCATCCAGCCACAATGAAATAATTTGATTTTTGAAGGTTTTGATCTGTGTATGAATACTCTCCAGAGATTTTTTTCTTTCAGCTATGTTATTAACAACTATTTTCTTTTTCTGTTGAAAACAGCTCTTTTATAGAGTAGTTTTTTGTCCTTTCCTTTAAGCCATAGAATTACATTTTTCACATTGTGTTTTCTTGCTACAGAGGGAGATTTCACGATTACAGATGATGATTAAGCAGCAGGAATCAGAAACTGAGAAACAAAGATATTACTGCTATACAACTGACTTTAGAGAAATAGCAGAAGAATAAAAATAGGCAGAGTTACCTGAACTGACATTTATTTCACACATTCTATTTAATGTCAACAGATCTTTCAAACAACGGCAAAATTATTAATGTGTGTCCACTTCTTACTGAAAAGTATATTAAATATTTTTCATTTTTTAGTAGGGAGATTCCAAAGCTACATTGAATATTTCAATTTACTTATTATTAAAATTGGCAAGGAAATTTGCATTGAAAGAATTTTATTCACAATTATTTTATAGGATATCAAGAACAAAGTCTCTGTTGCAGTCTTTTCTAAAGTTTAGTAGAGTGAAATAGCAGCACGAGTCTTACACATAAGCGGTATTTACATTCTCATAGTAAACTTCCCTAAGTATATGGCTCTAGATATAAACCATGCTGTGTCCCAATCTAGTGGCTGTGTAATCCACAGGATGCATTTGTGCCTGTTCAAGTGAGAATTTATAATATGCTGTGCTGAGGACAAGAAGAATGCTAACAAAGTCCTATTTGGAAGGCTGTTCACTTCCCTGGATAACACGGGTTTTAAGTGACCAGGCATAAAAGCTAACCAAGAACCCAGTCCCACACAGTGTATCCACGCCTCTCTGTGAGAGAAAACCTGGATACAGCAGCCCAAACCCACCGACTCCTTTTTGCAGTTTTTAAATCAGAAAGTTTCACGGCCTGCAGCCCAGCCTCTCTTGCCTCAAGGAGAGCAGTCCAAGCCTCTCCTTTGCAGAGGCCGTGACGATCTCTGTGTTTCTTCCTTCTGTTTTTGATGCCTCTTTACATGTCTATCATCACTCGGCAGCAAATGTGATGTTGCCCAGAGCTAATTATCCAGAAATTTCCACTCCATCAGCTTAATATAACAGTGAAAAGTGGCAAAGGAGCAGAAAAAACAAAGAAATGACAGGTACATAAATATATAATGAGAAAGATTTTAAGCAAATCATGTCGAGTAAGTAGAAAAATGGTAAGCATAACATTTTGTATTTACTCAAGGAATACCTGCCAATAAAACAAAATGCAGGAGTAACATGAAATTATATATTTATATATTTTTATTCTGTGAGTTTTTCATCTTAGAGATCTTGGGAATGTTTTTGAGAGGAAGACACAAAGTATTTCTCCAAAAATTTTGGGTTCAGTAGTCCCTCTCTTCCCAGATGTGATATACTGCTCTCATTTGATGACTTTTGACACCTTCTCTGCGTATGATTTTGTGTAAATCCATAGCTAGAATGTAGAATGGGGCAGGAACAGTTTTTTTTTTTTAAATTCATTCAGAGATGCAATATTTGGTTTACATTGAAAGAAGGGGTTTTTCTGGGGTATGGTGGGGCAATAATGGAGGTGGCTCCTGTAAGAAGACACCAGGAGCTGCCCCCGTGGTGGCCAATGGCAGTTTCAAATGGCTCCAAAATGGACGTGGCACTGGACGCAGCTGAGGCAGTGACTGCTGGTGGTGGCAGTGCCTCTGTGATAACGTGTGTAGGAGAGGGTAAGAACGTGCTGCTCGGCATCTGTAAGAAAGGAATGAGAATATATGAGAAAAAAGCCCTGCAGATACGGAGGTTAAAGTAGGAGGAGGCAGTGGAGGGGCTCCTCGCACTGGAGTAGGGACTCCCTTGCAGTCCAGTGGAGAAGACCATGGTGATCCAGGTTATCTCCCAGCAACCCATGGGGGTTCCAAACTGATTAGGGCTGAGAGGTATAGGAGGGGGGGGAAAGGATTTATTATTTATTTATTTTACTTTATTTTTATTTGGGTTTTTTGTTTGTGTATATTACAGTTCTGTAAATAACTTCATTTTTTTTAAAGGGAAAAAAAAATCCCTGAGCTAAACCCTCATGCAATCATGTGGACATCTGGGTATCAGAGGTCACCTATGCCTCAGTGTACCCTTGTCTAAGGCCAAAACTTCACTGTTTCTGGCGTGTTGCTTTCGTAACCAAAAGGGCAGAAAACACTGAGCAGCAGCAGATACCACAAGGCCCTGTCAAGAGAAAGGAGTGGGAGGTGCTGATGGTAGTAATTTGAAACTAAAGTATTATGATTTTTGGAGAAAAATATATGAGCTTTCAGTGGTTTCCACCAGTAACTCAACTTTTTCTATGGAAAGGAAAAAATATTTTCTACATCAATCTAAAGTGAATGTTTACTGTTAAAGAGTTATTGCAGCATTTTAAAATGAATAGCCAGCATGATTAGCTGAGAATAAGGATAAAAAGAAATTGTCTTGGGACTTCTTCAAATATAAGCTGTCATCACTACAATGATGAGAGCTAAGTTCCCATTTCTGAAGACTGTGTAAGTGTTGTAAATGTGTTTTCATTTTGCCTTATTATAGGGTAAAGGGCGTCCTAACTTACTATTTTGGGACCGAGGCATTGAATCCCCTCCTTTTGTTTAAGTTACTATAGACAGCTAAAAGAAAGAGTAAAGAAATGGCTTTTGATAGTAGAGAATATCTTTAGGGATTCTTTTCAAATCACATTTAGAGGCTGCTAATACAATGCTAATTGCTTAAATTCATACCTGAAGGCTTTATAAATTTCACCATTAGCCTTGACTGTTATCAGGCGGTAATGATCTGATCCACAGCACTCTGCAGTCAGAAAAAAAAAGCAGCTTATTACCTCTGGGAGATTAAGTTGTGGACTGTAAATCAAATGAGAGGAGAGAGTTGCAGGTATCTGAGCTGGGTTACTTAGTCTTCATTGGGCACATAAGTCACATTTTTTGTTTCCATTCTTTTATCAGACTGTAGTGTAAATAACCATGATAACAAATACAAATTTCAGATTATGACTAGTCTAATATGTGATTAAAACACTGTTTGTGTTAGTATTCCTGCCATTTCTCATTTCCTAAAATACTCACCAGGAGGAAACAGAAAAAAGGCAGGAATACTTGTCTTGTGGATTTCTTTACCAGCTGTAATTTTAACGTCTGTGGAATTGACGCTACTGCAGTGCTCTATTGTTTGCTAACAGTGTTTTTATCTAACCATACTGGTTGAATTATTAGCAATGGGCATGTCAAGGCCCTAAGGATAATGAAATTGATGGCCGTTAGTACCAGCAATGCTACCTGTGAGGAAAATATACTGAAAAATTTAACAAGGAACAAAAAGAGTGCAAGCTCAAGAGCATAATCTAAAACTAAGGACTGTTTTAAAAGTCTGTGGTGAAACTAACGGTAATCAGCAAACGTCTGTGGAAAAGTATGCTTAAAATTGGATCAGTTACGGAAAACTTTCATATGCACGCCAGGTCATCTTGGGAATATGTTACTTTAAATAGGCATAAAACACATGCTGTATCAAAATGCCTTCTTTTTCATGGACTGTGTGTTGTAATCATATCGATGGATTAGCTTAGGTGAAGAGACTGACATCATTTAGTAAAATTTTCAAGTATTAACGTGTAATGAAATTGTTGGGAAACACTGCCATAAATTTACAGGCCCTAAGATGTACCACATATCTGGGAAATCTCACTTTGGCAAGGATTCCACACAGGGTAAGGAGATGAAAGAAATCACACTTTTTTTTTGTCTTTTTCTTAGATGCTTTCTTTGTTGCTATGCTGAGATGCTGTAGTCAGGCTGCTTGTAGAAGTCCAATACACGTGATGGCATCCTCTGTCCTTTAGCTGGAAGAATGAGGCACAGCTGTGTTAGCAGGTGTCTTTTCTGTGGGAGAGGACAATGGAGTAGTTGGAGAGCTCTGTTTAATGGGACTTAATGTTTCCAAAGATGCTGACAATAAAAGCTAAGCTTAAGTATATTTAACATTACATCTGAAAAATGTATTGGTTCTGCTCTTGTTTTCAGAGTTTTAATGATATTCTCAGGAGAGTTAATGCTCAGAGCCAAAACATTGTCCTTAATTTTCATTGTGTCACCTTGCATCATTCAAAATCTAAGATCATGCTCATTTTCTACTGTGAATAGACGTGGTCTAAGAATGTTTAAATACTGGCCGAAACAAATCAGGCAATAATACAATAATACAGAGTATTCTTGAGTCTCAGAAGTCCTGTGACATTTTTTATGTGAATATACTTGGCATTTCATAAATATTTCTTCAAATGCTGTGCAAAAACCCAGGAATATTTGTGCGTTTTCCAATACCATATAAAAAATATACTTTGTTCTCTCACCTCAAATCCAAATTCCTTTAGGTTACCACAGAATGAAGAATCTCCATAAAACTGCCTATTCTTTGCCTTTTTTTGTTCTCTTGGTTTTTGTTAGCATACTTGATTTAACTGCATTAATTCTCACACTAGAGACATTGTCAAAAAGTTAATTAATGGTTAGATTTTGCACTATTATTACATGCTTGACATACACTTTTAAACTTAGAAATTCCATTACTTGAATCCAAATCTAAATCTGAACAAAGGCAGTTTACGTATTTTGCTATGTCAGATTTCCAGCCAAGTGGTACTGAGGTCAGCTGGATTCACCCTCAGACTAAAGAGCAGATGCATGGCAGTGCCTGAACTTGCGAGGAAAAATATTGTTCCAAATTAATATGAATGGGCACAAAAATTGCTGTCTTTCTCACTAAAATGAGGTCCAGTATGCTCAGACTTTGAAGTGGAGGCATTCAGCATTTATGCAGTAATGCTGAGACCCAGCATGGGCTTGTGTGCTAGTTCAGTGGGCTTTTAGTCTACCAACAAAAAGGCAACTTACCTGCTCCCTCTGTAAAGCTGCGTATGAGAAATCTGAGAAATTGGATGGATGTGACCAAATACTTCTCATATGCAAAAGGCATGTTTCAACAGTAGCACCTTCCCATAGGGTGTCCAAAGGAATGAGATTGCTACTGAGAGTGGTGGTACCAGTGTTCTCCCCTGCTGGCTTCTCTTCCATTTCTGGGTTTCAAGTGGATGATGATGAGCTGAAGGAGTAAAGTATCATGTACTGATGTCTGTATAGCAGCAGCTTTGCACAAACCACTGCACAGAAGCAAATTTTCTGGGACAAAATAATCTTTAGAAGTTCCTAAAAAGAAAGGTTACTTGAAAAAAATAAATAGAAAACTAAGTGAGTAAATTACTGCTTGTGCAGTGAGCTGTGAGTACTCATCAGAGTTCAATTAAGGAAACACCTACTGAACTTTTCCTGTTGCTGAACTTAGTATTCAGGTCAGCTTTGGAGGGAAAAGCATCTGAGGTGAGCAAGAGAAATAAATTTGCACTGACTTTATCCTAAAAATACGAGGTGCTATTATTATATATAATATTTCTTTGCACTTCTTCCCCTGAACTAGTACAAGAACGTATTGCTCTTTAACAGGGATAGCTGCATACATAAGCACTAGAAAGAGTGCTCCACCTAAGTCATGATGCATGATAACACAGTCTTAATGGTTTTAATGATGTTGCAATCAATCTCTTTGAGATAGAATTTCTTTCCCAGTGTAGAAGAAAGTGGATAAGACTTCTCACGTCTTTCAGCAAATTAGCTGAAATATAAACATGTGAAAATATTGTCCTGAAGTAGAGCTTTGAGCTACTTTACCTTTTTCCCACTGCAAACATCTATTAGTTTTGATCTTATAAAAGACTTTCTTTTCTATGCTCCTTTGCCAAGTAATCCCTTTTGTGATCCCCTTTAGATTGTACTCAGGCTTACGTGTTTCTTCTCTCAGACAACATATTTTCATACTCTGAAGTGGGTGCCGACTTACACAGGGTAAAATTCAGTGTGCCCAGAAGAGGTTATATCCCAGCTGTCTCAGCTGACACATTTTTGAGAGCTACAAAACAGTGCATAACAGGAAAGGCTTCTGTTCATGTTTAGAGGTGGAGTTTCAAGGCTCAGAACAGAGGATATTAAAAATCCTGGGTGAGGCCCGATGTTTTCTCTTTTTGATGTTGCATTAAGGGGAATGTCTTTTTCTTACAGGCCAGCAGTAAGGGGCAATTATCTAACTGTCTAGTTATGGAAACCATGTGCAGGGAACATAGTATTCAATGCCTTAAAAACATACTTCCTTCCAGTGTCAATAAAACTGAACAACTATATATTTACTTCTTCCTATCCTGAGTGCCATTTCTAGCTACGGCATCAACCTCCTCCTCATTTTCTTCTTTCTGTAGAGTTGGTGTCAGGCACAACACAGCTGTTTCACTTTGACGTAAGTTCAGAAGTTCAAGAAGGAGTTCAAAACAAAGAAGTTCAAACGAAAGAAAGATATAGGACTTGTAAATCCCAATTCTGTGTTTGAAGTCAGGGTATTAAGGGAGACTGGACAACTGATGTCTAAAGAAGCTTGGGGGAATTATTTTTTTGGCAGGTAAGACTCACTAACTGTGCTTACGGAATGTGCCTTTTAAATCCCAGAACATATGAGTCACTCCTGTCTGGCTCATGGCAAAAGGCTAGGGAGGAATGATTTCTAAAACACGAAAAGCAAAGTGAGAGAAAATAGCATATGGTTAGTGCATTGACTAGAGCAGAAGCATGGAAAGTGTTGCTCTAGTTGCACACAGAATTCTTAAACTGGCTTAAGGTACTTCTGCTCTGTTATTTTTCCTTTCTTCTTCAGCAGAAGACAGGGTCAGGGAAGACAAAAAAGCTTTTCAGAAGCTTCTTATATTCACTGATGATTTACTTCATTTGCTGAAGTACCATTTCACCTTGGCAGTGAGTGGCAGTCTCTTGAAAGCAAAGCAAAAGTGTTAAAATCTATTTACTTTGCCTTAACTTTAAAACAGGCTAGTTCAGCTTTTTGGAAATCTCTTTTTAAAAATTTGTTGCTTGTTTCTTTTCCTATCAACTGTTTCAAGCAGAGGTTCAAACTCTAAAATGATGTTTTTAATGATTTATGTCTTATACCTGCAGTTTTTTCTGAAGAGCTGTGATTCCTAAATGGAAAATCAGTAGGCGAGATCCTATTGAGCATCCTAAGGTGGTTAATACTGATGTGCATGTCTTCTCTTAGATGTTATGCTGTAGAAACTGAAAAAGACATATTTGCCTTATAAACAGGAGAATCATATTATATTGCTTCCTTCTGCACTGCGAAAATAACCTTTAATTTTTTTTTTTTAAGATTTGACACAGCCATGTATGAATTTTGATCTTTGAATCATTTGCTGTGACACAGTTAGTGCTTGCGTGTGATTCTTGAGATCACCAAGGCTCTTCTGATACCTAGCCTTCTTTTTCTTAGACAAAAAATGCATGTTAAACACTCAGAAATGCACCGGTGATATGGAAGTTTCAGTTTTAACTTGGAAGTTTCCTTTTCCTTTTTTTTCCCACCTTTTTTTCTTCTATCTTTGATTCAGTACTTCTATATTATCTACTTTTTGAGATTTTTGCTTTCATTGAGCCTGAGATTTATTTTATTGTACTATTCTCATGAATTATTAGTTAATTTCCTAGCTTTCCTCATTAAAAAAAAGAGAAGGAAATTGTTCAGTCTTCTGAAGGAGACCTTTGGAGGGATCAACACACAGAACTAATCTTACACCCCTGCTACAAACTCTTTTATGATGAGGAAAGTTCTTTTAAGACATAGTCTTGATGCTGGCCTATATTGAATGGATATCAAGAAAATTGTTTTGTTAAATCCCATTATTCTGTTTCTCTGATTTGAAGAGCAAACATTCACATCATTTGCAGTGTGGGCTAGAAGTTCATGTGTGAAGAGAATAAAGTGATGAAGGGCGGAGAGGCAAAGCAGAACCAAGCTGCGGAAGTGGCTGCCAGAGGGACTGTAGAGGCAAGCAGCTACTGCAGCCTGTGTCTCAGGAGCAACCCTGTGGAAATTGAATTCATGGTTGCCATGGAGGGCTAAAGGCGTATCATGAAGACCATTTGAGGAAAGCTGCTGAATAGCAACTGCAGATCTGTTAGGATGGAAAAAAGAGAGGAAGAAAAGGTAGGCTGGAAGCCATTCCTCTCCCTGAAGTTTAATGGAGTGAAGATGTCCGTGAGAAAGGTTTCTGATACTGAGGCCTTTCCCAGGCATTTGGCTGTTAACAGTGGAATTTACAGTCACTAACTGTTGGTAAAAGGGATCCGAATTTCAGAGTATCCCTCTCACCGCTGCACTCCAGGACTCCTACCATCAGACATCAATGGTGGAGACAGCAGGGAGTGTTGCAGAGGACATCCAAAGAGAATCTGGGCTGAATTGTTGGGCAGTTCATTATTTCTTTCTAAACAACATGAGTTTTTTTCTCCATATGGGCCAGGGTAGTATATAGAGCCTGTTTCCTTCCTTAGACATATTTGTTGAGCCTGTTCCTTTATCCCGCTTTTTCTCTAAAAAGTCAGGACATTTTCTGAAGAAATATCCAAGCCTCTATTTCCTTAAATAATTTCAGTGCAGAAGATATGATGGTTATGATATAGAAAATCGAATAGATTTGTCTGTTTATTGTCCTTGGACCTTCTAAGCTAAAGTGAGTCCCAGTTACTAGAATCATTATGGACAATTTTGTATTTAAATGAAACAAACCAACCAACCAACCAAAAAAAAAAAACAAACCCCGAAAAACCGGAGCAAAGCCAAAACCAAAACAATAAACTCCCAAAGAAACCCCCAAAAAAATTAAACAAAACAAGACAAAACAAACAAAAATCCCCCACCAAAACCGAAACAACAACCACCCCCCCAAAAATGGAAACAAATCATCTGATATCTAACATCTATTTAAAGAAAGCTTTCACAGAGCTGTAAAGGCATTCAGAGTATTACATGCCCTGTCTCTTCTTCTGACTCCTGACTGTGTGCTGCTCTCTGATTCTGATCATGTGGCACATCATTAGTGTAAGGTACGGAGAAATGTTACAGTTTGCTGTTTTTAGAGGAACTAGCCAAAAGAGTCAGTCCAGTTTGCAGTTTACATGAAATAAAATAAAGCACTGGATTATCTGGGGTTTGTTGCAAAATCTGGGGATGTCAAAATTGATTGTTCCATGTGAAAATCATTCTCCTGGCTTTCAAAATCTGCCCTCACTTGAAACTAATACACTTAAGCTGAGTTTGTTAATTCACCTTGTGAACTGTAAGGAATCACCTGTGGCTTCCACCAGAAAGCTGATAGACTCTAGAAATGCCTGTGCTCTGATGAAACGATGCTCCGTCTTTCATTAAGTTTAATGCCTAGTGATGTTGCACTGATTTTTTTCCTCAGGCCTGACAGTTCTATCAGTCATAACAAAACTGCCTGGGGTGACTGAGTAGGGACTTGCAAGACAGCTTGCCTGAGATCTAACTATCCTGTGTTCCCATTTGTATTTTTTTTCAACCTCTAAGCTTTTTTCTGTGGCATACTGAATTTGTTTTACAACTACACAAAAACGTGAAATAGGTCTGTTATATAAGACTTGTTGCTTCTCTGGTAACATGCCAGAAAAACCCAACCAAAAAACCTGAAAGGTTGATAATCTGGTTCTGGGGGAAATCTTGTGACATTTAAAAATTAGTATAATTAAATTTCACACAAAGAGAAATTATTATACAGTTTTATTTATACGTATTTATATATATACCTGGTTTAAATGCCATATTTAGTTACAAGGCTTAGGAAAGGAACAAAGCCTTATGATGTCCCAAGAGGAAAGTATTTGGTAACAACTGTTGTCACGTGAAAAGAGGAAATTTCCTTGACATTTCACTACAAAATGTGTCCTGAATTTTACAGTAGCTAAATTTCAGAAGTTCTAATTGACTTGAATAACATTTTACATGCATTCATAAAATATTGAAGTGGGTCCATAACTCCTCAAAACCATGTGTTACTGACCTGATTTTAGGAAGAAAATTTTGTAAATGATGGTTTAAAAGTCTCTGTACATGAAGTAGCTTATTTGTAAATTTGGGACAATGCTGCATTAGGAAAGCATTATGGCGATTATTCAACTAATATTAAATGAGTTTAAGAAAAAAGATAGGCTAAAAAGTGTGGAAATGGAAAGAATCGAGTTACCCAATAATTTAAGTATTTCTTCTAAATAAAATTTCATTCCTGAGTATACTTATTTTGCAAAGAGGAGGTAATTTTCCTAATAAAGGTCTGAAAATTTCTCATATTTTGTGCTGTTCGATATATTTTATATACTGTAATGCTCCAGTTATTTTATTGCAGATGAGCAGCTGTTACTATTTATTGGGCAAAGAACATATATTATAGGCATTTCTGGCCCAGTGATTCTGGTACTCGCCAATTCAAATCCCAAGACAAATAATTTCAGTGTCAGTTATGCAGGACATACTCTGACACTACAGTTGGTAAATAGAACATAAAATGAACAGATAAACCCCTAACAACCATCAAAACAAAACCATAGTTGACTGCAGAGTGTGAACATAAGATGGCAAAGAAATTAATTGCTGTCATTGTCTGCTGAGTCCTTCCCCGTGGCACTGGATGGAAGGTCTGCAAGATTTCCAGGTGCTGCTCAGCCATGTGCCAATCACTGCTTTGACAGACCTCTGAACTGTTGCAATGGTATTAGTCTTAGGGGATATTTTCTTGTTCCTTTCCAACCTTAGCGGGAATTGGCAATCAGATGTGGAAATAAATAGATTCAACACAATTACTTTTGCCAGTTCCTTGAGACAGCTGATACTCCACGGGCATGTTTTAATCTAGGTAAACTGCCCATGTTTTTCTCTTTTGAAGAGGGATTTCAGTACACAGGGGCCCTTTCTTTGTATTTTACTGCAGCTCAGTATTCTGACATCTTTGTTTTATATCTAAGTATTTATTTGGAAAAGTACTTGAATCAAGAGTTAAAGTCTTACTCTACTTCCACTGCCACTTCCTCACAATATGTTGTCAGAATGATGATGGCAGGCACAGGACCTCATTGTTTTGCTCCTGAGGCATGTCTGTGTGCATGAACAGGAAGAAAAGGGAATCAAGCACTCACTGTCCCTTGGGGAACACTCCAGCCACAAAGCTATCACAGAAAAAGAAATGTTACGCCTCTACCCCCCCACTCCCTCCTTCAGGTAACTTTTTGAAAGTGATAACTGGAACAGCAATTCACTGTGATACATTGAATTTAACTGAATACTTTCTGGATTGAGCTCCCAAAAATGATTTTGGCAGGGGAATGTCTTGTTTCTGGATCCTGCTGTGGTATTGGGATTTGGTATGCTCTGCCTAGTTAAGACAATTTAAGTGCAATTTAAGCCGATAGATCTGAAGAGCAACAAACCACTGATGGATTCTGCTTACTAGCAGTTGAAAACTGTGTTTTTCAAAGTAACTGTTTTGTATTTGAATATCTAATTCCATCCCACTCCAAATGACTCATTATTGAATGAGCAGGAGGAAATTTTGCAGGTCTTTCACCCAGCTGCAGGACCCCGAAGAAGCCCATAGCATCTTTTGGCACCATTCTGTGTCCCACATCTGTGTAAGTGACGTAGCTTCCTTAACAGAGCTACATGTTACTGTCTGTCTCCCATTATAATTCTGCATTAACCCACATCAGAGCTTTGTCTATAAGAAAAAAAATCTAAAAGCACCATCTTCACAATGATTTCAATTATTATCTTGGCTCACAAAGGCAATCCCTGCTACAGGTATTTCAAAACTATCTCAGAGAGCACAACACATATTCTTTGTATTCTCTGCCGTGTGTTGTCTTTGGGTTCTGGTAGAATGATGGTTATTGACTGATACCCTAGAAACAAATACTTTTTTTATCTTTTTAATAGTTCCATTAGGAAATAAATAAAAATTATTTTTTAAGCTGTAAATAGGACAGAAGAAGAAAGAAGAAGAGGAAAGAAGAAGAAGGAGGAGGAGGAGAAGCAACAGCAGCCACTTGTTTCTTAGAAGTCTGAGGAACACTAGAATAAGAATCCACCTGTAGGGTACTAGACTGAAAATATGATTTTTTGGTTTGATAAGTCTGAGAAAACTACAACTATTTTCTCAGAAATTAACAAAAGTCCATTTTACCCCAGTTGGTTCTTAAACATATTGCTCTGGCCCATACAGGTCACAGAAAGCCATGAAGAAGAAATCCCACTCAACCCAGTTTGCCTCATCACTCTAGAATAAACTATTTCTGTAAAAAATTCTAAAATAAAATTCAGACAGATTAATGACTTTAAATTAATCTTTAAAAAGTTGTGTAATGAAACTTTCAAGGAGTTCATGGTTGCAAATATGAAAAATAAAAAAATAGTATTCATGCAAAAGTTCAAGCATTTCTGCCTGCACAGAAGCTCAAGAGAGGTTGCAGAATATTGTCAAAACACTAAGAAAAGTTGATGAATTTTAGAAAAATAAAATTATATTACCGGGTCAGATACAGGAAGCAATGAATCAAGAATAAAGAGAATACACTAACTGGGGTATGTCATGGACAGACTCATACAGGAACAGTGAAGTCATAATGTATCTCATTTATCTTTCCTGAAATAACAATTGACAGACTTCATCCTCAGGACTGTATCGTAGTCAGAAAACCTACTCCTGAGACATTAAGTCACTCTTATTTTAGTCAAAAATTTAACCTTTCTGCTCTTTTTCCAAACCATTTTTTCCTCTCGTTCTGCATAATCACTGAACTCATCAAAAGCACAAAAATTTGGCTAAAGTAGACTCATGGTTTTGTGCTCATCTCAGTTTTGCCTTCAATACTAGTGTTGCTTTGGAAGGGGCAAGATGGGTTTCACGGTCAGCTTGGGTGTAACACTGACTGACTCCATTGTAAAAGTACAAAATCACTATTATCTCTTCATGGCTCTTGGCATTCTGCTTCTTGGTACTTTTCAGACATTGTTTTGGTCACCAGAATGATATGCAGGACAACACGATGGTTCCTAAATATTCCTGATGTCCTAATTCCAGTACAATAACTTGATAACCAATGATATATTGCTTCAACCATTTCAGTTATTCAGATTTGCAAAAAAACGCAATTTGGTATGTGAAAATTTAAAATGTGTGCAATAGCTAATCCTCACATGAAATTATTGGTAAAGGAAAATGATGTGAATCAGCCTGGAACGATTTGGGCATCCAAAACCACTGCAATATCATGAGATTGTATGCAGTCTGAATACCAATGGACCAGCATTTTAAAGTGCGAAAGTCAGATGAGTTTTTGTTACACTGTTGAATTCATTTGCTGGGGAACAACTTTCTCCAGCAGTATCATTTATCTCTGTGCTATACAAAATCAATGTGGGCAGCAGTAAATAACTCCTGATTCCAGTTACTGTAATGAAGCTGCTGGAAAATTCAGTGGAAGCTCTCAACCAGCTTTCAGCAGTACTTGCATGGAAAACTTGCAGAGCACCAGCAAGTGGGATGAGCAATATTCTGACTTAAAAAACTTTGACTCCAGACAGCCATTTCCAGTCTGTATTCAAAGGAAAAAAAGTCAGTGTTAAGATCAGGTTATTACAACTATTACAGAGATGCCTCTGCCTGTATTAAGGGCAAATTAGGCTGTATACTGAAGTCAGTAGTATGGATTTTATTTAATAGCAAATGTGAGGGGGAGAGAGAGAAAGATAAAGGGGAGCGGAGAGGGGAAGAGAGTGACAGAAAGGCAGAGTAATTGAAACATGTCACCAGTCCACGGATTCTGACAGTGTCCATTTAGTCCTCTTCTTCTGATCTTCTCAGTGGTGAGAGTCCCAGGAAACATAGAGTTCAATGGATTAATATATGCTCAGGACAGGTGGGAACACCCAGATACCTCCCCTGTGGTGTGTATGGGAAATTTTAGTCTCTTGTAACAGACTCTGGATCTGCAGCAACACTTGGATCACATGGAGTCCTCTGATGCAAGACCTCAGGAATCAGTCTGGGTGGAGCTTTGGGGGTCTTTGACACCATGGTTTATGACACCTCCTCAACTGCCTCTCACGTAAATGTCCTGTATGTATATGTCCTTCATGGGCTGAGGGGGGAATTTTACAACTGAGATAGTTTGTGTAAGGGAAGATGGGAGGTTACTCCCTCTGTCTTAAGCCGGTCAGAGGTTATGCCATCACACCCCCAAAAACTTGCTTTCTTCCCCCTCAGCTGGGGGGGACTGTGTGCAAACCTGGCCTCAGCAAATTAGTCTGTGGGTTTCAGTGGTCACAGCTTCTTTATACAGCTTTGCCATAATGGGCAAAATCCTTCAGGGATCTTAGCGATGTTTAAGCCATTATCCATTTCAGTCTCTTGCACGCAGCAAGAATATAGGTTTGGTTTAGATACTAGGAAAAAATTGTTTACTCTGGGAGTGGCGAGGTACAGGAACAGGTTGCTCAGAGAAGTTGCAGATGCTGCATCTCTGGAAGTCTTTAAGGCCAGGTTGGATGGAGCTCTGAGCAACCTGATCTAGTGCAAAGTGTCCTGGTCCACAGCAGGGCGGTTGGAACTAAGTGATCCTTAAGCTCCATTCTAATCCAGGACATTCTGTGATTCTATGATTCTGTGATTCTATGATTCTATGATTCTATGGAATATTTTGATGTACAAACAAAATACACTGGGGTTTTTTTGTTGTCTCTTTTTTTTTTTTTTTTAATGATGTGAATGTTTCAGAGACTCTTCTGCTAAAGAACCATTTTATTCTAGAGATTAATAACCTTCCTGTTCTCCTCTTTTGTCCTGTGGGAATTGCACGTGACCTCAAAAAATAACCCAAACCACAAAACTTTTTTTTTTTTTTTAAAGTGATTAGGGAAGAGAATTGTACATAAGGGGAACCACTTTCAAATGTAATGTCAGGAAAACTGCTGCTGTTTCATCCTGGCACTACCCAGCATTGGCAACTCTTATAGTGACTAAGTTAAATAATCTACTGAGAAAAGTATACAGACGAGCTCTTTTTTGTAATGTTACCTGAAAGATGACCTGTGCCAGAGCCCTGCCTTGACATTTACACTAGTTCTGTACAATTATTTCCACTGGTTTTGTCACTGATACTTATATTTTCTGTTGCCATACATTGGTCTATATTGTACCGCGATGCATTGACGCAGTTTTTTAATAAAGAAAGGGCTATTAAATAGCTCTTCTAAAAATACTTTTAAAATGAAGTTCATCCTTTCAAATGGGCATCTGGATGCTATTACAATCAATATGGTAAAAAACATGTGTTGGAGTTTAAAAATAAAATCAAATTTTTTGTCTATATATCTAGAAAAGAGAACAATAAAGTGAACACTTCATGATTGTTCTACTCACAACTTTTCTGGTTTGGCAAGAACAATTAAAAGGGCACAAATCAGATATCTCAGCATGTGGAAGCATCTTCTCCTTTAATGGATGTGTAAATGTATGTAAATATGTCCTTTTATCCCCAAGAACATCTGCTGTACATGGGGATTTCTGTTCACCAGTTAGACATGCTACAGTAATTCAGTATAAGGTTGCTCATATTGCTTTGATGAAAATCTTGTGTGTCCTCCCCTGCATTCATGATAAAATCTTATACACATTTCTGAGATGCAGTGTCCATGCTTCTCATATTAAATGTTCTTCTGTGCCTACCAATGATGTGTGCAAAAGCACTCTTAAAAGTGTCTCCATCAGAGGATATCCACAACCATTTTTGTGAAGATAAAAGACAAATAGGGACATTGATGATTTTATTAAAATGATTTTAAATGTTGGTTGGTTTTTAAGGAATCAAAGAGTTTTGTCAAGAAAAGCTGAGGAAAACAAGCCTCCTTTCCCCAGTGAAACTGAGGTTTAACAAAATCAGGCAACACACTTTTTTTCAAAGGTTCAGTGTTCTTCTTTTCCTTTTAAATTTCTGTTACTCTGGTCACCTTGCAGACATGACATAGAAAAAGAGTAAAAATGAAAGAAGACTGAGGGAAGAAAAAGGAAACAAAAGAGAAAACTAAAACTACTCTGAAAGTTTCATATTTTAAAAGTATGGGTCTTAACTAATTTCAGTGGAAATACCATTTTCAGTCTTACCTGATTTGCCATCATGGAAAATAATTATGAAATAAACATTACCTCTAGACTGTACTATAGAAAGCCTGATCTCAATTTGCAAACAGATTGGAGCCGCTCATATTTAAACTGATTGAGATTTGAAGCCATTTGGACAAGTTGACCTTTGAGTTATATAGTACAAGGAAGAAAATTAGTGTTTAAAATTCTACTTCAGGTAATGAATAATTCATGGTGATGTTTAAGTGTCTTGAAGAAATAAATAAAAAATATTAATTTCAAGAGCCTGAGATTGAATAATAAAGTAAATACTGTTTGAGATAATTTCATCAGATATATTTTAATGAACACTGCTGACAGAATTATCTTCCTTATTTGGAAGGAAAGAGGAAAACCTGTGTGTCCTTTAAATGTGACTCAGGACGTTAGAATAATAAAGAATGTCATTGTATGAAATTAAGACACAGAGCAAATTTTGAGACTCATAAATATAGATATTCAATATAGATAAATATATATAAAAATTTTTCAAGAAATATATGAATTTTGTATTAAAAATTTATAGAATTGTATATTTATTTTATGTACATTATACATATACCAGCTGATCAGTGGTACTGTTTGCTGTGATTTGAAATGCAGAAAAGAAAGTGGCAAAGAAAGGTTAGTAGGGAAGACCAAGCAGTTATGCAAGTAAATAAAAAATGCACTTGCTCTAAGAGGAGTAACCTACTACAATGTGATCTGTATAAAACAACCAAAAGGCTTTGTGAAAAGTAGGCTCTTTCTTTTTTTTTTTTTTTTAAATGGAATAATGCAATTACTGATGTTAAAACCAGCAATGATAAACTGAAGGGGGAGAAGACTTAGAAATAAGAGCTGATTTTAATGTAGCATGAACTCTTTTCAGCATTCCTCGTCAAAGCAAAGAGTAGAATATGGTTAAGTGGTTCCCCTCGTTGAATGATGCCATATTTAAGGAGGAAAGCAACGGCTGGAATGTTTTCGGTTTTTTTTTCTGGTGCTCTTTAAGGAATTGTGAAGCTTCAGTAAAAAAACCCCATTCTGCCTCCTCTTTGCTTCTTGTGTTAGAGCAAAAGCCACAAAATGCTGACACAAGATCTACTGTCCCCAGATTTTCAGTTCAGCTGATCAGGATAAATGACAGTAGTTTATAGGAGTTGAGGTTCTCTCATCCCCCTTATCCACATGATCTTGTGCTTGTGTCTTGTTCATCTGCACTGTCCTTCACTTTTAAAATAACAAGATTTATTTTTTTACAATAACTTGATTTCTTTTATTATAATGTGATGTCTTTCTTACTAATTTCTTTACATATCCTCTTTTGGAGGGGGAATGTTTTGTGCCCTGGACTTCACCAGTTGTGAAGTAAGAACAATAATATTTCATTGTGAAAAAACTATATTTACAGTTGGAAAATGCATATATAATCATTCCTTTTGCCTTAATTTGCTAAATAACATTGAGGTATTTGCTATATTGCTCTGCCACATGCACGCTCTGGAATAGCAAAGCATGGACATGGACATTATTAGTAGTATAGGTACTTCAATAGTAGTCTTAAAAATAATGTAGTAATCTTAATAATAACAGATATATTTTAGCATCTAGAGCATTAAATTTAATAGAGAATTAGTATTATGAATATATATATTTGATACTTCTCTTCAGAGTTGCACAATGTTTGGGGCAAGGTTCATACTTTCTGCGTATTGCCTAATTTGTTACGCTTCAGTGCAGAAAAGAGTAATGAGCAAAGGCATGTCATTTAGAGCCAGATGGAAACATAAATAAGCTCTGTGTCATGGTGTTCTCAGCTCTCTTCAGACAACCACAGTGCTCCTCACCCCCACTGTTTTCGGAGCTTTTATGTTGACCAGTATTTTTAGTGCAAAATCTCACACTGGAAAAACCTGCTGTTTTATGTAGTCCATTTCTTCAAAGGAAATATTGTTTCATAATAAATCTGAACAACACTTTGGTAGAAAACAAGAAAATCAATATTGTAACTGCATGCTCAGGGAAATGGATATGATAATTTCACCACCTTTATATGCTGTAAAAGAAAAAGTATCAGTGCTTATTTTTTGACAGGAAATATTTATTCACACAAAATTGCGCAGACCCAATGACTTCAGCTGACTACGTTTTCTTCACAGTTAATCCACTCCAGCAAATTGAAAGGCCTGTAAAATGTGTGCACTTGGAAGGACTCCATCCCTTACCTTGACAAAGTACCTTAATGCTCCTTAGTTTAAGGGAGGATCAGTTCCTTAGGCCTATGAAAGGGCCATTCGTGTTTGTCAGGGCCTTAATCTCAAGTTTTCAAGGGCACAAATGTTCATATTTGCAGCATAAGGAGGCATGGCCATACCTGTAATAATTACACTAATGCTGTAATAAGGAAAATTGGATGGAGGTCACATGCTATATGTATTCTCATTACTTTGAATGTTTTGATTATCAGTTAGGCCGTTCATTTGGAAAAATACATTTAAACTGTGGTGACAGGGCTTAGAGGTATATTCCATTTACATACTGGTTCAGTTGTGAGGCATATTATTAGCTAACAATTACAATTTTTGTTAATACATTGTAATCAAAATCTAAATTTTATATTCAATAATTGAAGTGCAAGGTTAAAATAAGTAAAACATCCTTCTTCTGGTGTAATTGTGCTAACCAAAACACACATATGATTATCCCTGGTAAGTTTATAAAATGTGAACTCCATTAAAAGTAATCTGATTAAATTGTGAAATTAATTATACCCAGCTCCAAAACTGGGATTTTCCATGCATGTTAATGAGTGATGCATCCTGTATTCTTGCTCATTGTAGTTAAAAAAGCTGAAAATTCTGTACCTTAGTATTGCAGTACAGTCTTGGTTTGCTGAACATTTAAAGGTTCCGTTGGAACAATTTGACTATCTATACTTACCCTGTAATATAATATACGAGCTACAATGCCCTAGTGAAAATATCTTTAAAACTGAAATAATCAGTGCAATATAGGTAGATCAGATTATATGTTGTCTTTCATTTTAAGGGATTTACCTTAATTTTTCATTCACCTAAAGGACTAATGCACTTGGTTTAATACTTAAAATAATTATTTTCTAGTGCTGAAAGAAACTCACTGAAAAGAGAATGAGCTGGCATAGACAATGAATCTGCTATGGATCTTCTTGTGGCTGGGAGGTCTGTTCTACATAATTACTTTAGTAGAAGAACTTGAAATAGCAAAGTAATAAGTCTTCAAAGCTCTCCTGTATCAATAGATACGATTAAAAGCTGTCTTTCCTTATTTAATGCAAAGAATGGAGTATGGAATTTGTTGAGGATCATTCCTTTTCAGGAAAAAAAATGAGTAATGAGTATTCTCCAATAATTTAATATTATTAAAGGAGTCCTTTCATTTGGGAAGTTTTCTGAAGCAGTCTTTGAATTACTGCAGAACAAAAAAGGGCAAAGTGAGCCAAGATAATCTCATTTCATGTTGCTTTCTCAGGGATATCCTTCAGTTTTGAGACACCTGGCAACTAAGACCTAAGCCAAAGCCCAGGAAAGATGCTATAGCATCTACTTGCTGGGAGAAACTTTTCTGTCAACAAGAATAGAAAGGAGACTTGAATTCTTTATTGAGAGAATAAAGTGGAAATTTTGTTCTGTCTCCATTTCTCAAAGCAAGGTGACCTCATTGACCTTCTGCCTTGTAAGTCCTTAGAAGGAAATTCTTTAGTTCTCACATTCACTGACATCGCTCCTAGCACGCTTGACACATTTGTGCATGTTCCTGCTGTTTCTGCATCATACAACTGCATCATGTTCCCTTTCAGTCCTGTTCGACAATTCTTGCTACAGCTTAACAAGACCTTAAATGATTTTTTTTTAGCATTTAGACTTTAAATTTTATTCTGGGATTAAGAGGCCGTTGTAATCAAAATTGGGAGATCCTTATCCCACATGTAGATGGAGTCAGAATTCACTGGCATTGAATTTGGTTTGGTTGTAAGAAAATGTATATGGACATGTAGGAAAGTGGGGGTTCTCAAGAACGGTTTAGAGAAATGTCTGTCAGGAATCATCCAACAGCACTTTCTCCAGAGGTGTGATGGAGAGCAGTGCAGAGGGTGACCTGTATGATCTCAGATTTCCTCTCATCCTACACTTCTGTAGGTTATGTGCTCTCTTGAAGCCAATTATTTTATAGACTCAATTATTTGTCCAGTACAACAAATCTCATGTCTTTTTGGCCAACGTTTATCCAATCGGGCAAATTCTGTCATGGATTAAAATCACACATCTGGACTACATCCATTACATTCTAAGGGTTCACTCAGCATTCCACATCTGCAATGCTAGTTGGGATACATGCACACACATGTGCACAGAACTGTGTTCTAATGTAAACATAATATCCTTACAAGAAAGCTGCTAAGAAAACGTTAGCCACTTATTTCTGATATATTTTAAATTACCATGCCCGTTTCCAGAACTCTCACTCTTAGAGGCAGCTAAACCCAACAGAGTAGGTAAAATCTCTCCTTCTACCTTTCAATTCAAATGAAGCATAGCAGAAGATAAATAATTTTGTACTGTACATGCAGCCATCTCAGACATCAGAAAAGGGCGAAATAGTTTTCTGGACATTGTGGTTTTTTACCAGGGTCCTTGGTTTACAGGTGTACTTTTCTTTCTTTGCCAGAGACCTGCCAATTTATTCCAGAAAAAGGCTGAGAAATGATAAGAGGAGAAAGAATACATTTCAAATCTGGAACCCATTGTAAGTGCAGTACATTTCATAAACAGGACACTTTACGTAGGAGATGTATGTTTGTACAAGTTCATATATCACCAAGAAATATCGGCTTTTCACTTTCAGTGAGGACTCTGAACTATTCTGTTTTAATTATTTAAACATCTTTTAGTTGTGTCTTCATCTCTGTATACTTTATATGTCTGGGGAATGCTGCTGTTTATCACACCCAACATCCACTTAATGTTGATGTCAGAGTGGGCTGCAGGGCAGAGACTTGTTCTGTCTCCCCTCATGGATAATTTACTGCTGTGTTGTCTCATTCAGCCCTTCTCTTACCAGAAATGGAGGGACAAGGAGAATTTCTTCATCTGAAAAGAATGAATTTGTTTTATCCGCATGATAGCACAGTCTCCAGAAGGCTAAGAAGTCCTGTTTAAAGTAGCAGAGGAGTATTCACACTCTCAAATCAGGTGTCTGGATGTTGAGCACAGGCTTCTGCTGTAATGAGCATAGTTCAGTAGAATTTTAAAAAATATGAGTGTTATGGATTTATTTATTGTACTGAGGATTTCAGCTCTAAAAACCTACATGTGCATCACAGAAGGGCTGAGGTGGGAAGGCACCTCTGGATATTGTTTGTTCCAGCCCCTTTGCTCATCCAGAGAGGGATATCCCATCAGGTTTTGAGTATCTCCAAGGAAAGAGACTTTACAACCTCTCTGGGCAACCTGTGCCAGTGCTCATTTACAAGTGAAATTATTGAATCTATACTCGTGCAACTATTAAATGTATCCAAAATAGATACAACAGAACGTGTAACACATGCCTATATGACACTTTCTACAAGCTGTATTAAAAAAAAAAAAAGAAGAAAGGGAAGGAAAATAAGAAAAAGCACGTTAGTTCTTGCGGAAAAGCAGCAATATTAGAGTACTGTTGTATACAATGCAACAAAGCAGTACCCACAAATAGTCAAATGAAATACTACTTGGTTTGAAGAAAACAAAAGAGGATATTCAAGTCCTTTGCTGGGGGTTAATTTGAAGAGTGTACTTTAAAGGATAAGCAGATGGAGAAGTACTGGCATAAAAATAATTTTATGTAAAACTCTACAAGCTGCTTTTGTCACAAAATTAACTGCCTTCAAAATAATGTTTACTATATTTCCCACAGGTGGAGTAATGCTTGAAGCTATTACTTGGACATAATTTCAGTGATCAAATAAGGCTTTTGTTATTAAAAAAAATTAGAATTATCATTTCCATTATTTGTTACCCTTTGGTAGTTTTTGTAGACTTTGAAAGGAAGCATACTATATTTAAAATAAATTTTTCATCACTGCATATTACTTAAGGGTCATAGCGAAGCGTCTTTCAGAAGAAGAATGAAAGTTTGTGTGGCAAAGTTTCTTCTCTGGAAAAAAATTTTTCGTGGTACACAGGAAACAGAGGAACACAATTGACACAGCACATCCATGGTACTGGAGACTTGGGCTTGACAAATGATCCAGGGTTTTGCTTTATAATTCTGTTGGTCGTATGACTAACAGTCAGCACAATCTTTACATCTGGATGTAAGATGGAGAAAAATGTAAAATGGAGAGAATGAAACTGGGATTCACTTGTAAGGCCTTGGCCTCTGAGGGAGAATAAAACAGAGATTATATATTGTCATTGACTGTACAATTTATCGTTATGTGTGTCTGATACAAAGGTTGTATACGCAATGCACATTGCAAATTCCCTATGGGCTTCATTAAATGGCTCAGTTGTTTTGAGCTATGATCCTGTTAAACTGAGATGTTTAAATCTAGCCTAATTGTAACATTCTGAATTTTTCTCTTTTCTTCCAATCCATTTTCTGTGGGATTTGCTTTATAGCAAAATTTTGAGCACAACACCGATTGGATATGTTCTATCAAAGCAAGGAGGATGAAATATCTGGGAAATGATGATCATATCCAGTAGCCTACTTATTTTAATCATGCATAGTATGTGTTTAAGATTTCCAAGGATATATTCATACATTGTGTACTTGTGCATATATCTATACACATGTATCTATTTACTGTAAATTGGTAGATTTCTGCCTGTTCTTCATAGTCCAGGGGCAGATTATTCAGTCACAGATCAGCAATGCACTTACAGTGTTAGCCACTGTTCTTTTCCATTAGCCATTTGAAAACAGAAAGGTGTGTCTCCAAAGCCCTCCAATTGCACATGTATGGGTATTATAGATACTATATATGCATATATGTGCCAAATATATCTCCATATACACATATTATAAATATATATATGTTAACATATATGTGTATTTAAGTACAGTTTGGAACATTGTTGCCTCAGCTGCTATATTCTCTATTAAAAATGAACTTTTGCAACTGCTCTTTTAGTTGATTATAGAATTTGCAGATTTAATGGATGATAAAATTGATTGACTATATCTAAATTAGAGAATTTCTAGACATTTTGTAGTTTAATTTGCATGTGCTTCTTGCTACCCATGTTGAATTGACATTGAATACTAGAATGGAACTAGTCCAAATGAAATAAAATCATATTAAATTTAACAAAAAATAAAAATATGTACACTCTTTGTACCACAAATAATTAGTCAGTGAAACTGCTTGTCAGAAAATACTGTGGATAATTGCCTAGTAGTATGAAAACAATTGGATTTACGACTCATATTGTACATAATTGCATTAGCTAAGCTGGAAATGTAGAATGGATACCAATAGCCATGATGTGTGATAAAATATAAGCTTACTCATTTAACAGAGTTGAAAGAAATATTCCCCAAAGATATGTGATTGCATGATTATCAATTATGTATTTGGACAGGCGTAGATTTTAAGGCCAGGAGGACTCATTCTAATTATGTCATCTGGTTAGATGATGATTAGATGTTACAAATGAAATAGTGATCAGTGGACTAATCTTGGGATCTATTTGTTTACATCTGTACATCCCTTAATTTTTTCCCAAAGCATTTCACAGATACACATTTCAATTCCTTTTTGATATGAGGCATCAGTGTTTGAAAATAAAGCACTTCCATTTTATAGGCAGATTGTCTGCAGCCCAAATGGGTATTTTTTTTTAAAGATAAATGTTTCTATTTTAATTTACATCAAAACAAATCAGACTTGCAAGATGTAATGATTAGGAAAGAATTCATACAGTAGGTCTATATTTGTACTTCAGTAGTCTAGATTTTGCTGTTGTTCTAAAGACAAAGATGCTTCAAATTGATGTAAAATTAAAATAACTTGTATGCAAAATTATTCATAATGGACAGTAGGTTCTACAGAGAAATAGTTACCATAAAGGCATAAAACCTGAATTTATGCAAGTAATACACATATTTTTGTGGTTTATCATCTTCAAGGGAGTACATAGTTTGATAACCTCATGCTGTATAAAACTTAATTAAAGATGTTCTTTAACACTTGGGCTTTATCTGTGTCTGTTGGTTGATTTGAGCCCCATTTTTCTTTTTATTTCCTTCTTTTACCATCTTGGCTTCTTTTAATTTTCATTTTGCTTGTTTATCCTTTTGTGTCTGCTTTGTATCATATTCTGTTATTTTCTTTCTATATAATTGCTTCTACCTATTCATCTATTCCTTGTTCTATGACTCAAGGATTATTTCATTGCCAAAATCTTTCTTTCCTATAATTTTTTAAGAGCACTCTTTGATCCTCTTGTCCTTGAGCTTCACCCTGTGCCTCTTTGATGAGCCTTTTTCCACATTTACCTTTCTCCAGCTATGGGATCATTAGCTTTCCCTCTGCTTTCATTTCGTGAGCTCAGCATTTGGTGTGTTTTGAGTTCTGCATGTATAATCAATGAATCAATAACTGCTGGATTCTCACATGCAGAAAATTGAGCCTTTTTCTAAAATTCAGAACAAGCAAAGCTTTCCTTCTCCCTTCCCTCTGCCCCTCCTCTCCAAAGACTGCAGAGATTCTAGTGCTGCTCTCCATCTAATTTTTGAGACTCTCTTCTCCCCAGTCACTCTCCTCTTTCTAATCATGCCAGTAGAGTGCTCTGATTTTTCCTAGTAGACCATTATCCCAGGTAATTCTGTCACAGGACAGATTTTAGTATTATTTTTATCTAGGACAGGGACATTCCTGGTATTAGAAAGATGTGAGAAGCTGGATGTTTGGGCATGACACCCTTTGGTGCAAAGACAAGAAGCAGCATGACATGAGATGGAGATGAAAGGCTCTGTCATGCTCTTGGAGCTAGAAAACCATTTGATCAGAGACCGGTTGTAGCAGGCAGAGTCAGCATCAGATGCCCTTGATGATAGAATTTCAGACTCTCTGTGTGGATAACGAACATCTGCTTTGATGCTTAGATCTCACCTCAGGCCAATTTGATATTAATTTTATATCACATCCACCTAAGAGGGGATATTCATCCCTCTCTTTCAATATTTTCTTTCATATATCTCTACTGAGACTTCTTTTTCCTTACAATCCATCTTTCCTTTTCCTTTATCAATTTCTTATTTTCTTTCTTTCTACCTGCTTCAGGATATATTTTCATGTCTTTTGTGACATTCTATTTTAACCCGTCTCTAATTTCCTTCTTTCTTTCTTACAGTACTGAGATGTGGTAATTGCTGAATTTGTTACGGTATCATGTAGTGCAAAAAAGGTTTCTCTTAATAACAGAAGCATGATTCTGATCTCATGTTGCTTCAGACTGATTCAGCTGATAATCTGAAAGGCATTCCTCTTGATTTATTTTAAGTGCAATGAGGTCAAGCCTTTTGATCACAGTATACCTGGAGCATTTCATTTTCTGTTTCATAAGCTCTTAAAACATATTAAATGATGCGTTACAGACTCTGTTAACTCTTATGACACTTTACAAGGAAAGATGAAGCTTGACAACTTATTCTTTTGGGGACAGTTTAGTGGGAGGATCAAGATTAATTTTAATTCCTAGACATCAGTGATCAAGATACCAATATTTATTTATCACTTGAGACTGTGTCCAATACACAGATTTTGCTGTCACAGGAATATCAGTAGTTAATATTCTGTTCTACTTTTTTTACCTCAAGAGCAGCAATTATAACACTGTTTGAACACCCTGTATTTCAGTTTCCTCATCCACTTGAAACTCATCAGTTTCGATCATCTTTATGCTTGAGCTGACGTACATATTTCACTCACAAACTTGAATCTTTTATTTCTTAGGAACGCTTGTTGGGCTTTATTGCCAGATTTGTCTTGAAAGTTTACAGCTATTTAATATTTTGTCCTCAACACTCAGTCCATTCTCTTCCTATGTGGAATCAGTGTTCTCCCCCTGCCACCGATAATTTGATGTGTCTTTGTTGTATTAGCAGTCTCCTCAACTTAATTGCCTAACAAAAAGTTCCTCAATACATCAAGCTCTTGTCTTTGTCTTTGGCAGCTACCCGGATTTCTTCAGAAAGCCTTAGATTTTTTATCAAAGTGTAGATTAAAACCAAACTAAATAAATATCTTTGCAATTAATGTCTTTTAACTGAGATATTTCCCCAAAATAATCAGTTATTTGGGCCTGACTACAGGTTTGAGGTGGCTGATCCCCGGAATCTTAGGCATATTAAAAAAGTATTTTGCAAAAAGTTCTGCAAGAAAAGTTAATGAGTTTCAGATAGCCTTTAATTCAAACAAGACTATGCTATATGCGCAGTTTTTGAATGGGTATGGAAATATATTCAAGGATCTATAGTGACTGTGAAAAAACATCTGAATTTATATGCTACAGCTGTAGATTTTATAGATTATATTATTAGGGAGTCCTTAGCAAAATTAGTTTAATTTTAATAGTTATGAAGATTACGATATAATTACATATTTAAAGAGATATTAGTGTCAGTGTACTTCAAAGATGAAGCTGGAATGAGAATTAATGCTTGTTTTTAAAAAAATATTGTTCTATCCCATAGGTGGGGATAAAAAAAAGGCATTGAGCAGTCTTTGGGAAAGGAAGTTCGATATAGTAGTTTCTTACAGATCTATCTTTTCTAAGACTATTGAGTATGAGAATAAAAGGAAAATAATGTAAAGCACACAGGCGTTATAGTTCTGTTTGCTTGTTTTATTTTTCACAATACAGATTTGCCAGGGAGTTTGTGACTGATAGGTCCTTATCTAGTCTCCCAAAGGGCACACTCAATGGATGACTAGGTTACACAGCGATGCAAAAGTTAAAAGTAGAATATTTTAAAAATATCAAGTCTTATGCTTAAAGGTTTAGATCCAAGTTTATTAGAGTTAGAAGGAAATGTGATGTGGGGGCATATGTTCGTGCATCATTGGTTATGTCTTCCTATAAACCTTTTAGTACTAACCTCGAGAAATGGGATATTAGATCGGATGAGCTATGAGTTGGAAACTCTGTGTCAGTTTTCTCAATATATGGCCATACTGTAGTTACTGGCTGAGTTTGAATTTGCTGTATTATGTGAGACAGCAACAAAATTATCAGTGACTGTGTATGTGTATGTGTGAGAGAAATTACCTGCCTCTACTGGTCAGAAATAATTACTAGTTTCGTTTAGAAGTGATTTGTTTTATAGGATGTATTTTAGCTGGACAGTGAGAGATGCTCACCATTCTGCTCACAGCATTGGCTGCACCGGAAGGAGAAAAACTTGTTTCTACTTACTAGGATGATTACAGTTTCTAGACCTGTTTCCACATTAGTCATTGATTATTTATGTTTCAGTAACAATGGATGAATAAAATGGATGTTTACAATATCAGGATGGGAAGTCAGAGTGCAAACAGATACAAGCGCTCTTCACCTATGTGTTAGGCAAAATATGTGACAATTCTGTGATCTCTGCCTCAAACTGTGATTCTTCTGAAGATGGTGTTATGGAAAGCAGGTGCTACTCCGCCTAGTGAATGGGCTTGCGGAGAAGTCTGAGTAATGGGCTGGAATGTCATGTACTCAGACATAAGATTTATTTTCACCTGTATTTGCAAAGAGATACATTTGAGACTTTTTAACTTTTTATTTAGAGAACTTTGAAAAGACATTGAAAATAAAGTATACTGGAAAGAGACTAATAGCTTATCCTCCAAAATAGCCCATGTGTATTGAATGTATCTGATGGGTATGTAATTAAACTGAGATTACAGTATATTTATTACATTGTAATGGAAGTCCCGTGCTGTTTCAATCTAGAAAATAAAGGAAAAAGTAAGAGAAAGTAAGCTTCAAAAATAGTCAAGTTTCCCCAGCAGTCTCAGAGCAGCAGAATTCTCTTCCTGCAGGAATTGGCAGCTCAGCTACTAACTGTGCCAGCACTGAGGCGTCATGATTTGATTTAGAACCAGGCACTCTGCCTTTTAGATAACTGGAAACCACACAATTTACTTACCATTCTATCAGTCTTGTCACTGGAAAGGCATATGGTGACTGAATGATGTTTGAAGGCTTTCTTCCAGATGTGGAGACTGGAAACCTTAGAAATGCCAATCCTTAGCATAAAAGAAAGCCTCAGGGCACAGTAGAGCTGGCTGGCTGGATCACTGGACAGAGTGCCACTTTTTTAAAATAAAGACAGTAAAATAAATAAAGTTCCCTCATACCAGATATCCTAATGTGAGAAGTGCATAACTTCCTGCTTGCCAAGAAGCTGTACTTCAGAAAAAAATCCTACCTCCATTCTGAAAGTGACGCTGAGGAAAAAAGGCAAATCAGAAAATATGTATCTTTTAAATATCAGCAAGAAAAAAATAAAAGGCCCACCAACCTCTAATAAAAACTGATTTGTTAGACATAGAAAAAAAGAAAATTACTTTCCTCATGGTACTATAAATGTTTAGACAAGGGAAGGTTTTATTGGGAGAGGAATAAAATTGACAGAGCATGACAATGCTTCTTAGAATAATCTGCTTTAAAATAAATTCTCGCTACTGATAATAACATACTATGCTTTCTTTCTGATCCTATAACATTTTTCAAGATGGTACTGAAACAAAAATTAGTGTAAAAACATTTCAAAATACTTTACTGATAAATAGACAGCCTTGACTGACAATGTGCTTATATGATTCATGAAAGGGAGGTATTTTTCTACGCTTAGACTACAATTCAGATATCTTATATAAGCAGTTGCTAAACTACTGTTACAGATCTTTTGTGATAACTAATTATTAAAACTCCTCTATTTATACCACAATGTTTACTTTAACATCCAACAAGTGAAAAATTAAATAAGGTGTTGCAGAGAACACAGCACGAGATTTAATCTTTTAGGAAATAATAAAATTTTGAATTTCCTAATCAAAACTGCTTCTGTTGCCACCATGTAAAAAACAGAGATCAAGGCAGGACAGTAAAAGTCAACACTTATCGAGTCATCAAGAATGGGCACATTAAAAATGATAATTTCCAAAGACAACTACAAGTGTGTTGGTGAAACAGGAGACCCAGGATAAGACTCAGGTAATATGAATTAAAGGAGTCCTTCTAAATGTCTTACAAATAGGTCAAGTCTTAAAAGAAGGATGTCTGCAAACTATAATCTTTCGTTTCTGTAATTTCTTAGCTTCTCTACATTGCATTGGGAAGCAGGTGTTAGTTGTAGAAGTAATGCTGTGGTAAGAGTAAGGATCAAAGCATGTGAGAAGGGCAACATTTCTGAAGAAAATTATACCTCCTGTAGCAAAGATGAAAGAGAGGGGAAGAAAACAAGAAACCAAAATGAAAAAGCACTGTGGCATATAGTTTCTTCATTAAATTATTCCACGACTTTCAAACATCTGAGTCCTTCCATTTGTTTCAGCAAACTGAGCAAAGATAGATGTCCTTTCCTTACAAATCTTTCTCCTTCATTTTTACTTAATTCATCGAGATTTTTTTCTTTTTTCCTTACCCACATTGTGTTGAACAGAGGAAAAAAGCAATTGTAAAGTCAATTTTAGTGCTAATTATATGCTTCATTGTGCAAAACAGTTGAACAGTCACAGGAATTTGAAGAGTGACAGATGAACAAGACATTTTCAAAAAAATCCGAAACATAACTGATCAAATTGCCCTGAAATTCTAAGATAATTTTTCAGTTTAAATACAGAATATAATTACATGGGTAATATTCAATTGTTTTATTTTATTCAGGTGTTTTGATTGTAATATAATTGTATTATACTTTATTAGATACCTGGAAACTCATCAAGCTCTTGATTATGTGGCATGTACGTGCCATAAATATATGGGAAAAGAAAGAAAGAGAGCTCCCTGTTTCACTGAAGAATCATCTTTTCTCCATAATTCTTTCCTCATATCTTGCAGTCTGAGAAGATCAGATGATCACCCCATTCTAATGTCTGATCCTAACATTTAGGCTGGGAAAACATTATGTGAAAAACTGACACAATGCGCATTTAACATTTTGTGAAATATTCTCTCAAAGACCACAAAAAGCACAAAGTCCTTGGTGGCTTCCAGAAAAGCTGAAGATGTATAAATGCAACTCCATGTGGCTTTAGCATTTGACTGAAAATCTAGTCAGACATCAATCTACAATATCTTAATGTCTCAGTGTACTAATATAATCTTCATATCCTTATTAAATAAAATTAAATTCAATAAAATTATGGATTGGGGTTTGTATTATACATTTTCCTTTCCCTAAATTATGTCAGCATTCAAAACAATTTTTCTGGACTATATGTTTCATTAATTTTGCCCTTGGCAAATAGGTGAGCATGGAGCAATCAAGCAGGAAATATAAAGATCAGTATATAATTATTATCCTTTTAAAAAAAAAATTCCTGGACATGCAAAATTAGCAAATCAGAGAAATTAGTAAATTGGGGAGAAAAAAAGTTATCAAATCAGTATTGACTTAGTCGGAGTAAATCTTTGTTTTTTCATTCATTGTAAGTGAAATCATTCTTCACTCCTTATCATAATTTCTCCTTTTTCTTCTTTTCTCTTTCATTTTCTGTTTTGGAATATCCTTACTGAGAATCAAAGAGCAGACCTGCATCCAATACTTAACATGTGCGAACACATATGGGCATTTTCCTAATAGTTTTTAATGGTTTTCCTAAAAATTCCTATCGTTTTAACTTTTGACAACTACTGGAAATACAGAGGCCTTACTTGAAGGCCTTAAATCAGGTTGTATTATAAGACTATGACATCTCCTTATATGCACAGAAAATGGGAAGGGTATATGTCGATGTGTGGAGGTGCACATTTTACTGTAAAATTTTCTTTTTGGCAGTAGAATGCAAACACATAGAGAAAATTAATCAGAAAAATGTAGTCTGCTTTTTCTCCACTCTAAATGAAGAAAAAAATTATGACTGCTTTTGTTTTAATCCATTTTATTATTTCTCCTTGAAATATATTAGTTTTCTAATACAACATACAAAATATTAAAAAAACCCCAAAGACTAAGAAAAAGAGAATAAACCAATTAACCTAACCTTTAGAGCCTGATATCCGTTTTTCACTTGGTTACTGGAAAGTTAAGAACAAAGGAATATTCTGCTATATGGCTTCAGATTAATTCTTTAAGTGAAGTATTCAACAAAAGAAGCGAGAGCATATAACTGTTTAAAATACAGAAAACTCTAGATAAGAAGAAACTTTCTGCTAAACATATACACACCTCAGAAGAATTAGAAATTAAGGATTTCTACTGAATATATTTGAAAGAACCTAATTCACATGAGATTTATGAACTCATGACAGGTCTTTTCCAGGTGAGTCAGTTCTCAGGGTATGGTGATGGAAGAAGTTTGGACTACAATTTTCTACAACGGCTAGCTCCAGGAAGAAGAACTGGCAGAATAACCAGAAGGTAAAAGACTTTTCTACTTCAAAACTAGCACTAAATCAAGAGCAATCCCAGGCTATTGGGTCCAGGCCTCCATTACCTGAAGCAACAATATAATACAAAGCTGTTGCTATTAGATACAAGTTGGTACTAAGTGTATCTCCCACTTCAGGCATCCAAACAAAGGGACTTTGGAATTCTGCCATAGCATAGCTTTTGAGTTTATATAGCCAGAGTTTCTCTTATAACTGTCCTACAGTACTCAATGATCCTTCAAATACATGGATTTCTATATCCACAAGTGAGAAACACTGTTGAAGAGTATTCCCTCTTTTTCTAGCACAGTTTAGCTTGTGGAAGGTAAAAATCAAGATCTAACTGCAAACAATTAAACAGATTTTAGCAATGCATAATGAATATCGTGTTGACTGTGCTTTCCTCTATCTCATTTTTGTCTTCCATGGGAACACTCTAGCTAGAAGTGAAGTAAATCAGGAAGAAATACAAGACATCTGTAGAAAAATCTGCGAGTTTCCTACATAGACCATGTATTTATCATCTCAGTAAAATGTGCAAATAAATAGTTCCTAATGAAATATGCCCTAAGTTAAGAATATCCCATTAAAGCAAATCCTCTTATAATTTTGTGATTGGGGAAGAGAAAATTTTTGAGAAAAACATTTTCTTTCTATCTCTGCAGTGTTTATAAGGCTGCACAAAACCAGTGGCATCTCAATTCCTTTGTGTTTCCCTAGTGAGTATATTATGACTTCACAAAAACTGTTCATTTTCCTTAGATCTGTCAATAAAATTCTGAAATTCCCTTTAATTTAACTATCAGATAAGGGTATTTATGCAGCCCCTGATTTCAAAAGCTGCATAGTCCCTTAAGAATAACAGTAGTATAGACACCTGTGCCACACTAATTTTTAAGCCAGAAGTTCTTCTTGGCAAACATGCTTTCATCGCTTCTTGATCTCCTGGAAAGTCAGCTAGGCTTCCATGTGGATTGTTCCTCAGGGCAAGATTAAAAAGAGCAGAAAATATGCTTTACTTTAAAGCTGTTGGTTCTGCTGGAACTCTACAGTAAAGAGCAAATTGCACATCAAGGAGAAAAGCAAACAGTTGCATGGGGGAAAGAAGAGGTGAACACCTACTGAATAAGCCAGTAATGACAATTATCTGTTCAGAAATCATGTGTGTATTCGGTGCATACTTTTTCCTTATTACCTCTCAGAAGACTTTCAGAAAGACAATAAGGTGCTCTGCTTTATTGTTAGCCCAATCACTTATGTTGTCAATACTTACAAAAGTGTACAAAAGAGTTCCATTTCTGGCAAACAGCTCAGGAACTTGGGTCAAAATATTTCTTCTGTCCTGTGGTGAAGCCAGCTAAACTAACTTGATTGTGCTGGCACTGTACCCACAATAAGCCATGTTCTTTACAGGTGGTTTAATTAAATTTTGGTGTAATTATTGCCCAATTACTGAGCAATGCCGTAACATTCCTCAACAACGAATAATTCATTGCTTCTCATGTCTCAAGATGTGTAACAAAGAAGAAAATCAGTATCACTACACAATTTTTTTGTTACTATTATTTGATGAGATGTCTGTCATTGACAGGGAAAAAACAGTATGCCTTCACTAAGAGACACAAGACATTACTTTCAGCAGGAGTTATAACAATTTTGTAATTATATTCTTAACAAGAAAACATGATTGAAAATATAATCTTCCACAGACTATTTATTGGAATATGTGAATATTGTATACTATGACTAATTAGACAAATTAAATATCCTCTTTCTTTATTTCCAATCTGAGAATATCTACTAAACATATTTGACATGTCAGGTGAGGATAACAGAAGTTGTGAGTGCTCCTTAACAGATTTCAATCTTTATAACAGAAAAGAAAAATGGAAACAATTTTTTTCCCATATTACTGTATGCAAATATGTCACCTGGGTCACTATTCTGATTTTTTTATGCCATTTCTGGGATGGGAGGGATTATGGATGCATGGAAGAATATGATTGGCAGGCAGAAGAGCTATGTTCTGTTTTTTTCTCCACCACAGATGTCCTGGAAGCTCCCTCAAAGGCCATCTGACACATTTGTGTAAAAAGATTTCCAGGTACGGATTGATTTTTGGCCCTTAAAACAGGTGTGTGGTGGTCTATTACAAGTGTAGACATTAAGAATGGATTTAATGGAAGACCTGTCCATGAGGACGTGCTGCCTAACAGATTTCAAGCAGCTCTGGGTAGGACAGATGCACAAAGAAAAGGAACAGATGGACAGTCTTTGCAGCAGGGATTGGCACTTTTGGTGTGAGCCTGAGTGTAAGGCAAAGGACTAACTGCTTGACATCCTCAGAACCAGGGGCAGTTCCTGGGGAAAGAACTTTGCAGTGGTGGCTTTTGGGAGTACTCTGAGCCAAGTGGGCTCGGATCACCCTCACTGCTGAGGAGGGCATGGTTAGGGTTCGTACCCTGCACAGCCAGGGGACTTCAGGCTGGAAAGCACATCAAAAGAAGCCTAATTCAAACATCTTTGTACTTTCTTTTATTCATTCTGTTTCCCTTTAGGCAACACTACTTTTACTAGATGCCAAGACTCATTCCATGCTTGATATAGAAATGCTCCAAACAAATGATAGAGCGATTTCCTCTATTTTGGTCAATAACCCAAACAAAGCCACAAGTGTTAGCTACTTCTCAATGACTAAAGAACATAAGAACTAAAACACAAGGCAGACTGTGTTAAAGTATTTGTGCAGCAGATTCTCATGTGTGACAAATGAGCAGGAAGAAATTCAGCCAGGTACTTCCTAATTCCTAGATCTGACTGTGCGCCCTGGTCATGTCTCGGGTGCATATGGAATGAGACCCTCAGGCGTGTACTAATTTTTGTGTTCCCTTTTCCATTCCCTGCCCACCTCCATCAGTTATAGCACACTCTGTTCCAGTATTCACTGAAAAAAATCTTGGGAATGAATGCACAGGGAGGCACAGTACATCTCAGCGTGTGACGCAGACACAGCCTTTTACAGGTGTACACTCTATTTAGAGGTCCAGAATTAGTAAACATCTACTGCAGATTCTAAAGAAATTGGTCCTAGCGTGCTACAGCATGCATTTCAGACTCTAACTGTAGTATGAGCAGACATATCTGTTCTTAATGAAGCTCAGGCCTTTTAAAGTGTTTTGTTTGTTTGCTTGTTTTGTTAGTTTCTTTCAGAATCTTTAAAAATGTGGAAATTCACAAGAAAAGCAATGTTAGACTCTGACTAGACTTAAATTAAAACTTCATGTATACTTCATTTCACTAGTGTAAGCCTAAAGGGATTAAACAGCAGTGATTCTTTTATCACAGCACTCAAGATCAGGCAAGAAAAATTCCATGGGCAATTGAGTGCTCCTATCTGACTGCTAAAATCAAACGCTTGTAAACCAGCCTGTGACAAACTCTAAAGGAGGATCTTTAAAATCTCTGCTGCCTCTGCCAGTTTCTTCCCTGCTCTCATATCCCGGAGTCACACCAATGTTTTCTATGGCAAATCTAGCTACAGTTCAATCTCAGCTGATTCTCAGTCACTGCAGTACAACTGCACCATGGCCCCTTGGTGTTACATGACTTCCAGACAAGCTGTATCACCAGCACATCATAAATCATTCTAAGCTGTCTCTCACTGGCTATTCCTTTTGCTGCTGACTTCCCTGTATGCTACTGCTTATACATACACCGGATAGGAAATGCTGCTACATCTTCAGACCATAGGCTAAGAATGCAGTTTTTGACCCTTTCATGAAGATCTCTAAACCATATCCTTTGGATACACGGAGGTTTTACTACTGCTTCTCAATAACGTGCTATATCCTTTCTATTTCTAAAGATTTGAAGTGAGCTTGATGACCTTAGAGGAGCTGCATTTTCAGGATAAACTAAGCATTTATCACAAGGGTATCAGACACTTTTATAAAAACATAGATGCTCATAATTAATATGCTTCTGAATAACAGCCTGAAAATATCTTATCTCTTGCAGAATATCCTACAATGACACGAGCGCTAAATGTAAATACAAATTATGAGAGCACAATAAAACCATAAATTGCATATATTGCTTGCTGCGGAAATTTTCGTTATTGAAAATTGAGTAAGACAAAAACAAGTCTCTCCTATTATTCATGATGTGCTGAAGGGACAACAAGAACCGAAGGTTAATTAATATGGAGATTTCAATAGCAAATTCAATAACAGGGTTTCAGATTCAAGTACTGTGTTATCTTAATAGCAAAATTTAAAAGGTTTTTCTTTCACTGTTGATTTATGTAGCTTCACCTCTTATATTTCCCAACAGATTTCAAATTTTCTCGTTCATTTACTGAGCCAAAATGACACATTACTTACTATGTATTACACAAACCAAAAAATATTACTTGTTTATCCATCTAAATACCCAGGTTTTTAAAATTTTCTTTGTTTGGGTATTTTTTTTCTTAAAAAAAAATAATACTTGCCCATGTATTAAACCATTTCTTTAATTGTTTCTGTCTCTAAATGATTTGCCTCAGTGACAGTTTAAGAGAGAAGTGTTTGTGATATAAAAATATCAAATGGATTGGCAAAATTTCAACCAATTCTTTGTCTTTCCTTTTAAGAAATGAGAGATTTTTGAAAAAAGAGGTTTGCTTATGTGTGAGTATACAGTTGATGAGATAGAAGGTGAACATAGATATAACCCAGACATAAATGACCCAATCTGCAGATAGGTTCACTAGATTGGCTTTCCATCCTTTATGATGGAAAAAATTTAGGTCTTGAAAATATTTTTGCTTTGAAGTTATTAAAGATAGAACAAGATAAATCTAAGAAGCATAGACTGGCTATGAATAAATTGGAACTAACATATAGAACATTACTGATGATCAAAGAAGAGAGGCTTAAGTTAGAAAAAATGTAGTTGTTTTTATGTGAAGTTTGATATGTTTGATATGTTTGATATAAAATGGATCCATGTGAAGGATCAAGGCACATACTGTGCAGTACAGGGCCTTGGCCTGAAGCCTAGCAGCAAGACAGAAGACCATGTTCAGCAAGAGGGATAGGCACATTTTCCTAAAAAGTCAGTCCTACACTGGATGTCCTACATAGAGACACTGCTCCAAATATGTGAACATGCAGGATGGCAGTTTATGTAGTTTCTTTAACTCAGTGACAAGGAGAAGTTATTATAGGAAAGACCTTAAGTCTCAATTAGATTAGAATGATCTTGATAAATCCTGAGGAGCCAAAAATTCCTTCTGGCCCTATGGTACTTTTCTTGATATACTTGATATTGAGGAACATCAATTGGTGAATCATCTACAATGATTGCAAGACTGGTCAGCAACACAGAATAAAGTAAGACTTTCAAGTAGGGTAATCAATAAGTTGGAAAAGGTCCTAGTGATTACTTTTTGTACCAGGTAAGTTGAAGGGTGTTTTATGACAAACCTTTCTTTCTTTCTTTCTTTGGTCACAAAGAAGAAAGTAGTGCCCAGGCTTCTACCTATCTGCATTAGTGTGCTATTTGATTCTGCACCTGTAGCTAGAAAATGAATGGAGAGTATTAACTGATTGGATCACTAGGTACTCAAACACCTGTCTCTGCAAAGGCCCTCACTGGCATTTCACTTAAGTGATCTGGGCAGGTTGTCTGTGGCTGTTAAACACTGTAATTTCTTAAAGTTAAGACATGTCGTTCAGTGAAGATTCTGCCATGAGCCAGGCTTAAGTAGCAGTGATGCAAACCAAGATGTTTTCTATCAGTGACTCCAATTTCTTGCCCGATGCTAATCTGGATAACTTGCTTCCTTCTGCCATTGAAGATCCAAGTGGCAGACTATCACAGCTTAAGCTCTTCCCTTCATTTATTTTTAAAGTGTCTTCTTGTATTTGTTGTGACAAAGTCCAAGTCCTGTCAACCTGCAAAAAAGCTTTTTTTTCTGAATAACAGATTAAAGATGCTCAGAAAGTAGTTGCACTTCTTGATATTGGAATTCCTTCCTTTATCCAATATTTTCCTTTCTGTCCCCACCTTAAAAAGAACATCTTTTTGCATATTCTCTCTGATTAAATAAATAATACTTATGTTTGTGATGAGGGAAATATGAGGCTGGATATTCCCATGTTGCATGGCAAATTCTTCTAGAAAAGCAACATAGAAATGCCCAAGAATAACCATCACTGGTAAAAATATATCAGTAACAAATGAACATGTCAGGTATCTTGGGTTTTCTTAAATGCTTACTGGAAGATAATGCACACTTTAAAAAGCTGAATATTGAGGCTGCAAAGCAGTCAGGGTGTGGGAAAGGACACCAAAGCTCCACAGTAACTTGAACCTCCATGGGACCTTGGACAAATCCTCCTTCACTCATGCAACACAACTCAGCAAGCAGCCTCAGCCACGTGTCTGCTCTGCCTCAGGGGTGGAGCAAATCTGAACTTGTGGTGATGGAGCGGTTTGGGGCGACCTGCGTGGCAAGTGCTATGTAATAGGTAATAGAAAGGAGAATAGATCTATTTTATGTGAAATTTAGGTGCTGAGAAATACAACTAAATGAAATTGAAGTGCTCCCTAGACCTTTCACTATTTCACAACAACTGGCTTAATCAGCAACCTCTGACATCTTACCTAAAAATCAGACCTTTCTTTTTACCTTACAATAGGGGAAGATTGAAATACGATTACAGTCATACTTTATATATAACTGGATTTCCTCATGACTGCCAAACGATTTTCGCAGTTCTGAAAACAAATGGCCTACACTCACCTTTCCTTTAGCTGAATACAGACTGTGGGTATCTCCAACACTGAGCTCTTTTTTCTTTGAAAGATTGTTTCAAGTTGTGTGCTTTCTGAAACCCAGAGAGATGAAATCTCCTACACATATTGCTCCTTTGCTCTAAGTTGCTGACGTTGAAGTCACTGCTGTAGATTGAATATGGTGGCAACAGTGTGTGGCTAATTATTCCTCAGCTCAACCTTTGATTTGCAAGGGCTTGCAGAGCGACTCCTATAAGGACAGTGATTTTGGAGGGGCTAATCAAACTTGATTTAACCCGGACTTTCTCTGACCACTGCAATTATTGATTCCCTGGATTTGCTTACAGTTCTCCTCTAGGTAAGCAGCACCTAACTTACAGGGTGTTGTGAATGCCCCATATCTTCCATAGGTTATGTTTGGTTTTATGTCATGTATCGGGTCTATGTATCTTAGGTTTCTGTGGTATAAGTCGGCACAAACCCTGGGTCTTTCAGTGTAACTCACTGGTGGCTGGCTCCTTATCTGTCACCTTTGGCGAACTGGAGCCAGCTGCCCCTGCTTTCCTAAAACCAGCTCTGCTTATCAGAAATGTCTCAAAGCTGTCCCAGTCCTTTGTGAGTTATACTCTAAGTTCAGAGGCAAGCAAATACCACATGATGTGGAATTTTTAAGTCTTTTCTCCTATTTGTTTAAACTATGCAGCTGAAAGTAAGTATCTTCTGCACACCTTCTTCAGCAAATCTGTTGTTCAGCCAAAACCTAGGTTTTGTGACTACTTGCTTCCTTAACTTATTCTTTAAATTCTTGACAACAGACGGAAGGAGATGCAAGAGCTGTGCCTTATCAAGGCTCACTTAAAGCATATAGTATTACATTTTAATTTACCAGAATTAATGGCAAGTATATTGAGAGCTACTTGAGATGACCACATCTGGTACAGATTATTACCTCCTTTTAAGGACAGTACTAAAAAATAATTTTTAGACCTTTCTAAACCCGGTTTTATCAGGCATCTTGTTTTAGCTGAAGTTATTCAGATTCTGGTCGTGCAGCCTTTAAATGCCAATGCTAAGAGAACAGCAGCAATATTTATCTGAGCATCCAAAAGTATTTATGCCTTATTTCTGGTAATGCATTTAGCATGTCATTAAAATGTTCCATTAAGAGCTCCTAGAGTCACAACTTCAAAATAAAAAGCTAATGTTTCATTAACTCTAGTGACACCCAGAACATTTCCTGAAAGTAAGTTACCAATTCTTAATTCTTTTCACTCATAATATAGATTAATTATTTAAAATTTAATTAATTTGTCCTCAGAATCCCACAGACAGAGAGTTGTCACTGAGGTATCTGAATATATTCAAGTAAAGACCCCTAATTCCATACATACTAAAACCACGTTATAGATCTTATAGCTGACCCAGAGTGTCTTCCTAAGTGTCACCTGATCCAGACTAGAGGTGACACTGTAATGATATTCATAGTTGTACAATACGATTCTCTGAACAAGAATTGTAGTTAATATTTACGAGAGGGTAGAAATATATATTCCATTCCAAGAAGATACTATAAATTTTGTCAAGGAAACAGAACTTTTAAAAAGGCATTTTAAAGTTGAATTTATAGTGCTTACATTTTTTTCAGTATATAAATATTTATGCATACTGTTTATATTAATGATTTGGGCTGTACTATTAAAATTTTATCTTTGAGCTGTAGAATTTTACGAATGATCCAGTGAGAACAAGAACTGAAAATGATGCTTTTATGATATGATTTTCCTTGACTGTCACTAATATATTCATTCAACAGGTACAAGAGCATATTATGGAGGTCTTCATAAAGCATTTTTTACATCTATAAGTTGTGACATTTCCAGGAAGGCAAGATTCTTTTATCTCACACATTCAGCATTTAGGGTACTATAGGGAGCAAGTTTAAGACATAAGATACAGGTAAACAAAGAAGCAGCAGCAGAAACACCAATTATTATAAAGGAAGTACAGGAGTGTAATAGGACATCAGCCTGGCTGAAAAATGGATTCTTCTTGGACCTCGAGAAATAAGTGGGAAGTTTACAGAAAGCAGAAACTAGGTCAGATTCAAGGGGAAGATGATAGAGTAATAACACAAAGGGGCAAAATCAGGAGGTACGAGGCACAAAAAATGACCAAGCTAGTAAAGGGCATAAAAATTAATGAGAAAGGCAATGTAAGTGACAAGGGAAAATGATGTGGGAAATGTATGTTGTAACATATGCTGTAGGAAAATGTCATGATACAGTTAAACAGGAAGGGAAATTTATTTGTAAATGGTGTAAAGAATGTGAGCAGATGGATGACATTCCTTGCCTCAATGTGTTCAAAAAATGAATGTCATCTGCAATCAGGTGACGGACGCAAGTTCTGTTAATGACAAAAAGATAATATTTTAACCTAGAACAACGAAAGGGTTTAGTGGACACCTATGAAAGTCAGAGACTTTAAAATTATTTGATACAATACACTTTGTCCTATATAATTTAAAGAGGAGACCTAAGCAATATATTGTAGCGATAAATCTAAAGAATTATTGGAATATTGTGAGATACTGGGTGACCAAGGAGAAACAAAATAAGACTTTGCTGGAGCAAAGTATAGTCTGTGAAAACTGAATTGTAAATATACCACTTAACTTTATTTTTCAGGAAAATTGTAGGAACAAAGAAGTGCCAAGAAGAAACAAAGATAATCAACAGTCAACAGAGATTTATTGAGAACAAATCATATCAAAGAAATCTGATTTCTTGCTATAATAGAGAAATATAAGGGAAGAAGTAACAGATATCCATTATTTATGAAATAATACCATGGTATTTCAGAGAAAATTCTCATAAACGACCTGGGGACAAATGTTCTAGATAAAACTTTCAGAAGCTGGCTAGGAAACTTGTAGCTGAGCTCACTATCAAACGGAAAAACATAACTATTGAACTTCTTTCTACAGATGCCTAGTGACTCTAGTACTGGCTGCTGAAGTTAAGCAAAATGAAACTTGAAGAGAACCGAGAATGGACTAGAATTGAGTTGGATCTTGATAAACTAGAGAAAAGGCCTGAAAAGATTAAATTCAATAAAGATGAATGTAAATTTTTCTATTTTAGTATGAGCACTTTGTAGCATAACTACAAGCTATGGAATGTCTCGTTTGGCAGCAGAGTTACAGAAAAAGTCCTTCTGGTAAAATGGATTATAACATGACTGTGACTCACACTGACATTTTTGGAAAGGGCATATAAATGGATAAAAACTATGTATAAACAGCAGTGTAGCTGTATCTTAAGATCATTCTTCAGTTTTAGGCACCTTGATTCATGAAGGATATTGATCAGTTGGGGAAGGTCCAGTGAATGATCAAAGGTTTAGAAAACATCAAAACCAAGAAAAAACATTGAAATGGTTATTTAAAATCTAGGGGAGATAAGATTGTAGAGGAGACTGACAGTAGCCTTTAAAAACATAAAAGACTGCTGCAGAAAGGAAGGGAACAATTTGCTCTTAATCATGCACAGAGCAATAAATAGTGTTCTTAAATGACAGCAAGAAAGATTCAGTTTAGATGTCAGGAAAACCTTTTTAGCAATAAAGGCAGTAACGCACTAGAACAAATTGCTTCAGATGCTGTAGAAATCATTTGAAGTGTTTGAGAATAGGTTAAAAAAGCACCACTAAAGATCACTTAAAGATGGTCTGGCCATAAAGGGATGGGAAAGGATGACACACTGTTTTTTCCAGGTCTATTTTTTAACGTTTCTGTGGACCTGCTAGAAAATATCGGCCATGAACTGGAATTATACAAGGTTGTGTCAAGTACAACTGAATTCTGTAATGGATGTGTAATGCAAACAGCAGGAACACAAAGTGTAAATGCTTGTCAAGCTCAGCAGAGCTCAAGTTCAAGGTTGGGCTGCTGATGAGGTTATCAAGAAATGTGTTACAGGGAATTCTCCTGATTCTGAGATGGAAATTTTCACCTCCTATCTGGAAAGCTGGGAGAGCTACCTACAGATCTCAGCATTCTCCTTTTTTCCTTCTATAGCATTTCAAGGCTTGAATTACAATATTTGTATTAAAATCCCTCCCTGTTATTGAGGTGTGTCTATAAAGACCCTCTGGTGATCTAAAATGCTTTATGATGCATATTCTAGAAGTTCATCTGAAAAATATTAAATTCCTGTGACTTAACCTCTTCCAGAGATATTGTTTGATAAACTGTAGTAAAAGAACATGATTCCTGAGTCCCTGCTGATGACTTGCTGCTAAGGATATATTCCTGTTGTTCATGATATGCGGCTGATTCCATATTACTTGTTTCTACTATGAAGTACAGTGAGATCTCCTGAAAGACCATCTCCATAGTCATTCCAAGTAACTATCTTAAAATATTTTCGAGGTTATAATTTTAGACTTCATAGGAAACATAATGGGGGTGTCTAAGACCAAGAACCAGAAGGTAATTTGAATCACCCTTTTCTCCTTCTCATAGGACACAAAGAACAGGCTAATGCTTGTTTCCTTTTTTCCTCATTCCAGGAGTTGAAGAAAATCCGCTGCTGAGAGAACGTCAATGTATGTACGGCTTCGGCACTCCATCCCTGCTGCCTAATATACTATTAATACTTTAAGAATACATCAAATCCTTTCATCAGCCTCACCAGAATACCTACAATATCTCCGTTTGCCTTCCTCATGATCCAAGCTGTATCTCCATAGCTCAGCACAGCACTCTCCACCATATGTCTTCATCTTGCTCAAAACTTATTAGTGACTCAGATGTTTCTACTTTCAATATAGTATGAACAGTGATGTAATATACATAATTTCAGTCCTCTGTAAAAAAAATTATACTTATACTCCTGGCCTTTGCTTTTTTGATACCTCCTACTGATAGAATTATGTCAACTGCTCTGCATGGTTTTTCAAGGGGGATCACAGGAAAGTTTTAGGTGCTGGTTTAGATAACTCTCACGTATTTTCTCACAGCACAGCATGCTATCACTTCAATTCCTGATTTATGAGAAGAAAAATAACGTGCTTTTGCATGAAAAAAGAAATAAGTTCTGGAAAGTCTCTTATTAGGATGACATATTATTCATTTAGCAAAAATATGTTCAAGAAAATTACGTGTGAACTGAAAATATCAGCTTTGGCATGAATAATGGTTACCTCTTTTTGCTTTTGTGAACTCTTCAGCAAATATTACAGATGCTACACAGGACAAGTACATGAGCAACACTTGAAAATCTGATGGTGTAATAGAGCTACACCCGAACAGCAACCAAAATGCACGTCATTCAAAATACAACTTAGAGGTAACCTGCAAACATCTAGTAAGTGAAAGAGAGATCTAGAGCCCAATTATACTTGAAGTAGTGCAAATATAAAAGGCAAAAGAAATTCTGAGTTTGCCAACAATTATCTATAGCCTGAGGCTAAATGATGCAGCAGAAAACTTACACGACCCAGTGCCCAGGTGTCCATTAATTTACTACAGGTTGCCAGGAAGCTGTTGACATAAATGCTGTCAGAAATAGGGGACTGATCTGCAGAATCCAGTCTCTCGTCTCTCAGAGAGTTCAGAGGTGATTGCATTGAGTGGCCTCACTTCCTCTAATTAATAAGGGAAAGCAAATAAATAAATAAATCTTTTAAATCTTTTTTTCCCCTGACTCTGTGTAAAATTCAAACATACTGTTAAACAGCGGGGGATGACAAACATTCGAAGCGCCTATTTGTATCTTTGTCTTGGTATGTTCATGGAACTCTAAGGAAACCAACTAGTACTGAGAATATAACCCTGTGCTTAAAAGTAAATGCTCTCTTAAATAAAATACTGATAATAAAATTAATTTAAAGGCATAGTCAAACATTAATATCTCTGAACTATCTAAGAATTGTTTATGTTGGAAAAGACCCCTAAAATCATTGAGTTCAAACACTGGCCTATCATTGCCATGATTACCACTAAACCATGTCCCTAATATGTTAGCAGATGGATAGTTATCTGCTCCTGGATTAAGCACGCTCCTGGATTAAGCCACACACACTCCTGGATTAAGCAGCCCCGTATAAAGATTCATTTTATCTGTAAGAAGGAAATATAATATTATATTTTTTATTACAAAAATAAATGTCCTAAATTCAACCTGTGCTTCCTTCATTTGATTCATTAATTAAGAAAAACAGCTAAGTTAGTTTGCTTTTTCTTTATTTCCATATGCATTTTCATTTCAATTAGCTAAACTCCACTTTTTTATGTTTCCTAAATAACTATCCTATTCTTATTTTTGTTATAATTTAATTGTAACTACAATTAAATTGAGATGGGGGGTGTTTGAAAGCAAACGCAAAAACAGTGAAAACTTCAAGAAACAGAAGATTGTAAATGCAATGAACAACATCAAACAACCTGACGTGGGAACAAAAGTTCTTATATATCAGTTTGGGTCCTAACTCTCTACATCTACATAACATGCCATAGGATGATCATTAATGTCAGAAATGGCTAACTTCTATTAATGTCTCCCTCAAAAGGCAGTAGTTAACCATACAACATTATAGGAAAACAGTGCTTTAAGAAGAGCCAAGGGGTTTGTTTTCTACAGTCACAGGGACCACCACTTCGAGTATTTTTGCAATACCTTTTACTTAACTGTTAAATAAGCAAACCAAGCTTGTCTATTGCCGCCAAGAAATGCGGTCAAATATGACGAAAGAAAGAAAGAAAGAAACCAAACGGGGACCCTCCCATTCTGTATTTTTACACTTCTATTCTAAGTTTATACTCTTGGCAGGCCATTGGTATTGAAACCAGCTCTTAAATATTGTGCTTGAAATTCAGGCTTACAGTACTTCATGCAGGTGTGTGGGACAAGAGAACTAACTCATGAATTGTTGTGACCGACAAAAGGATAACAAGACTTAACAGTGATAGAGTTTAGGCTAAACACAAGCTAGACATTTACCCAAGGGAGAGATTTTAAATTTTCAAAGAGTGCTTGGATTCTGTGTGCGAGATAATCCGACACAGCATTTCATGCCTATGTTATTCATATCCAGGGAATACTTATTCTTTTGTGCTTAGAAGTCATTAACTGTATTTTGTTACTCATATGTTTTATGAGCCACTAGCTGCAAAACGGAAAAATTCTACATGTAAAACTCAGGGGATAGAACCTTAATACCACTTAAATGATTTTAACCTGCGGCATCAACACAGGTGTAGGTCACTGAATGTTTGTAGGAATCAGGCCAAAAGCATTATCTGCTGAGATGAAATTCTCGACTAACAGGAGCTGATGTGAAAACTCAGAATCTGGGAACAAAAGAAATACAAGCAGCTGAGAAGAAAATAACAGCTTATGAGCTGAGGGGCTATAGAGAGATTCTCTTCAGCTTCTGCTGGAACAGGCATCTTAAGCACAACTCTGGATATGACCTACACCAAAACCAATTCCCCAGCTGATCACAGTGGCTTGCAGCCCCACTAGTAGCTATGGTTAGTGTATAAGAGCTTTTTCATTAATCTGTTGTTGACAGTATTGGGGGGGTTTATATTGTAAGGACTCTGCATTTGAAAAAAACCTCACCCTCAACCAGTAAAAAGGATGCAGACTGGCTTCGGATTATACTTAATGAAGAGCAAAATCAGAGATAGAAGCAAAGACAAGCCCACCAATCTGGAAAGCATTACTTCTTAAAGTAACCAGTTAGGACACTTAAGAAACAAAGACAGAAATTAGGTGAGATACCATGTAAATTCTTATGTGACGGGACTTTCCAGCATCCTGGATAGTTATTTCTGTTACAGTATGCTAACAAGCCTCAGCTATAGAAAACTTGTGTTTCCTGATGTTATTGCTTATATGCCTAAAATTAATCACATTTTTAAATGTTCATACAACTTAATGTATTTTCCCAGGTGTATTTCAAGTTAGAAACTTCTAATTTTCTTTTTAATGGGGAATGAATCTATTCTTTTCTCTATAATTTTGAGATTTAGCTTCTGCATCATAAAGGACATCTCCTTCCAATAGCATCTTGCTGATAAAAAGCCACTTTTGAAGACTGTGGAATAATCAACTGCACATTCTGAGTAGGTGTATATGGACTACACGGATAGCTCATGTCTCCTGTCAAATCTTAAGGCATACCAATACTGACTGACCCTTGAATTTTATTTCAAAACAATTCAAACTAAAAAATAAAATTTTACTCTCTTGCTCATTAGAAAAGCTTCTAAAGCAAGACAAAACAAACCCAGGCTGTTGGTTCTTTCGGTCATTTATCTCTGATTTGTGAACAGAAGGGGAAATAGCTATGTTAAGTAATAACCTGGCACACACCTCTTCCACTGAGACAGTTTTACAGCTAGCAAACAAACTATTCCCTTGCAACAGAGCTTTAGCAAAAAGCTCCTGTTCTGCCTATTTTGGATGAGAGATGGCATATTGAATGTGTCAGGCTTGGCCTCTGCACCTTCCTGAAATCTCATCAAAACCTAGTGCCTGAACAGCTTTGAGTCAGATGTCAGGAGTGACAAAAGGGCCAGCTAACTGCTTGCGGCTGCCCAACCGGCAAGCTGTCGCTCTGCTGTCAGAGTAATCAGTTTGATAGGTCTTGTCACACAGGGAAAGAAGTGATTTTGGAAAGAAAACCAACAAATGGAGCTAGGCTTAGAGCAAAACAGTTGGTGCCTCTATGATTTTAAATTAGTGTCACATTTAGGCAACTTGCCTTATTACTTGGATGGGATTGTGAGCAGAGTGCACTTCCTCATTCAGGCCTACACTCACTAGATTTGTAATGTGGTTTTGGGAAGAAATTCTAATATCAGCTGAGATACACCACTTGGTTCATTCCTTTGAAAGGTGCAGTGACACCACAGGCATCTGATTCTCATTGACTTAGTGTCATTCTCACTCACCCAAATGAAGGAAACAGCAAAAGTGTAGATGGCAGCCCAACAAAAATGCTTGCACTTTGTCTCCACAGTTCACAGACGAGGACAGGCAGGGGTTTGGTCCTGCTGGTGGGAAACTGAAGATAGCAAAAGAGAGAAATTAGGAGCACAGCGTGTTTATTCCCTCCTTTCTGCAAGGAAAACACGCTGAGAAGCTATTGAAAGATCCGTCTTGCTGTATGTATCTGTGGATGACCAAATAATTATGCTTCCTTTCTCACTGAGCTGCTTGAGGAAGGGGAACAGAAAACCTGGGGAATTCTCACTCCTGGAGGATAAAACATTGATCCAAACAAAAAAAATCTAGAATGAGCATTGTTTACCAAGATCTATTAAACAAGGGGAATATGTTACTTAAAAAAATTCTAGGAATTAATGGCTGTTTCAGTACCACTTGCAGCTTAATTCAGTGTTAGTAAAACAATTTGCCAGAAAGTTAAATATCAGTAAGCTATTTCAGTATGGAAATGGTTAGATCCAAATGTTTTAGATGCACTTAGGAGATAGCCACCGATGACTGGTGGTGATTCTTATGGTCATGCCTAACTCTAAATGATGAAGATTTCATGAATAGAGTTTTCCAACCCTTTGTTGAGCAGCCACCATCCTGGAATGAGAAAACATGAAGATCTCCATCTTTCCACTATTTCCCAGCATATAGGCGTCAAACTTGCAGGTGTGCTTATCACAGTAGAAACTGCCATTCTCATTAGTTAATTAATTAACTACTACCCCTTAAAACACCAGAGAAAAAAAGAGAGGTTCAAGGGCCTCCTCAGCTTCTCCTTTGTTTCTCAGCTGTACCCTAAGTCATGTGAGCAGGCTAGGTTAGCACTTGTTGAAGGGCAGTTATTTTGCAGGATTGCTGCTTAATGTCAATCCTTGGAACTGGGGCCTGATGTTTCTGCTCCTGCCTTGTTCTGTTACCTCTTTTTAGAAATGAGTGAGAGAGCATCTCCCTTTTCCCCCTCCATTTCCTTCCCAGACCAGTTTCTACATTTTTTCACAAAAGTGAAAGGTAAAGATTTAAATCTTTTCAGACTGAGGTAAAAGAACCAAGATCTTGGGATACTTGGTTTGATCTCAACTGAGTAAAATCACAATGAATTAGATCACTTGCTCATAAATGCTCATTTCTCATAAATAGATAGGATTTACCATGTCCAAAGCTATGTTTCAATTTTCAGCTTTACTACAACTTTTATCTGGCTATTAAAGGCATTATTAGTGCTCTATGAGGTTTTTCAGAAGGAAAATCCCACATCAAAGTCTAAATGTAAATTATGTGAAGGGTGAAAGTAGGTCGTTTTCTCCTCAGTAATTCAGCGGTGAAACAAGTAAGAGTGATATAAAATCAAATATTGTATTAAAATTTTTTTCTCTGCCAGCTAGGAGGAAAATATTTTCAAATGTATATATCTTGTCTGCATAATGAATTCTGGTGGACTTTGTTATAACAGGTACCTTCTAGAAAAAAAAATACTAAACATTTCTGTGATTCCAACCACAGAATTTCAATATTCATTAGCTCTGAAGTAGAATTAAAAGTAGTCCAACCTTGCCAAAAGTAGAAATCATATATTCTGAGGAAAACCTATTCCTCAAGCGTTAATCACATCCACCATTGGTTGCATTAAAGCTAATGAAAAAACTCATCTAATATATAACACTTAGGAAATTGAATCTGATGCTCTTTCCATATGCCTTTGTATAGACAAGGAAATGCAAGTATCATTTTTAATAATATTATATACTGATGCTAGACGGGGTTATTTTTTTAATTTAATGATTTAATTGGCTTTTTTTTTCCACATACAGGATCATGTGTTTGCTAGCATATCTGTTGAAAATGCTTTAATAATCCAAAGATCTTCATCTTTTAATCCAGTCTGGTTTTCAGGCTTCTTTTCATACAGAAGCTTCTTTGACTCATGATTTTAATCTCAAGTGTTTCTGTGTAGTCAGCTACTCATGTAACTTTTGGTGAAGGAAGAAAATGGTTTTATGTGGTCTCTGAATTGATGAATTGTCCGAGATTTGATGGATGTTTCAGAAAAATTTCAAGTTAGAGTAGGGAAGGGAGGTTGAACATTTTGTGATTGTATATCAGTTTTAACACAAGCCACTTTTTATAAAACTCCCTAATTGCAGGGAAATTATTGTTATTTGGAGCAACCTTAGTACATAGTGGAATACAGTCCCATGTTTTACTGTCTGAAATTTAAATGAAGTGTTACGGGACATGTAAAGGACCAATAAGGACATTTCAGGGAAGAAAATGCCATCTACTTCATTACCTAAGAGCATGCAGGAAAGGGACCTGTAAGTAGTGTAAGAGCATAAAAGTGTGTTTATAAAGTCAGGCATAAATATTCATAAAATAAGCCAAAGGCTTTTTTAACAATGAAACCAAGTAACAATAAAATGCTGATTGCCGGTTCTCAATCCAGCACCCTGTCTCACTAAGGGACACAAAGAACAGACACTTTCTTGCTCTTTGATGGCTGAACTATCTATCCTGATTGTTCTGGGTTTTTCTGGTCAGGAACCTCTTGGTACCATTTAACAGCAAAGACTATTCTGAATGCATGGCCTAGAAGGATGGTGATCTCTAGTTCATTTTTACACACATATGGCATGGCAGACAGAGTAAAATATGCCTAAAAAAATCAATAATGTGACAAGGTTTGAGTATTGATTAATTTTTGCTTCTACATAGCATTTTAAAATATTTCCACATCAATTCAGCCGCTCTGGTTTTGAATACCTTATGATGGTCAGAGATGTTTTACTATAAGGTAAACATTGAATTTCACTGTCTCCTGAGTTTTTGAGATTTGATGTTATCTTTGTTGACTCCATCTTGGGTACCCTTTTTCTCTGCTTCATAACATGATATATGAGGTTTGAACTTAATTTTTTCCTTTCATTGGAATTCAGTGGGATTTAGAGACCTCATTATTCTCTTTTTCTTTGCTAAGCTTTGACTGAAATAATAGTAGCTGAAATACATTGAGTGTTACTCTTTAGGTGCTTTTTTTTTGCCTCTAAGTCTTACTAAAGTTACACTTCTAATGGCCTCTTTGTTTATTTCAAATAATCTTTATTTATATATTTCTCTCTCTTTCTATTTGATTTCAATAATAATGTTTTCTCCATGTTAATGTATCTGTAGAGGAAGCATCTGTTCCCAGTAATATGAATTTCTAGTAATATGGAGGGTTTGTCCTCCTAGACCCTGGATTTTACTATACTTATCTCTGGCTTTTTAATGACATAATTCACTTTAATATATAACTTTATGTGCTTTTGAAAAGATTTATATTCCAGCATAAATCTACATCCCTATGCACCCTAATTTTATTACTCTAGTTTCTGTTGTCTTTTCTGCCTTACTTTCTTGTCTCCAGCTCTCTAATTAAAACTGTCTGTAGTTTGTTTCAGGAAAGAGTTATAATGGCAATCCAGGGAAAACCTCTTCATTTAGCCAGTAGATTTATTAGGCAATCTTAGGAATCTTTAAGGAAGAAGAGTCTTCTGTGGTTTTTTGCACATTGGTCAAAACCAAAATAATCAAAAATACATCACCACATTGTTCCTGGTTTAGAAGACACTTAACATTGAAACAAGTGGAATTATATTGCAGTCTGAGAACCTTCAAATCTCACACTTGCCACAAGGGGAGTCTTGATTCCTTAAGTACCATTTGTGCTCAGCACCTTCCTGAAGATGCCTTTCAAAGGTTTCTGACAGGCCCACCTTTCAGCCCATGCATCCTAATCAGTGTTTCAGATGTGGTCATGTGTTTTGAAGAAAGGTGCAACAAGAGACAGCTCCTAGTCTTCAGGGAAGCCAAATGAAATCAAAAGGTCTAACCCATATGAGGGCTTAAATCCAGGGAAATGAATTAATAATTATTTATATTAATTAAATATTATTTATATTTAAATTATAATTAAATTTTAATTTATAATTAAAATTTAATTAATTTATTATTCTTTATATATTAATTAATTAATTAATTAATCCACTGGAATTAATATGAAAGATGCTGACAGGCTCTTTTTATCAGTCACCACTTAAACACGTGTAATTAGGATCATCACAGAAGTATCATATTAGTATGCAGAGGAGGTAATATTAAAGAGAATAGGTGAGATGAGATCACAATGGAATTTATGAAGCCTCTTTTATCTATGAGAACCAATATACTGAAGCTGAAGCATGAAGTGCCCCAGGAATTATGTAGTGTCATTAATCCTAATTAATGACACTAAAATGTAAAAAAAAAAAATTCGAACTGAATCATCCAAAAGCTCTCATAAACTTAGAATACACAGATCAGCAGACAATACAGGCAATGTGTGCTCATCTTCATCCCTCACAGTGCTGCGTGCTTTCCCCAAAACAGGAAAGGGACTAAAGATCTTCTATACTGTCTCCATACTCCTCTGGATACAGAACCTTGCAAGGCTGCAGCATGGTGTGGATTGGGTTGTTGAGAGACTGTTCTCAGCAGCTCTTCCATTACCCTCCAGGGAAAGGTAATGCCACCCCTGTGTCCAACCCACCCAAAACACAGGGCTGATTACAGGTAGACTGTTACACTTGCAGCAGGCAGGTAATATTTTGGACTAGTATTAGAGGCACTAGTGAGATGCTCAAGTTTGGCATCACAATAACAGTTCCAGACATTTTACATTAACTATTGTGAATCTTTATTATGAGGACTATGTTTGGGGTTTTTCTTTTCAAATTATCATAAGGAAATTTGGTGGTAATCAATTTCTTTAATGAACAAAGTTCATTATCACCATAAAGTTGATATCTGTTGAGACACTTTTTAGAAGTATTGCCACAAATTATAAATTCCTGATGAGCTTTCTAATATGAAGTTGTATTGTGATATATATTAACTTTTTAGAGGATATAAATATGCCACCAGCTCTCATACTTTACAGTGAAAACTGAACTTCAAATAAAGCCTTAATGTTTTTTTCTTTTTCCTGGTGAATTGTAAGTTCAAACTGCACTGTCTTATCATTGTCTTTTGTGGGGACAAGAAAAAGAGGAGTCATGAAGAAGCAGGGAAAAATAATAAGGAAAAAACTTACTATTTATTCAAAGAGATTAAATTAGAATCTAATTCAAATCTTATTAGTCTCATCTGGGGAACTCCCACTGGCTTTAGTCATATTCAGGTCCAGCTCTTAAGTTAAGTAATTACTATTCTGAATCACACTTATTCTAAGGACCACATAATTTATATTTTGGTATTCTTCTGACTTCCAAGAGCATCAGGGAAAACTGCCATGAGCAAAAGCGTACAGTTCATCTGAGACAGGATGCAGTTGTACTGCACAAATCTTGTTTTATTTTTCTGTCTCTGAACAAGTTGCCTCCAGATAATTAAATGGAACTGCAGTCGAAGGCAAAGTTGTCCAATGTTTCGTTCTCTTAAAAGAACATTTTAACCAAGTGGATTGTATTTTCTGTCTTCCAGTGTTATACACAGTATAGCCAGTTTATCCTCATACTGAGAATAGTTTGCTCAGATTCTCAGTAACAAATGTAACAGAGAAAATATGAGTCTAAGGCTGTGGTTGCCTCCGACAAAGTGCAGAGGTTTCAATTCATGAAGTTTCATAGCCTCCATCAGTGACAGGGAAAATCTTGTATTCCCTTCTACCTGCCACCTTTCCCCCTCTGTGGCAATTTATATGTAGCTTTCTAGTATAATTTCCCAACACTCCATGTATCTGGGAAACAAATTCCTCTATTCTACAAATATTTGGAATTTAAAATTGTTTACTATTCCAGAAGAAAACTAATGGAAAACTTAGAGATGATTTTCTACCGCCATTTGGATTGAAGGTTTATAATGACATGAACACTACAGACAGAAAAAAAAGAGAATCTGCATATCATGTTTTGTGATCAGGGAGTTAGCAGAATTAATTTCAAGTGCCTGTGTCAAAATATATTTAGGCTAGTACTACAGAAGATAATTATTCCACAAAGACAAGCTGAAAGAGGACATGTTCAGAGAAGCTGATAGACTAGACAGTGACATGGCATGAGCTGCAGTACTCTGGTGTTTGTTTGAGATAATTTGCTGTACCAGAGATTTGTTCTTACTGCTTTTTACTGACTGAAAATATTTCCATTGAAAACTATTTTAGATTCCAGTGGTATTTGTCTTCCTATAATTTATCCCTCCCAAAGGATAAGTGAAAAAAATTAATCCTAGTCTGTTCATGTTTGACACACAAATACTTTTCTGCAGATTCAAGTCTTGAGCACAGCTTTTCTTGTACCTGTTTTCCTTGAATTTGCTTATCATTCATAAACAATAATTTGTGACTACTCAATCCACTGATAAAACACATTCTCAAAGATTTCAATAATTCTTAATGATCTTTTGCGAAACACGAACAAAGGTTCTCAATGCCTCCCTGAAGCTGTATTTCTCAGGCTATTCACTGGCCTTCGTGTAATGAGTTGAGTGGTGAAATGTCCTTTGACTGCATCACGAACTTTTACACAGCTAAGGTGGAATGGCACCGGCCACATGAGGAACTCCTGCAGTGAAGAACAAGGGCAGGGATAATCAGTCATCCCATGACAAACTTGCAATTTTCTCTACCTGACCTGTAGCCTGAGGAGAGCAGTGTTGTTATTGCTGGAGTTTTGAAAAATAATTTTCCATGGTACTGGAAACAATTTCATTGGAAACTACATAGTTACTGACCTCAGAAAAACTTTATAAATTAGTCAGTAATAAACTGCTGCTATAATCCTTTAGACATAAACTGCTTATCAAGTCTGGGAATAAGATTGGAACCAGACACAAATAGAAGTCTCTCTGACAAGGAGTTCAGGAGGCAAGGTGGTCCTTCCTGAACCTCGCAACCAAAAAGAGGGTCTCCACTGCCCCTTGCTTTTCCCTATTAAATTCTTAGACATAAACCATTGACCAAATCTGGGACAAAGATTTGACTCAGTCACACCTGGACTCCGTGAGGAATTAGAAAGCATTAGAAATCTCTGAACCTTGTGATTCAATGGAGGGTCTCCCTCTTAAAACTTAGCTCCTTTTTTAACCCCAGTCTAAACATAAACCATTCTAAAGAGATCCTAACTCCACGCTCTTGCGTACATTACATCCATGTAGTAATCAGTAGAGTGAACCTTACAACCAAAATTTGTCATGTTTTTGTAAATTAATGTAAAAGCTGCATTTGCTGATACCTTTTTCAACGATGCTTTAAAGCAGCCCAAACCTCTCATTTTACTATAGTATTGTCTCTTAAGGTTTATTTCAAAGATTTTCTCATATTTCGTAATGTTTTGTTAATGGCATCTACGTTTCATGTTCTTTTGAACTAGGAGTCTCTGAATTTTTGGTACTGTTGGATACATTACTGGAAAGTGTTTTCTCTTATCCGTAAATGAATAGAAAATTTGTTACATGAAATCAGGAGAAAAGAAATCAGGGATTCACTCACGTAGCTGCAGAGCTCTGAACACTCATCCTGCACCAATGTTCCCCCCTCTCCCCTCCCTCCCCCCACCGCTGCCATGGTTTGGACCACAGACATGAAAGTCCGGTTTCAGGTAGTTTTTGTCTTTTTTCCCAAGTCCTCCATGGACTTGGACAGTGTTTTCTGACTGCTGAGAGCCCCTATGCTACAATAACTATGTGCTTTGCAAACAGTGGAAATGCCAGAGGATATACTGAGGCTCATCAGCATAAAAGACATCTCTTGTCAACCAGAAAACCTCCAGCATTCTGACAGCTGAATAAATGGAGCCCTTTCTTGAGCTTAAAAATAAGACAGATAGAAGAGGACCAAATTGCAGTTCTAGAAGCTTACAAGTGAGAAATTAGAGAAAAAGAAATTGTCTTTTAAACTCCAGACACAGTAAGGTGCTCATCTCTCATGCTCTCACATGTTTCTATCAATGACTTCTGACCTCTGGAGACACCAGAAGACCAAGATACTTGTACATTAGTAAACATAGCTCTGTTATTACCTATTTTGGACCACAAAGCAAATACAATATTATCTGAATCTACTTTATTCCCTGGTCTCCAATATCCTGTCATCTTTTAATGGCTTTTGTTTCTTTGCTGGTCCTCTTTGTTTGTACTCATAGCCACATCCAGTTTATTACCAATTCATGGCCAAGGCTGATTTTCTGTCTTTAGAGAACCAAGACTCTTAAGTGCTATTAGCATTCAAATAGGTCAATTATTTTATACTTGTGTATGCAGTAAGGTTTTTCCAGCTTTCAAAATTAATAACTAAATGCTTCAGGTCTCAGCTATAAGGCAAGAAGATTAGTGGGAGTGGTATTGTGAATGTAAAAATTAAATAGTCATTAGTACAGTTGAATTGATTATGTGTGCCATCATGACAACTTTAGTGTGCATATGTTATGCAAATGCATAAATCATAACCTTCCCTCACAACTTAGAATTTACTAAAATAAAAATATTCTGTTCTGGTGAGATTAAAATAACAAATGTGAACAAATTCAGACCACTGGGAATTGCTACTTAACTGATACTTTGTTCTGTAATCTTTTGTTCTTTAATTTTTAAATGAATAGATTGCATATTTAAGAAGAGGGAATTGTCTAGGAGGATTTGCTTATATAAATTAAGAAGAGGTCCTTTTCTGTCAGAGAATTTTTTGTTTTTTTCCCGAAAGATTTTTGGTGTGTGCTTGGCATGCAAAATTCTTGAAGCACAGCTAACTCCGGAAAACGGTCCGGGAAAGGATTCTCTTATTCAAAGTTAAGCACCACTACTGTATTCATGTTTTTGTTGCTCTGACAGCAAGTACCACACCATCATTACTTCCCATTCTCACAAATAAGAGAATTTATTTTCATTCTCAGTGTACTCCTGGGTATTTTTTTTTTCAACTTATCCATTTTAAGACTCTACCTTTTCAGAAAAAATCTGCATTCGTTAAAGCAATTTGAAATATTTTACTAATATCTAAGGAATAATATTGAAGTCTGACCAAAATTTTCTGTCTTTACCAGTCATGCTTTTATGTATTCCTTCTTTCCAGAATAATGTCTTTTGTTTAGAACTTTTTTAAACTGCTCATAATTTTTGTAAACAAAAAATCAACTTATCTAAAACTTCCATGACCAATACAGACAACTACAAGTATTAACTGTGCCATGGAGAAGTAAACTAATGTGAATGACTCCTTTCATGGTTATTATAGACAAGACACCTTACGATAAATCTTAATATATTTTGAAACTGTAATTCTTCAAAATTATCTCAAAAGCACAAAACCTTTGTAAAGAATAACCTGAGTGTTTGTTTTTTGTTGGGTTGATGACTGGGTTTTGTTGTTTCTTATTTTATTTGGGAAGTGTGTGTGTGTGTGTGTGTGTCTATTGGTTGTTTTCCTGTGTGTTGATTTTCTCCCCAGGGAAATTCAATCCAGGGAAGTGAAAGCAAGCTATAAGACAGAAATTCTAATGCACATTTTAGTTAAGAAACCAGAGACACATCTATACTCACCTGTTTAATCAACTTGTTTAAAATAACTGCATAAAAGAAAATCCATGAAGTTAGATTTAAGGAAGGCTACTACTCTACATATTTACCCTGTTAAACACACATATGTATGCATAAATTATATTAGATTTTGTAAAAACGTTGTACATACGCTTGCACACATTTGGGAAAATATTACTTAGAGAAGTGTTTCTTCATCAGAGATTAATGTGTTTGTTTTTTACAAACCATTGCCCATTTAAAGCTTCAGTGATTTCCTGTACTATTAGTTATTCTGTCTGCTTATCAAAATACTATGTAATGTTCATGGTTCATAAATCTTTCTCAAATGTTAACAAAGGAATTTATCAGTATTTTGTTTTCTTTTCCCATGTAACCCTGACTCAGTCATCAGTTCTTTTGATGCAGTATAACATTAATCTTTACCATCTTGACATTAATTTGGGCTTCTGCTTTGCTTGAATGTCTTGCTTTACTGTCTTGCATAAGCTTGACTATTGATTTACAACTAAGAGTGCATTCTTCATGGAGAAGAGCATATTTACAAGAAAGCCCTTAGCTGACTGTATCCACATCTATAGTACATTTTCCCCAGTGTATGTCAGGAATAAAATATTTTACATTTTGTGGGTAGATAAAACCTTTGAAATTGAACCAGTGTAAATAAAGCAGAATTTAACACATTGTATTTTCCAGATTAGAAATATAATGCTTAAATCAGAGCTTCCTTTTTATTTTCCCCTATGTCTGGACTAATGGACTTCAGTTGCCACTGTTCCTCAAGGAATCAAAAGGACAGCAGTTAGCACCTACCTCTGGATGTGCAATTTGAGAAGAATCAAAATGATCGCTACACCAGAATTATGTCGTTAAATATGTACAATGTATTACAATAGTGTAATTCAGCTATGAAAATAATGTAGTAATAAATTAATTTCTGACACCTATGATAATTGGTTTATTTTTATCTAAACTGTTCTAATCCCTGAAAACCAGATAGGAAATGAGTACATCAATCCCTGAAAAGAATAGTTTGCAGCACTAATAATATATTTGTATGTACCCTCTCTAATTAAAGTAAGAAATAATTATTTGGCATAGCAGGGGGAATCTAGATTTTTTTTTGAAATATAAATAGTACGGTCAATGAAGAATGAAGGGGCCTCTCTGAGAAGTGATCTCAACTGCTTTTACAAGTAACTTAGTGTATTTTAGAGCCAGTAGATGTAGTGCTATCTAACACACCTGAAAAGAAAGGACAAAAATAATAAAATCTAACAGATACTTAGCAATGACAAACAAAATTTAAAGTATTTCCTCATTGAACCCAGGTTAATTTTTTATCCTGGAAATTTTATACCAAGGAATATGAAATCTCTAAGAAATTCTCTTGGCTCTTACAAGCTACCAGTCCCATGTTACTCCATGACTAAGTGTAACAAATCTTTTATCACAAGAGTCAGGTAAAAAGAAATAGTTGCCTTGGCATAAAGTGGCCCTTTGTAGGCTGTATTGCAGAGTTATTGAAGAACTTAATGCTTGCATCCTCAGGTGGTTTGCTGAAACTATGTAGTTATTAACATTTGTGCAGTTCTTCTCAATTTCCCTCTAGTGTAGAAGATTTGATCTGCTTTGCTGTACTGCTTTGTGCATATTTAAAAGTTAACTACATAGGTTTTTGTTGCCACGGACCTCTAAAACTGCTTCAGAAATGATAAAGATTGCCATCATAGATGAGTTTTGATCATTGCAATCTAATGAAGAGTGTATTAAAGGGTGGTATCCTAAGACGAAAAGAGTTCCCCCTAGTTTTAAGGTAGCCCAGTGCAGCTGGTGGTCTCAACAAAAAGCCCGAGAATTAACCTATTTTAATTTGGAGATAAAGTAGCTACAAATTATTCAATTGTTGATATTCTAATGCTGACACTGATAAAGATATTTTATTTAAAATAAACAACTACAGGCATTCAAATTATACAAAAATGCATAAGGTCTCACTGCTGAAGTTAGATTTCTGGGTTCTTCCTGGGCTGAGATGTTCTGCAGAGTTAAATACAGACCAAAGATATACTTTCAAGAGAAAAAAAATCTTTCAGCAGTAGAATAAGAAATTTAAAAAAACCCAAAACAAACAGACTCCATTTATTACTGTCTTAACTCTGGATCTGAAAGTCAAACTGTGCTTTTGCCTGTTCAATTGCTATGTCCTGAAATGAGAGAGTCTGAGCAGGGACAGTCTGAGTTCATGTACAATGCCATTCTCACCCAGGCATGACTTCGTTAGCTAAAGCTCTCTTTAAATCCACACAGCCTGAGCAAAATTAAAACTTCTGCAACTCATTGTATTCCAAACTTCTTCTTTGGAAAGAAACAAAAAGAGACTGCAAAGGAAATGGCCCATTTTCATCAATGTAATTAAATTAACCAGCTTAACTATCCCTTGCTTTAAACTTATCCAAGCAAAATTTTTCTTTCAAACTTGATGAGGCTGATAATCCTTTTAGTAATCAAATCAAGACTGAAGAATCCAAATGCTGCATTGCCATTTAACAGATGGTTATACGGACCATGAAATAAATACTAGTTTTCTGAATAATTTACATTTTTGATCTCAGTGAGGACTAAACTATAGCACCTGGAATAACCTGACTTTGAATCAGTTTCTGGTTTTCTTGTATGTAGGAAAAAGAAAAGTGTTAATCTTTTCAGATGGAATTTTTATTTGAAACCGGAAATATGGAATGGAAAAATTTTATCCAAAAAGGAATAACTTTTTGAAACCCATGAGCAATTTTAGAAGTAGAAATAGGAAAGAGTTTTTGCTCCATTATAGCACTATCAGTTCCTACTGTACTGCCATGTACTCTTTTTTTACTGCTATAGAATTTCTTATTACTTAAAGTTCTGGAATGTAATGCCTGTACTGATGGATGATGTGCCATCAAGATGTCTTCTGTCCTTCTTGATTGCTTCTGATATTATTCTTATGTGTTATGCTAATATGAGGGAAAAAAATTACTTTTAAGAATGACTTTCATGTATTTCATTGTCCTGCTTGCTTGATGAGTTCTTCTAGTTTATGTATCACCTATTAAAAATTAGCCTTGCATCTGAATTTGATATAATAGGCTTTCTTGAAATTATAATTGACATAACCAATAAAAATGTTAATCTTTTTTAAAAGCTTTGAATGTACAGTATAAATATGCACAAGTTTGAATTTGATAGTCAATAAGAAAATGCATTCTAGTAATCATTTTCTCTGGAAAGCTTTTTATATAAATTTTTTTTTTATGAGCAGACTTGATCTTTTATGTGGATTTTCATTTACAGAAAGAACATCTCTGTGTTGCCCAAGCATAGACATTAACTCCATTATTTGTGTCGTGTAATTCAGTTTCATGGCTCAAGGAAACTGGGTGAATTTTAGAGATGAGTGAAAGGATGTAAGATCCTAAAGGCAGGAGTCCCCAGCAGCACAAGAGAACCCAGAGCTGAGCAGAAGCAGGAGCACTGTGCTGAGACGTGAAGTCAGAGAGCTCTTGCAGAAGCCCGGCTGTCCAGAAGCAGCTGAAAGGAAGGATAACCGGAAGGCAGCCCGGACAGCTTCACCTAAACACCGAGCTCGGCTTCACTGTTGGTGTGAACACGCAGCTGGTAAATTGAGCTGGCCCTGTGTTGTCCAGATGTTTCAGACACCTCAGGTTCAGTCAAGGTGCATAGTCACTTGCAGTTATGCGTATTCTAGACAGTGAACTAGTAATTTATCATTTCCGTATTGAGATTCAGTCTTACAGTGCTAGAAGATTTCGTTACTCTGTATGTTCTTTCCCGACTGACACCCTATTAAGGGTGGACAGGCAGAAAAGCCTGAAAGCAGCTGAGCCTTTCTCTTGCAGTGTAAAGGGAAGGAGCACTGCAAGGCTGCTCTGCTTTCTGGGCTGTGACGCAAACCAGATATGCCACTCCTTCCACCAGTTTTTCTTTTAAAGAACATTGATCTGACCGAGCTATGCTGTTCTGTGACCTCAGTCCTGTCAGTGTCAGCTCCACAATGTTAGTAGAACAAGCTTTTCCAGAATTTTAAGATATAGGCACTTAAATTTTCAACCCCAAGTGGACTTCAGTGTAAGGTAAGTATCCAATCAATGCCCAATGGTGCAATAGACACAACAGTACCTGTGGTCGTTCGCAAAAGCAGTAACATAGGCATCTAACCCATATCTGGAAAACCTAACTGTTCATAAGTCTGCAGAAATCCAACTAGTTAAGAACAAATTTTGTGAACTTTTCTCCTAGACTTATTACCACAAATTTTATCTGTGCTACACTTAAAGCCTATATTATATCCATATTTATGTTGTATTCTGTTTAATTTTTACCTCTTCCATATTACAGGAATTTAATTTTTTCTCCTATCTCTTCTGTCTCTCTTTAAAACAAATTCACCTAAATTTTGAAAACCATATTTTTGTGTTATTCTTAAAGCTATTATTTTCACACAGAACTACACATCCTTACTTTTGGGCTGATGCCAGTTATTCTTCAATTTACTGCTGTGCTACTTGGAGCTGTTGATCCTTTAAGCCCTTTGTCAGTACTTACAGGGCTGATGAAATTAGCACTATCTGTTACTTTCCTGGTAATAGGGTCTCAAATATCCACCTGTGATTTCAGTTGTCTCTAGTCACCCATTTAGCTGTCATCAATCTACTCCCTGTATTACACTACTATCTCAGTTCCTTGACCCCTCCTAATGCCTTCAGGCAGAAGGTAACAACCAGGCAGTAGAGGAGAGGAGAGGAGAAAAATTTATTAAACTCTTATAAATTAAAAACAGATTTTCAGGCTTTTTCAGCTGGGTGCTGGTGTTGTGCCCAGATTCATGGCTTCCTGTGAGAATACAGACTGCTGAAATGACCCTGTGTGTACTGATGTGAGCTGGAGATGTTACTGCTCTTGCACAGCCTGGGTAGAAAACAGCTACATCTGTGACTTTCCCTTGCTGTCTACCCTGCTATGGTTGGACCACAGAAAGACCACTGCAAAACAAAATCTTCAGTGAATTAAGGCATAAATCACAATGCATATCTTTTGTTAGCAGAGAAGGAAGTGTTTTTTCTTGCATTTGTGCTTTGCAGACAGATATATCCTCAGTGCGAATCCTCTGGGTTGATATTTGCTTTTGTTTTACACACCTATCTTTTTCCTTAAAAACCTTCTGACTAAAGAATTAAGATTAAAATCTAGAAGTCTCTCACTTTATTTTAGCTCTCAGTTAAAAGGTAGCCCGGAAAAAAATCTGATTTGATTGCAAACAAGACTATGAGAAAACAAAGATCAATTATCCACTAGGAAGGCATGGAATTTCTTCTCTTTCACCAGTGATAGGTTCACTTACCTGTTGAACCTACAGAGACCGCTAGGTATCCTCTGTGTTAAATTACTACTGTGAGATAAAGAAATATATTCTGGCTGCAATTTCTATTGCATTTTCTTTGTGGGTGGATGACAAGATTCATATGAAATAAGCATCAGTCAGTAAAAATGTAACCATCAAAAAGAGAACAGATTAGGCTATCAAATACTGCCATTAAAAAATGATCTTCCATATACATGAATCTAAATATTATAAATCATTGTGTTGTCAAATGGGAATTGGAGGAAAAGATACAAAGATGACAAAGAATGACTTTCAGCATTTCTAATTTGTTTATTACTGTGGTAAAATATCGCATTCAGCAAAAGTACTGGAGAGGGATGGCCTCCATTACAATAAGAAATAAATGTTCATTCGGGAGGATGGATGATTCTTTCTAGATGATTCTTATTTGTTATAGATTAAGATTAATGTGCTGTTCATTGAAGCATTATTTATCCAAATGAAGAAGATAGGCACAGGAAAACAAAAAGACAGAAAACTTAGCTTTCTTTGCCTATACGTATACACACATATGCACACAGGCATACACACGTATATGTATATATATGAATATGCTCCATAATTTAAGAAAGCAGAAGCTAATAGTTCTTACACCTTGACTTGGAGGGTATTGTCTTAACCACACCAAAATGTAGTCCTGTGGGTGCTCCCACCCCGTCCTGTACGTTTTGGTCTGAATCAACTTGATCTGATCTCTCCACCATCTGATAAACTTTAAAAAATTTTTCCTCAAGTATTTTGTCCAGCCACAGACATTTTCATAACTGCTTTCAATTTCAAAATTAATTTTCTGGAAAAAATATTAAAAAAAATGCAATGTGGTGAAGGAGAGAAAGACTGTGTTTGACTGTGTTTGGCTAACATGCCTGAACTTACAGGGGTGGAATGGTGAAAAAAATATGCTCTTTCTTCAGATCCTTTCTTCCCTCTGACAGGATAAAATTCATTGCAATGTGGAGGGCACAGCACAGGTGTCTGACTGCAGAGCCCGTGTCTCCTGTGCCATCTTGGAGGCCAGGGCCAGGCAGGGGCCAAGCACGGCCGGGCATCTCCTTGGTGCTCGGGGAGCCCAGCCACGGTTACTGACAGAGGTCTGGCGGTATCCAGCGGTGCCGGGCCTCTGGGCCTCTGCTCAGCAGGAGCTCGTCCTGCCTGTCCCTCCTGTGCCCAAATCCCCCGTGTGTGAGGGCGGCTGCCTGTACAGTCCCAGTGGAGAAGCACAAGGGATGTGGGTGCCAGACGCTCTGCAAAGAGAACATCAGGAGCAGCAGCACAGTTTAATTAACTTGAAAAACTTGAATTGGTTTTTTTTCTGGTGTTTGGCAACATTTAAGTTAATTAAGGATGTGTTACAAGGAAACTGATCTCACAGCAGAAGTTTTATCAAATCCTAATACCCCATTACATCCTCCAGGATTCTTTTTTCCCAGTTCTGTGGGCCAGAAATTATGTTAATTAAACCAACACTTCTCTTGTTTACAAGAAGTAGCGTAACACAGAGTAAGTTAGGAATTAAATGAAGTTTTTACTTTTTTCTCAAATGAATTTTTACCCTTTTCCAATAACATTGTGTGATCAGTTATAACGGAAATCAATAGGAAAGGTTGAACTACTGAGTTCCTGTAGAAGGAATAGAGGACTAGGTTCTGGTTTCCTCATGGAAATGCATGAACTGTCAGACGTGAAGAAACACACTCATTCTTTTTCTGCTGTAAGAATATTTTTAGGCCACTATTCTTGGATTAATCAATTCCAAGATGTGGAGAATCATAACAAATTATGTGGTCCAACAGTAATGTTCTGCTGGTCAAAATGAAAAAAATTTTTAATTTCTTTTTTCATTTTTTAAAATTTTTTTAGGGGTAATGGCAGTATGCGTCTTCTTTGCCCCTAGAGGGATTATTTGCTGGTGTGTATTTGCTGAGTTCTTTTTTAATAAATAAGTTGGCAAGAAGCATGAAGGAAGAATTATAGTCGTGGTTCATCAGGAAATGTGAGGATATATTCACCAAGTCTCACCCCTTTGTTTGAGATGTGCTAGGGAATGTTTTGAAACTCTAATTGAAAACCATTTATGCAGGGGAAAAAAAAAAAGAGAAAAGACTTTACCTATAGCCATTTACAGTTCAGGGAAATGACAGTGCATAAAAGAGCTGAGATTTTCCAAGCAGTTATTCCATGATCAAAAGTATTGTCAAGTTTTTTATTACTTCCTAAAGTTTATAAAGTTCCTTGAGCATATGTGTTTGTGTGTCTGTGTGTGTGTGTCTGTGTGTAAAATGTTCAAACACACACTGAAGCTCATTCATTTTGATCCATACATCTCATATACATATACAGATAATTATTCACACACACACATATATATACACACATTAAAAAAATTCACCCTAGCCAAAAAGAAAGAAGGCAGAAAATCACATGTAGTCAGCATATGGTAAGATATATAAAATAGGACATAACTGTATTTGCTCTGCTCTGTTATTCATCATCCTAGTTTATTCTCATGAAGGATATGAATTATTCATTTTAAAGCACAATAGGAAAACATTAGTACTGTTTAATGGCCAAGTGGGATTTTCTAATGAAAAACTTGTGAGTGATTCATTGTAATGAGGAATGTTTTCACAAGAACAAGTGTTGAGAAGCAGTCATAACTTCTTTTTCAGACTATGATACCCTGGGTCATGAAAATAATTGCATTATGGTTATTGGTAGAGAAAATGAGAAGTGGGTGGCAATGTTTTCTTTTTCTAAAATACCAAATCACTGTATGAATTGGCTCTCAACTAGTAAACCACACTGGCTATATTCTTAATAACAGAGGAAAAATGGTGGATTGGTGAGCAATTCCACCAGCACCCTCAAGAGTACTGAGGGAGCTGGCAGAAGAGCTCACCAAGTCACTGTCAAGCATTTACCAGCACTCCTAGCCAACCAGGGACGTCATAGCTGACTGAAAGTTAGCTGATGTGACACCCATCTACAACAAGAGTCAGAAGGACAAATTGGGGATCTATAGGGATGTCAGTCTGACCTTGGTATCAGGGAAGATCATGGAGCAGATAATCTTGAGTGCCATGATGTGACCTGTGAAGAGCAACCAGGGCTCAGGCCCAAACAGCAAAGGTTTATGAAAGGCAGGTCCTGCTTGACCAATCTGATCTACTCCAATGGAGGGTGACTTGCTTAGTGGATGAGGGAAAGTCTGTAGATGTTGACTGTCTAGACATTGGTAAAATGACTGACACCATTTCCCACAGCACTCTCCTGGAGAAACTGGCTGTGCACTGTTAAATATCTTTATCAGTGATCTGGATGAGGGGATCAAGTGCATCCTCCATTAGTTTGCAGGCAACACCAAGTTGGATGGGACTGGTGGTCTGCTGAAGGATAGAAAGGTTCTGCAGAGGGATCTGGACAGCAGGATCAATGGGCTGAGGCCAATAGCAAGAAGTTCAACAAGACCAAGTGCCAGGTCCTGCCCTTGGGTAGCAACAACTCCTGATAACGCTGCAGGCTGGAGACAGTGGCTGGAAAGCACCCAGCAGAAAAGGACCTGGGGGGGATGGGTGACAGTGGCTGAACATGAGCCAGAGTGCGCCCAGGTAGCCAGGAAGGCCAATGGCATCCTGGCCTGGATCAGCAATAGTGTGGCCAGCAGGGCCAGGGCAGTGATTGTTCCCCTGTACTCTGCACTGGTGAGGCAGTACCTGGAATTTTCTGTTCGGTTTTGGGATGCTCATTACAAGACTTAGCTTGAGATGCTGGAGTGCATTCAGAGAGGGGCAATGGAGCTGGTGAAGGGTCTAGAGCACAAATCTCACTCTAATGATATCTTCATAATATTAAAAGTTAAGAAATTTAAAGTTCTATTATAAATATTCAAAATAATAACTATTAATAATGGAAACTCTTAAATAAAATCTAATCCTATTCTTTTTATCGACCAGAAAAAAAGAAATGGCCTTAGCTTAATTCTCATTGTTCTTTTCTATAATCTGAAAAAGTAATTTTCTCTTCTACTCAAGACAATATTATTTCAGATCAGAGACAATCTTGTGTCATTTGCTTGACTTATTGCTTTACATGGTCTCTAATTTTAATGACCAGGTATCATAATAATTAAGTACAATACTAATCTATGTATTGAGCTGATCTGATTAATGAAGGGAAGCCATCTGCTATATGGTTTTAGATTTCTAGTCAACCCTTATTTAGAATTATGTAAGCCTAAGGGGTGATAGACTTAGAAATACGTTCTATTCAAAGGCAAAAAGAAGAAATGCAGCTCCATTTTCTCAAGCTACTGTGTAAACAGATTTTCTTGCCCTATTCTATTGCTCCTTTTGCCATCATTTCATCATATTCTTTCACGTAAACTGCGTTTTCACTATGGCTGTAACCAGCAAAAGGGTCAGACAAGGTAAGTCTTACTGAAATAAGCTTTGTGTACAACGTAGAGATGGTTATTCTGAAGAGACCAGGGTGCTTCCAATATTTTTCCTACACAAAATGTCAAGGTTTATTGCTTTCTGATTAAAATCTGTGACACTATTGCTGCAAAGTCAAGGATTTAGCTGGCTCAAGTTTTTACTAGGGTTTCATCAAACTAAAATGTACAAGATATAAAAGAAACATAAGAGAGGAAAAAAAAGTTAAGTAGATATTTCTGAATCAGAAGCCACTTGTCTTCTCCGGAAAATGCTGAGGGAAATCAGTGAGCTGTGAAAACTTTGTGATACAAATAACTGAATAAGTTAAGCCTGGTCTTTAGAAAAAAAAATTGAAATAAATATTTAATCATTTTACTTGCCCCTATATTCTTTCATTTTTTCTCCCCAAATCGGACGTCTTCTAAATTAGATGGGAGTCCTTAAAAACTTGTACATGCTGAAATTTGATAAAACATAACGTATCATCATATGGCCTCAGGCATCCAATAAGTTCGAAAGTCACTGAACCATTTGTTTTATCCCAGTCACAAAATGAAATCTGCCACAAAACACCCTGTAGTAATTATACATCTGATTATCAGACATGATTCTTTCAAATTTTGCTTGCTGCAATTGCTATTTCCTTGTCACAGTTCAAAGTATTTCTCAATGGATTTTAAAGACATAAATTTACTTTTATCATATCATTTTACGCTTACTGGAAATTATCAGTCAAAATGTATCCAGAATCCTTTTATTGTCATTGTGCTGTCTCTATTTCCTTAAGTACATTCAGAGGTATGCTTGTGAGAATGAGATGGATCTACAGGGAACTCTGCTTATCAATTTCCTTTGATCGCTCTGAGAAAGAAGGGACACGTTAATTATGCAGGCATGTAGACATGCAAACATGTCCTGTGTACTTAAGAGCTTTGTGAATTCAAAGCCCAAGACAGAAAAAGGTATGAAGAATAAGACAAAATAATTGCTGAATCATAACGTGAAGTATTGCAACCTAAAACTGAAGCTCTTCTGAAAGACACTTGCCATCTCCCTTCCTGCACAGTTTGCTTGTCCATTTTCAAACAGTGAAATTATTCGTGTCCATCCAGAACTTCCCCCTATTAATGTGAAACAATCCTAATGTGTTGGATGTTACACAGTTAATGCTACTCTCTGCACAGGCCATCTTTGCCATCTGTGTGGGTGAGAACACATTGTTTACCATTATATGTCATTCTGTCAAACTGCATTTAAATAAGTGTTTTCTATTTTGAAAAGCAGTATAAAATAAGATAAAATAAAAAGGAAAATTTTAAACATTACTTAAAAAACCTCGTGTTAACATGGCCTCAGATTGATTTTCTGCTTCGGTCAATTTTAATGTGTGCCCTATGTTTTGGGCAACGGTTCTACACTCCATGAAAGAAAGAAAAAGTTTTACTTTCACCAATAATTATTTGGATGTACAAGTATGCAAAGTAGATTTAGAAATAAATCTGTGTTGAAGAATTTCCTCTCAACAGCCCATGAAACCTGAGCTCCCGTATTGTCTCTACCGTGACTGATTTGCTAAATAAGGACTATTTTTTAATCGTTTAATAACATTTTCCCATTAGAATGTTACATGTTTACTTTTCCTTTTAACAGGCAATGTTATTTGACTAAACTTGTAGTTCTCATAATGACTGTACTCATTACATACATCAATAATCACATGCCTTTCTCAGAAATCTCTTGGTTACAAGAAAATTAGTGTCAACCCCAAGTGGTTTAAAATCACCTACCAAGGCGTGGAATGTCCCCACAGTTTGGTGGAAATCTGTGCTCAAGAAAGAAGTTCTAACACAAAAATGAACCATATCATTTTTCCAATACAAGAACTGTCCCTTTCTTGCTGAAAGCCTTTTTTTTTCCTTCTGGTTTTCTGACAATGACTAGTTCACCTAAGCTTTCAAAAACACCACCACCACCACCAAAAAACGACAACAACAAAAACCTAAATGAAAAAAAATTTTAAAAATACCACTACAGGAAAAAGATTCTCTTCATGTAGCAGTTTCAAAAACTGTCCAATAATTGCTGTAGCTGTGTGAACACAGTCCTTGTGCTGCTCATCTGTCCCTTAAAACAGGATAATTCTACCTAGCCAGCTTAAGTTTAGTAAACTATATGAATAGAAATGTGGTGGCTTTTTTCCTCTTCTTTCTACTTTTCTGATTAGAAAAACAATGCACTGCGCACTAAACAAACAAGCAAACTATAAAAGGAGAAAAAGAAAACAACTACAAAGAGCTGACAGATAGAAAGGTAATTCTGAAGGCCTTTGAATTTAACTTCCCCTGACAACTTATCTTGAAGTTCATTGTAAAAACGTAGGAGACCTGTAAAGAGAGGAAATCAGCTGTCAAAACTAATGCCACAGGAACCCGAGTGTGAAACCAGGCATGGAAGGTTGAATCATTCTTTGAAAAGTAGAGTTTTCCTCAACTATAAGAATTCTTGACTTAAAATAGACAGCTGTTTTGTGCACGTGAGCAGTGTGTGTATAAGCAAATCACTGTAGAAAGCTATATAGATTTTGACAATTATCCAGATTACTCATATAACAGAAATTACCTTAGCCAAATGAAGTCGCTAACACTGCAAATTCCTCTTTCTATCATTTTAAAGACGTATATGAATCATTACTAAAAATGTTTGAAAATATTGCCCTCAGTGTCCCTTTTCACCATTAAGGAGAGGTAAAAATATATGTTTTCTGCCTTAACAATTTTAATATCTCTGTCATACAGAAAAGGGTCCCATTTTATACAATAGCTGTATTTGTTCTATTCTTATGTAAAGATTTATAAACTTTATATTTCTGACCTTTCTGAAGAGCTCCTCAGAAAAGAGAAAAGATCATACACATTCCCAAGGTCTAGTCAGAATTTACCTAAGGGTTCAGTTGCACCTGGAACTATAGATTTTAATATTGTTTCATTCCTAAGGCTTATCTCCTCATCTCATTTTATGTTAATTCTATTACCCAAAAGAAACTAAATGAAAGATAAAGCCATGATGTATGATTACATAAGCTTCCAATAAAAATGTAATATTTTTTTAGTTCTCAGATAATTAGCACCCATAATATATCACCTATTATAGAGAGAGGTTGCACTTTAAAAAAGGTTAATTGTTAAATGTGTTAAGTGGTCCCAGTAAATGCAAAAACCGAGTTTAAAGGTTTCAAACAATGACAGTGATGAGTTTTGTAAACACTTCGGAGGGAGTGAGAAGAGAGGGAAACATGTCTTAAGACAAAGTTTGATCCCTACTGAGGAGAAAAAAAAAATTAAGTAATTGCTTAAAATAACAGGGAAATTACCTCTGTGACTCAAAAGGCCCCTTGTACTTGAGTGTATTGGAAAGAAGAACTGCATCATATATATACGCTTTTAATTGTATTGTTTGCTTCTGATGGGGTCTTACCGCAATATTAGAGAAGTGTGAACTCTTGACCTCAAGCTCTATATGATGGGAAAAAGAAGAAAGAGGAAAGATGAGACCTCAGAAATAATTGCCTGCAGTTGTCTTAAATGCTCTAAGAGCTGGAGTCTGAGACTATAAAAAGTAAAGAATGAAAGGAGTCATATTAAATCATATGCATATTTTTTGTCTCATTAATGATTTATGTATCTGTAGAGGACAGATGCTGGATAATACACAAAGAGAGAGCAACTCCTTTGCTTCAGGAGATTGCAGGATTTCTCATTAGAAGTTAATGTGCCTTTCCAGTTGATTTGCTCTGCTGGACTGGCCCAAGGAGAGGTGAGGATCTGGTTCTTTGTTTTCAAAAGTAAAATTTCAGCATCTTTAACAGAGTGAAAATTAGAATTAACTAGAAAACCAGTGTAAGGTATTAAACATTTACCTGCGAGGGTCTGATACCCATTTCAGAAAAGACTAGGGAGATCTAGTCTTGAATTATTATAGTCCAAGAGGTTTTGAAAATGTGTGGTAAGCACTTCTCCCCCATGCATTCCTATCTGGCCATAGGACACAAGCTTTCCATCTGTGTGGGTGCTAGGGACCAGGAACATCAACCTGTTCCACCGGCTCTACCAAATGCACTGCCAAGGACTTGGGGAACCACATCTGCTTGTTACCCAGCCTTATCAAGACTCTGGTTTGGGATATGGACGTAGGTTTGGTTTTGGAAAGGGGGGAAATAATTGACGTAGGCCTATTGTTTTGCAAAAACGTGGGGGCAAAGAGCCCACCTCCACACCACTCAGGTGGAATGCTGTGCCTCCCATCTATTGCTTGCCCTGCCCTGCTATCGTGTCAAGGATTTTGTGAGTAAATGTCAGGGGAAGTAGCTCAAACCCCAAGCATTGTATAACAAATCATGAAGTATAGGCAGATGAATCAAAAAGTTGTTTAATTCTTACAATCTTCAGGCTATTTTCCTCAATGCCACTGCACTGAATAATTTTTGGCAATAAATAATTAATTTTTGATACCTTAAAATTTGAGTATAAAACTATAGACACATATTGTGCCATGAGGCATAAAAATCTAGTAGTAAAAGAATAGTTTGATGATGCTTTTCATACCCCTTACATCAAATACAGCGTCTCTTAAAGTCTTTTCCACAAGCTGTATATTTTAAATCCAGTGGTACACTGTCAACATTAGCCATGTTCTGTGAAACTAATAAAGGGAAGAGTTGCTCTGAATCATAACTCTGAGCTGCAGTTGTTTAATTTAACAAATGGAAATCAATTATTTTAGAAATATCAGATGTCACATAACATTTGTTTCAATGTATTAATTTCCATTAAACTTCGTTGACTTCAGATCATTTTAATGGTTCTTCCCCTCTGGGCAGACTGTCACTTCAATCACTTGGAGATAGAATTTTTTTAAATTAATTTTAAGGCAGTTTAAAAAATTTACTCTCAGACGAAATGGTAAAAAGGCTGAGAGATGAAAAAGTATTCAGATTAAAGCCTTGATTTTGAGTAACAGGTATTATATCTACTACGGAATTCAAATCAATTTGCCTTTTGGCCTGTAAACATTTGCTTGTATGCCCTTTCTGAAGAAAAAAAATTATGACGAAACCCTCACTTCTTGCATGTTTTTATTTCACGGTATTATATAGACACTGTTCACGCAGGAATGACAGCCAGACATGCTTTATGTGTTCCAGTTCCTTGAGAATTCACATGCATTTACATGTATGTTTTTAAGGGTTGTAAATTACCAAGATGTAGTTGATATTCTAAAGAGTTTTTTTGTTCCTGCTGAAGCCCTAGGAGTTACTTTCATCCTTCCAGGCTCTGTTTTTCATTTATCACTTGCTTCTCTGGGGGCCTCATTGCAATCAGTAACAGTGCTGGCCTTCTAGGCCATGTAGCCAGTCCTCCATCTCTGTGAATAACAGAATAATATAAAGATAGAATTACAATACTTTTAAAGAATACCATTCATTGCTATTCTGATTTCCCACAAAATAAAATATAATCAAATGTTTTTCCCCCATTAACAGGTGAACAGAATTTCAAGCTTCCCCTTTCCTGTATAAAAGCCTGCTTCTATTTCACTCAAACTTGGGCAGTCTGCAGCTGGAGTTTTAGGTCATGAGTACCATGCAGCACTGCCCACTCTGCTCTGCAAAATCTGCCTCTGAGATACTTGAGTTATCCCCACCTGCTCTCCTTCCAGCTTTCTGGCTGAACTACTACACTTCTCTGGAAGCTGGAAGAAATATTTTTACTCTCACTGAATAACTAGCTTGTCACGTGTCATTTTCAGCTGTCGCCTGCACATTTTCACCCTTCATCTCTCATAAAATGCATAACTCTAATCTGAGGTTAGAATGCATCTAATATTTGGTCCCATAGGACCCACTGAATGAGGCTTTCCTCATTTCTCTCAGGGACATCCCATGGGATGATCTACTGTTTGATCTCCAGTCTTCTCTGGGAAAAAAAGAAAAAGGCTTTGATAAATGTTGTATAATCTTGAATTATATTGTCTGTCTTTATCCCAGCTATAGCTCAGCCTCAGCAGCAGCACCTTCCAGAACTCTTCAGACCTTGACATAAGATATGTATCAGAAGCTTTGCCAAGCATGTTTCCCAAGCAGAGCTTTCAAAGAAAACAACAAAATCTTCCCAGAGTGGACCATAAGGACACTCACCACTTTTTCCAGTAACCTCAGTATTCCCAAAAGAGCACTGCTTTTAACTTCAGTTTTCCTGTCAGAAGAGGAGCTATTCTAAGCCTCCACAATGGCCAGGGGAAAAGGAAGCAGCTGGCTACCTACAGGAAAGGGCCAAATTAGGGAATTCTCCAAAGGACAGAAATCGTATCCATCCTGTAGTGTGAGCATTTTTGGTGCCAGGGTGACTAAGCTCTGAAGATCTGCACAGCAGGTATCAATGTTCACATGATCCATAGGTTTTAATTCCCCCATACCATAAATATCTTGTCCCTGTATACTTTCAAAGGGGAAACCATCTGAGTTGTGTACTTCCATGGTTTATCACTTTCCAGTGCTGCTGTTCCACATTATACCTGTTCCCACCTAAGAAAGCCAGAAGTATTTAGTTTTATTTATTTAATTTCTAAGCTGAAGGACAAAGAACATTCCTGAAGGACAAGTCTGAAGGACAAAGAATATGAACAGACCATGGTATGCTGTCTTCCCAGCAGCAGGTGTTTAAGCCTGGCCGGACAAGTAGGTTTCCCCTATTTTCCCCAGCAAATTATTTATGCAGACAAAGTGGACACAGAAATTAAAACGCGCATATGCCACCTCAACACTCCTTCTTTCCTTTCTCCCCTGAAGCCAGAAAAGTAATTGAGACAGAATATGTTGCTTTTTTGCTATTCCACATATTCTTGCTAAAAGGAATGGCAATTAAATTAAGTACTGGTATAAAGACAGGAAGAACAACCAATACTAAGACAGGGAAAGATGTTGCTTAATGTTTATGAGGTATTTAACACTGGTCTCAGTAATACAATACTATTATTTCTGTGTAAAACTGACAATAAGTAATTTAATGCCCATTATATTGCCTGAAAATTATCTTTAATAATGGCAAATGAACATTCCACCATGGTGTCTGCACTTAGTTGTCCAGAGTATTCACACATGTTTTATGCTTGATAGGTTTTAATTATGGCTCAGAAATGGACCTTAGAGTAATAAAATATTATTCTTCTGAATGGGAAATTGTTCTTTTCCCTCTGCCTTTTTAATTCCTTCCTCTTCCTTTTTTTTTAATTGATTTTTTATTCTCATCCAAATGGTAAGTGACAGAAACTTTTCCTATCTCTGAAAAAAAATTACTTCTAATAAGATTTAAATGGTTTAAGAAGTCCTGGGCTACACCTTTCTCCCATTCAGTCTTATCACTGTGTAAGCTTATTAAAGGCTGAATAAAAGACTTACCAGCTTGAATTAATATCCCTTTGTGAGATGTTTGACTTTCTTTTCTCACCCTTTTCTGCAATATACTCTGTTTCTTCTACTGGGAGAATGATTTTAGTGAATCTATTGAATATCACAATAGCAGGACACTTTCTGCCTTTAATGAATGCAATTCCCTTCCTAATGAAGTAGTGTGTACTGTAATATATTCATTTACGGCAATATGTGGAAAAGAAGAAGAGGGAAAAAAAAGACTGTGATTTTTCCACAGACTTTATGTATTAAAACCCTGCCTTACGAGAAACCTAGGTCATTAATAGCCAAATCCTGTAAAAGTCATCAGTGCTAAAATAGCTTCCAGAGTGAAATTCAGACTATGATGTTTAATATCTGAGCTTCTAATGCTGCGTTGGACAGAACCCACAGCAGTGCAGGGAAAGCATCCCAACTACTTGTCAATACAGTCTCTTTGGGACTGTTCCTGGCCCAACAGTTTTGTACAACTTCTACAAAAGACCAGCTGTTTTTTTCCTCTGAGCCTAGTCTGTAGCCCGGATCAGACATTTGTTCACCAGTAGAAACTTTTAGGTCCCAGTGTAGATCCTGTTGCTTTTTATGAATTTTACAGCAAATCATAAAAGTCAGCAATTCTAAGGAAAAATATACAGAAGTGTCACAGAAGTGAGAAGACGAAACGTGGTGCTCCTGGATTCATGGAGATGACAGTTTTGACACTGCCCACTAAACAGCCACCTGAACTGATAAACTTATTTTTGTAAGTATAAAATCTAGTCTGTCCTTACTATTAAATACTCAGTAAATCTCAAAATAAGGAGTCACTGAGACATGTTCTTTGTTGTAAATTAGAGACTCTAGAGGTAAGTGCCCTCTGCATAAAATGAAAAGTTATATCTTTCAGCAAAAATCTCATTTGAAATATACAATTTCAATGATAAAACATGATTTTTTTTCCCCCTAATATTTAATGTCATTTTCATGAATCATGATTTCCTACATATCAATGTCTACAGCTTAGTAGGAAATTTTTGAAGTACAGGGGCTCATTGAAACAATCTTTTCACATCAAATAAACTCACACTTTTGCTACTTCATTTCTCTGTAACATTTATTTGTCACCTGCTCATCTGAATTTCTCAGATGTTTCTGTCCAGGTTAAGTCATAGTAGATAATTAACTTAAGACATGTCAAAGGACCATTTTCTCTGGTTTTTCTTGGCATCTGCTAGCCATATGTACACATAGGGACACTGCCTCAGCATGTGAAGAATGATCAGCCACTTTAAAAGTTGTTTCAGTTTTTTTTCCTTTCCATGGGACTACTCCCAATCTTTTACTAACATCTTCACTCATTACTGAGCTAGACTTTTAGAAGGTGAACCAATCCTTCTATGCTCTGACCCTCCTTGTACCTCTCCCTGACTGGGAACTCAAATTCCACCTGGAAGGGATGGCTGCAAGCTGTGCTCCCACTGCAGCTGTACTCCACCTCAATAGCCATAACCATAGCTGAAATAATCTGTAATTGAAAAGCTGTTGGTGAACTTCATAAATAACACAAGTGTGTGTAGCTCATTTACCTTTATCTGTAATCCAGAAATTCTAATTAATTCTAATTCTAAATTCTAGCTGGACACTAGCCTGATGCTGAGTTTATCTTATGACAAGGGTTATTATTTATTGAAGATAAAAATTATTTTTCTTTTGGTTCCACCTTGTACATGAATTTAGCTGCCTTCAGCCTTTAGCTACCTAAATTTCCATCAATTCCTCTTTTTAGTTTTTGTTGCCTCTCTGTGTTGGTTGTTCTCAACAGGCCAAGGGTTTTGTTTCTGTTCCCTCTTTGGATGACTGATCAAGTACTCCTGACATTTTTGCTTTCAAATTCAGGGTGTATCATCAATGTGTGTTCAACCAAGTGACTTCAAAGTTGTCTTTACATAAACATTCATGCTTATAAATTTCAGCTATGGGACCATAGGAAAACAAACACAATAGATTCATAAGAAGGATTGGAATGAATTTATTTTTAAGTGAATATTCATAGCTACTTATTTTTCACTGTTTAACTGGTAACTCTCGACAAAAAAAAAAAAGAGTAGGAACCAGACTGGAACAATTAAAATATTACTGTCCCAAAGTGAAAACTTAACAGCATTAAATGCCATATAATATAAAATTGACTGTTTACTGGACAAACAATACTTTGAGGCACTCACTTGAACAGAAAACAAAAACATCACAAGATTGACAATATTGTTGTGCACCTCCAGCATATACTGGTTTTCACTGAGTTTGATTCTGAAGTTATATGTTTGCATTTCATATGATTGTACCCAGGGAAATATAACCTTAAAAACAAAATCAACAAATTCTTAATGCAGCTTCAAAAATATTTTAAAGGGAGTGTTAGCATTTGCATGGAAATGACATCAGGTGCTGTAAAAAATGAGTGTGAGCTGCATAAAGGATATTCCTCACAAGGCATCCTCATTCAAGCAAGAACAGAGGCACCCAGACCTGTTAAACTTCAGTAAAACATTAAGTTTTATTAGACCTTGTACAGTAAGGGGCTGGCAAATACTTGTCAGATTCAGATGGGTACTAAAAACCTCTGCTCTGAAGATATTTAAATGTTTAAACTCAAAAATATGCCTCTCCCATGAAGCAATATTCATAGGGAGAGGTATTATATTTTATTAGAGGAACTAATATAGCTACAGAAGCACAAGCTTGAGGCATACAACACTTTTCTCTGTCAACTTCTGCATCCTTCTTTCTCTGAGAAGCTGTAGAAACTTCTTTTTATCAGAGGAAAATTATGTTTAAGTACTTAATACGTTTTAAAAGCTTGGTGAAAATAAAATGAAAATGACAAGACAGCTTCATGGCAGTAAAACAAAAAGAAAAAATAGAAAATTAAGGGAAAATTTTGAAAAGCATAAGTGTGCTTGTATTCATTGATTCAACCTAAAAAATTGACAACAAACTAGCATTCTATGCCTTAATAACAGACATCCTCCAAAGAACAAGAGATGAGGAACATTAGTTCTGTTCTAAGGGCAGCAGAAAACATTGAGTCATTTTTCTCTGCCACACACATTTAACTAGCTCATGTCTGCTCCCTCTGTGTGAAAAAGACTAATGCCCTGTAGAAATTCTCTTTCTTAAAAGATAACTGTGTTATATTTAAAAAGTACACCTGTAATTTTAATATCTGTCTACTGTTGAAGGAGCTTTTCTTAGCAGTAGAATGGCTGCTAAAATCACAAGAGTGAACATCTTTGCAGAAATCATAAAGGATCCTGGAAATCCCAAATTGTTCCTCTATCTGAATATGTCATATGGTTCCAAAAGCTGGAAAATGCAGTGATAAAGGAACAGCCAAGGAACCTCTGAAACGAAAAGTGTTAGCATAGTAAGCAATTGGATTTTTAGTCACTTTTTCTTAATCAAGTCAGATTAAAGAGGTCCAGTTTGTAGTCTGCCACAAGAGCACACAACAGGCTGCCTGGATGGCAAGATGGTTTCTCCTGCTGGATGCAGTGGTCTCAGTACCTCTGTGGGTTGTTCTACCTTTGTATCCCTGCAGGGTAAGCCAGTGACTTTCCCAACAGTTTAAATGAGGCTGTTTTCCTTTAGGGGTACACAGAAGGGTTTGAATCTACTCCCTGGTTAGCATTCATTTGGAAACTCAGTTAATATGTTGTTCCTAACTCTCCCAGGTTCCCTGATATTAAAACTAGTCCTAACATTAGCCCTTGTGGTATTTTTCTGCCTCATTCACACAAGTTCTGTGATTATGAGCTTTTATTACCCTTTTGTTTTCATATAATGAAAACTATAGCATGCCTGTTGAAGCTGCTTCAGACTCACAAAGAGGTAAAGCTTTTGTGAGGCTACCGACTTTAAGATTCAAGTGGATGGAGTAAATGCCCTCTTACTCACCCAGCTGGTTTTTAAATGCCTTCCTTAGTGCTATCACAGACCCCAAGTCATCCTGCTCTTTTTATGCAAGACTCGAAACCAGAGTGGGAAGTAAAGCCAAGCAGCAGCTGAGTGGAAAGGGATCTGTGCTGTGGGAGCAGAGCATGTCCCTCAGGCAGCAATGGTTGCCCGATGGAGAGACACCAGGGAAGGCTCCTGGTCCCCACAGTTCCACCACTTTGCATTGGGAAAGGAAGTTTGGCCCTGCTAGAGGGTCATTCCCCAAATGTTAATGCTAGCAGCATTTGTACTCAGCAACAAATCATCTGATTTCTTCATTTTCCTCTCTGCAAACAGCCTGGGTTACTTTGGCTCTTATCAGTGAAACCTCTAACACTGAATGCTCTCACTGAATCTTTAAAAAAAAAAAAAAGATGCAATCGTTTTACTGGGAGTGAAATTTTCTTGAGGCCTTCCAGGTGTCCCCACATTTCTGCTTGATGCTTCAAGCAGACCCCTCTATGCTGCTTCTCACAAATGCTGGGATTCCAAATTGTTCCTGTCACTGTCCAAAGTAGCATTTAACACCCGCTTTTGGCATTTTCATATGAACTCTTTAACTCGAGTGTAGCACTGTGCTAATGAGGTGTCAGATAGCTAGGGTCTCCAAGAGTTTTTGATGGTGAGTTTGCAGAAATTATAATCGTAAAGATTAGTTACATAAAAAGAAATCTTTGTAGTTTTTAATTTTGCAATGAAAAAAGAGGCTATAAATTCATTGAATTAACACATAACACTACTATATATCTGTATCTGTCAAGATTTGCTGTTATATTGACAACAAACTCAGCAATTCAGGTCATGAAATCGTTTCATGCTGATGTTGCTAAGCATCTGAAGGTTTTACACTCATCACCATAGTTTCAAACAAAATAGTTTCACAGTCATTAAAAGAAAGGAAATAATTTTTAGGTGAGAAAGAGCAACAGATGCACCACTGCATTAACTGCTACACCCGAATGACATATAAGCCTGCTTAGTTTAAGAAAGAGCTTTGGACACATTTCAGAGATCAAAGTTTCTGTGACACCGAAGAGAATTTTTGTTATTTTTATTCTGCAGTCTGTTAAAAACACATTAGCAGAATAATTTCTATTTCAATAGGCAAATAATAAAATATTTGGGTGGCAAAAAACTACAGATCAATTTTCCAGGATTTATGTGTTATACTATGCCCCATTATCTCAAAATACTCTTAAATATATAGCTGGATGTAAATATCCTAATTCTTGGCTCACTAGTTTAAGCTTTGTGAAAATGAATGCTAGCCATGCTCAATTATTTCTGTTAGACATTACCCCTGTTCCATTGGCGAAGTTCAAAAGTGCTTTCAAGGAGAAATTTCTAAACTGTAAGCACAGATTTGGCCAAATATACAGAATAAAACCTATTAATACCTCTCACAAGCGAAACAGCATGGGAGCTTTCACTTTTGACATCATAAACAATATTACTGCTTTGTTCTAATAAAGTTGTTATTATGGTCACCATATTAAACCAGCATATGATTCCAGGCTGAAAGAAAGAAGCTTTTCAATTTGGGACATGCCCCTTTTTATTTTTAATGGAAGGAACTATTTATTCAAGCTAAGCATTTCATTAAGTCTTGTTTTGGAAACATAGGAGTACATTTGTGAAAGCATAATTGATTCGATAGTTTGAGAATTTTTGACTGCTGTTTCAAAATACTGGATGTAATTCTGAGAAGTAAGAAATGATGAGGATTTTATTATTGATATAAATTAAATTCTGTGTTTATGGAAATCCATAGTTAAACCAGTCACTTTTACACTGCTGCATGTAGAAAAGAAACACACCTTACTTTTGATATAAGATCAATGTTTGAGAAATCAGTTCTACTATTTGGAGACACTATCTTTTACTTTTGGAACATAATGTTCTGGTTATTGATTTTGGTTATCACTGTGCACTGACAATTCATAGTTGAAAAAATTTTCAGGAATTTTCCGGCTTTGATCAGTGTCAAGTAATGACTTAGTGGGATTAGAAGGACATTTTTGTACATCTGGTCTCTTTTACATTCAGCTACACATCACTACACAAGGCATTTGGAGATTAGCACTGATTATATAAACCTGATAATTTTTGACTTTTATGCCTTCTTCTAAGCAAGTAAGTGTCTTTTAAGTCTTGTAAGTAGTGATGTTCCTGCTGACTTACTAGGGGCCTCATGGGTCTTTGCCACTTTGATGTACAATTCAAATGTTCATCACACTCCATTGTTTTACATAAAATTTTGTGAAAAAATGGAAATAACATTGCTCAGATTATTCCCAAAGCAGTTAATTTAAATAAAACCCCCTCAATTTACCTAGCTCAAGGTCAGCGCCCTTATGTAAAGAGGGATTAATTACTTTTAATTTGTGCTAGCTTTGAACAACTCTGGATGTTTCTGGAGCCAGGAGATGTTCCATGGAAACCCATTCCATGCCAGACATTGTCAGGCCAGGAGGCAAGTTTTCTTTTGGCAAACAGTGGTCAAAATAGCCCTCAGAAGACCACCAGAGCATGCAAAAGATGACCAGGTAGACTCATGGAGTCTTTTGGGATATAATTTCCATTTCTTTCCTCAGCACTACAATAATTATGGAATACTGCAAGCTAGATAATACCCTTTGATGGACATTATTTAGTCATTACTGTGACAGCTATCAAAAATCAAAATAAGTTTGTTTAGCAGTTAAACTGGACAAATGCAAAAAGCCTCCATTTATGAAATCAACTAAAATATTGCACAGACAAAACAAAAACCCTGAACCCTGTAATATTACTTGAAGTAAGTCACTGAATTATGATATTTGTTCTAAGACCATTAATATTTGGAAATTAGAGGTAGCAAAGTGGCAAGAACAGTCTGCTCAAGCAGAGAGGAATACATGTATTGCTGGGCCTGTTCTCATGTTTTCTCTTAAAATAGGACAATTTTGGGGATGCTTACAAAGCCCAGCCTTGGCAAAGGTGCCTGGATAACGATTTCCTGTGGTCACATGAGTGCTCACAGAGCTTGCAAATGGCATGCACAGAAATGACTGTGGAGGAAACACAAAGGAGGAAGGGACATCTAAAAGAAGCCTGAGTTACGTCTGTAGCTGTGGGGAGAAAGAAGAGGTAAGAGAGCAGCAGTCAAAACCTGATTTGATGCTGTTATCCCACCAACAGCACATCTCTGCCTACACAAGACAGCTCTGGGACCACAGACAGTATATTTAAAAACCCCTCCTTCCATGCACAATGAATTTAAGGAAAAAGCATTTGAAAATTAGAAGTCTTCTAGGAACATTTATAAGAAAAACAGACTTTATCTTCCCCAGCAAGCACCTGAAAAACATGAATTCAACTCAAATATATTTGGAAGCACATTCTTCTCTTGAGTGCTACTTTATTTCTCACTAGCAATCAAATTACTGGCAGATGCTCAGCAAACTGTCCATCCTGATTATTTATCTATTCCTTCTGGAGCCTGTCTGATCACATTAAAATAAGGATTACTTAAAATATGATGAGATCAGCAGCCTCTCAAAAATGTAGTAGACGAGAAGTTGACCTAAACTTTTCAGGATGCATTTTTCATGTATTTAGGATTTAAAAACATGACAAAACACCAGGAATGTAGAAACAAGATCACAGTAACACCTAAATGGTTGACGACTCCAAATATTCAAAGACCCTGAGAGTTCTTGACGTTGGGCAATTTAAAGAAGAAAAATTAAAGTAGGTGCATTTATTCTAACTATATACAGAGATGCATTTGAACCTACTCATGTATCTAGATTTTTTTTTCCTCTTCAACCTTGAAGCTGAAAACACATTTAACAAAGAATAAAACAGTGATTCCCACAAAATCAAGAGAATCTAGGTGTGAAAATCGGAAGCTATTGAGAAACACATAATACTACCAGGGGACCTCTCAAGGGTTTTCCACACCACTCAAAACCCCAGACATTTTCTTCTAATTCTCTTCTGTCTCCATTAGAATAAAATGCATTCAAAAGTGAAAAACACAAGGTGTCATTAATTTTAAATGTTAGCTCTTCTATTTCTTCATTTGAATATGAACACATTTCTAGAGAGATCTACTCTAGTTGTCCTTATTTTGCTGGCTCTCTTGAGGGGCTCAGAGGCGGTTAATTGAAGCATTTCGTCAAGCTTGCATAGTGAAGCAATATTCTTTTAACATTCTGACATAAACTATCTAGTTAATGCAAAGTGAAGTTGATGAAATTAATCCGGTGGCTCAGGAAATGTATCTTTTGAAAACTGGCTTCTGTTTGACAGTAAGAATTAATCATGCTTGATTTGAAATAAAAACAAAACAGGAGGCATGTCTTTCCTTTTCCTTTTCCTTTTTTCCTTTTCCTTTTCCTTTTCCTTTTCCTCTTCCCCTTCCCCACCTCTCCTTCCTCTCCTCGAAATCATCAGGCATTGAGAAAAGTGGCTTAAAAATATTTCTGTGCTTTGTAGTTTCTCAAGTGTAACAGCTAAAGATATTGAGACCCATAAGGAGGGAAATTGGAAAAACGAGCAGAAGGCAGGAAGTTTCCAAATCGGATTAGCCACTGGGAGCAGAAACTGCTTCCTTTGGTAGAAGCTCTATAATCAAGAGCATCTAGCTCTAGCTCTCACTGTCAAGTTAACATCCAACTTGAGGGTGTAGAAACCTCTGTGGAAGCAGCAACTGTGATACTTTCTGCCCTTTTCTGCAAAAGAATCAATTACTCTTTTGAGTAAAGGCAAACCTAAAACTCTGTCTTTCATTCTTGTTTTTTATACTCAGGCAATATGTGGGGGGAGGTTTGGGGGTTAAGAAAGGGGTGTTGCTTCATTTTTCACCACTGAGTGATCTAAAATCATCTGTATCTGAAGATTTTATGAGTGCATGCAACCATCTTTGCTGAGCAGCTGACGAATTATCTGTCTGATCAGCATTTTACAGTGTTGTGGTAATAAAGTTTGAATCCCCAACATAGATGGTTTTTCTAACATATTGCAGCTACTAGGCCATCAGATGAGCTCTAAGTATCAATTTTATGATGGTATGTTCAATTTGATTTACTTGATTTAATTTCTTCCAGAACTTCTGCCAAAATATCTGAGAAAAAGTCAGATAAAATGAAAGTGTCCTGACGTTTCTTGAGAAACCAGCATCAACATAATTTACTGTGCAACATGTCATAGGATGTAGATCTAATCTTTCTCCTTCCTGCTATTTTAAACCATCTACCAGTTTTGTCAGGCAGTATATTTTTATTTTTGATCCATATGGGCTTATAAAATGCACCCACTTATTCATTTAGAGAACTGACTGTCAATTATTTCTGCCTCTGGTACATTATTCTGAAACACGATACAGAGCTTCAATTATTTGTCAGGTGGACAGGAGATAAACTATATGGGTATAGTGCCATCTAATGCCATGGAGAGTTCAGAAATTTTATGCTGTCATCACCTTCAACCTCTGCAAAGGTTAAGGATACCAAAGCTTCCAATGATCAACAGAAAATTTAACTGAAAAGCTTTCCTGAAATAACCAGAAAAAATCCTAAAACGAATAGTGCTGAATATACTTTTCTTACTTTTACAAAACTCTATTTTGAAATGTTTTAAGTACAGTTTAGATCTATAGTTCTAAACATTCTATATTCAAAACTAAAGATTTTGCTGAGCCAAATAACAGTTAGAGAGGTCTACAGACAGAAATCTCGACAGAATATCAAGAGAGAATGCAGAAATGGCAACAGGTGGTTGCCATAAGAAGATATACAGTGCTTTTTTTCCCTAAATAAGTTCTGATACAGGATAACTTTTAGGTTCAAATTCCCTGGTTGTGTTTAACAATGTTAACCATTATTCATTTTGAGAAAATTCAACTTGAAGATATTTTACCTATTTAATGCATTCAGAAAATTTCCATTTTCCCCTCTTTGAATCATTATTCCTTTGATTTCCCCCACGGTTTTATTTTCTTGTTTAACTATTTCTCCTCATGTCTCATGATGCATGAGTCATCTTTATGCATCATTTTGTGCTAGCTTTCTTTGCACTGTTTGGCTTTGCATCAGATTCCCACAGCATCAGCTATCTGACTATGACATTTAGGGCAAAGAAGAATTCTATCAAAGTGTTTTAATTAACTAAAATACTATGCATTTACATGGTATGGGACTGTATCATTTTCTACTGCCTAAACCTTATCCTAAAGTAAGCGTTCCTATATCCTTTTTTTTTTTTCTAAAACTGACATACTCTTTACATAACTGCCAAGGGATGCATTAGATTTCTTGCTAGTCAGCTGACAGAAGGTTCTTACAAGTATCAGAGTTCGTAGGGTTTATTTCCAACAGACTTCGGAACTGGATAATATATGACATTTCATTGCAGCATTATACCTAACCATGGTATGTACCAGTATGATTGCAGACTAGAGGAAGCATCAATTGGTCATGTTCCTGTCACCAGAATACATTATGTATTATGAAAACAATTATAGCAAGGATTTAAATGTCCCATACCACTTGACTGCCCTACTTGGCTCCCAGTAAGCTGAGAGCTGTACAAGAGATCAAGCAATAATTGGAAAGCCTTTTTCCATAGTTTATTTTTTTCTGCTTTTGTATTATCGACATGGCTAAAGAATGAATAACTTAAATCCAGGAGAAGACAGAACTAATTCATTCAATGAAATTTCATTCTATTTTCACCATAGTCAAGTTTTTATACTTTGTATCCAAGCTGTAGATGAAATCTGACTCCAAACACTATGGTAGTGAAGTGAGCTTCCTGTAGTTGTCAGGTACACAGATACATTCTGAGATCTGATTCTGTATGAATGAAATTATTGAAAGAATTACTGAGAATGAATTATTCAGATTCAAATAGGTATAAATACCCATCTGTATTCTACGTAATAAGAACCAACACATGGAGGACAGCAGAAATATGCACACCAGTTTATGATCAAACTGGAATCACAGGCCTGAGAAAGGTGGAAAACTGGTGCTAAAAATCTGCTGATAAAGAAGAACCAGACATCCTCCAGGAAATCCTCTTTCAGTAATTACCCAGGCTTTGCCTTTACTGGTGCATCTTAGAAATTTCTAAGTCTGTTCTTGCTTTCCTCTAGATATTATTCAAACCCCAGTTCCTTTGTCCTTTCTTCATGGCGTCAGACTTTCTAGACTCATGATGACTGCTTTCCATCTTCTGATGGCCATTATCCGTCCAAATGATGCCTTCCCATTTGGTTTGTATCTGTCTCCTAGTGATAAATATAGACAAGCTACTCCAGCTGAGACCTTCCCAAAGCCATATAATGAGAGGATTATTTACTATCCGGTAGATGTACTGCTGTCTGTAGTTCCCTCTGTGGGATTTGCTTATTGCTACAGCATAATATTGCAGCATAATATTGCCATTTCTTGTTTAAATATGATTTGCTATTAGGCCCAGGATGTTTTCTGCTGTTAAGCTAAGTATTCCCAATCCTGCAGGACAAAGTATTTCTGCAGAAGCACAGGACCTTCTACTGGTTGAATTTTGTTTTCTTTTAGTCTCTGGTTTGACAAATTCATTTTGAATTTGAGATCATATCTCAGCAGCTACTCCCAGTTTGGATGCATCCACAAATGCAATTAGTACAATCTCTATTCTTTCATCCTGCTTCTTAATGAAATATTACCCTCTGCAGAATTTCACTTGCACATCTTTCCATTCTGGTACACTGACACTTACTCTGTCAGGAAAGTTTGTCCAGTCATTGGATCCATGCTGCAGTGCTTCCACCTAAGCGACATTTCCACAGAGTGCTTCCGAGATTTGACAGATGTAATTTGCTTGTTTTCTGTTCCAGATTGAACACTACTCATTTAATTGCTTTTCTTCTACATTTTCGGAGTTTACTTGTTTGTTTCAATATTTTTATAGAGGTCAAAATTAGTCTGATTATATCTTCAAGTCACAAACTCCTGCTTTTTTATCCTTTCTAAAGATAGCTTCACTCTTCAATTTTCTTTATTTTCTTTATTGTTCCTGAATATTCAAAGACAATGCTATGATGATTGACATTTCATTAGCCAATTCTTTTAATAATCTGGAATGTATTTTAGCATACCCATCCCAAAAGATAGAATGCAAATACCTCAATCTCTGAATTTGAGTTTGCTGTCTGAAGAACAACACTAGTTGTTCAAATTACATGTTTTTACAATAATATTTTACTGTTAATTTAGTCTATCATGTCTCTGGTATAACAGTTAAATCATTATAATTTTAAATCTAGACTGCCTTGTCCTACAATTTTCCCCATATGTCCTTCGATGTATTTGCCTGTCAGGAAATCATCACTTATTTCTGCATGATACATTTCTGAAACACCACACTTACAACATTCACATGCAGGGACAGTGTTTTTCTATCATTCCTTTTGTACTATCCTTTCTTATGAATAGTACAACAGCTTAAAATGCTTTAAAAATATCTAATTTCCATGCAAATTGCCTGCAATATTGTTTGCTCACAGGATGCAATTCGCATCTTCTGATTGATAGAAGGCCAGTAGCGAATCTCATTTCAATTTGTCAACTATTTTGGTATTTGGCATAATCAGACTGCTGGCTAAGAACATCTTCTGCATCCATACTTTGGAGACAGGTAATGATGACAGACTTACTCACATAACAGCCTTTCACCCAGGAGGATTCAGAAAACATTGCAGAGAATCTGGTTTGAATAGCATTTGCATTTTTGGATTGTTTTATCCACCACAATGAAAGGAACTACGGCAACTGTTTAAGAATCTCACTCCAGGAATCAACAACATAATATATAAAGAAACACAAGAATTCTGTGTTTCGGTGAGCAAAAAAATGGAAAATTTAAATAATCTGGTATCATGTATTAACAAGGATATTCTAAAGAATATTGATTTAATTTTATAATCTTTTGTTTCCTTGCATGAGTCAAAGGCAGTATGGCAGCTGTTTAGAGGCAGTGAAAATCAAGTACTGAAACAATAGTCATGAGTTATTCTGAGATATCATATATAAATTATTTTAAAATAATCATGTGGACTTGTGTGAGTACTGCCCTTATCTTAAAGAGAGACAGCATCAGAGAATGCACAGGTATAAAATAGTAATGAAAATAAATCTGTCCCCGGAGACTCAGCACTTTTTTGGGCAACCTTGCAAAGGATGGGTGAGTGATGTATAAAAGAGTATGTATACAAAAGCAGCTTTCATTTCCATATAAGTTTTATTTCCATTAAATAAAACTTGTTCCTGAACCATCAGGACAACATCATTTCCTCCTATCCCCCCCCACCAAAAAAAAAAAAAAATGCAACCAGTGAAAAAATGTAACCAGTGAGTTGATCAGAGTGATTTTAGAAACTTATGGGAGTCAGTGGTCTACATGAGGAGAAAAATCGGTGATTATGACCTGGGAGAAATGCCAGCAAGAACACAAAGTCTTGAGTTCTAAGACAGAAGGGCCAAGGGCAACTAAATTTCAGTTGAGAGGTGGAGTTGGGTTGGTCCGAGTACCCTAGGTAATCCACAACATGTCACAAGAACATTGATACTAGAAGTCAGCTGATGCCATCAGAAAGCTCATGGAAAGGGAAGCCCATTTGATAACACAGTTTACTACCACATTAAAAGAAAATAAAGATCCAACATGTCAGTGATGTCATGGGAAGACAGAATGTTTAGACTTCACAGCAATATTTCCTGAGCCATCCAATCAGCCAGGTACAGAGATTTTGACATCAGATATCTCCTGTCTTCTTTATGAGTATCTGATATCAAAATATGAGTTCGTTAGATGAGAACTGTAAGAATATTCTTTTCCAGTGCATTTGCCCAGAACCATAGAGGATAGATTCTCTTAAAAACTAATTTTCTTGCTTGTTTGAAGTTTGAAATGCTTGGAGGGATTCCAGAAGCTCTGCACTGCCTAGACACCATAAAAAAGCAACGACATATATTAAGGTGGAAGAAATATTTAGTTTCCTTTGGATGTTCATATGTTCTCCATGTGGGATGGAGCACACTGTGGGACATTAATCACACCCTTGATGCTGTGGTGATGACTAGTCCTAATTATTTCAGAAAAATTACCACATCTTTTACCCAGAAGAAGAAAAGAGAGTAATCACATACTAGACCCAAATTTAATTTCATCTTGAACATGGATTAGGCAAAAAATATGTATTTTAATTCATGGTGAACCCACGCTGTTTATAGGTCCTTTCTTTCTATTACAAAATTGTCGTACCTCCTATTGTGATTACTATTACCCTGGTGGGTTTTCTCAATATATCTCAAGGCACCACACCCAGTATGATAAACTTTTTAGGCTGTGCTCTTTCATTGGGTCTGCTGATGGAGAAATTCCAGCAGCCCCCTTCTGAGGGTTTTTTGTGAAAGAGTAATGGTTGCCTTGTTGAGGGGAAAAAAAGACCTATTTAGAAAAGTATGTTCTTGCAAGCCAGTCCAGCAGAGCCTAAGGCGGGGGGGGAGCAGATGACCAAACCACTTTTCAAAAGCCTTTATGGATCATATACTGTGTTACAATGGGCATTAATGCAAATTATAACTTCTAATTATTCTATGTTGCCCTCAGTAGGGGAGATAAAGCAAGATTTTCTTTTATTCAGGTTAATATTCTACCGCTCAAAACTTGTGTTTCATGACTATGATGCAACTAAATATCTCTGCAGTATTTCTAGAAATGAAAAAAAACCAAACCCAGAAAAAATTCCCTTAAAAAAAAAGCAAAAAAGCATGCAACTGCTGGTGGAATAGAAGTACAGAAGAGAGAAGGGAAAGAACAAACTCCTTGTAAGACTGAAGAATGTGGGAATATAAATTTGTGGATATAACTAGCCATCTTGAGTAATTGCAGTCCTTTGGTAATGTAAGAATTAAAAAGTGAGTGCCATGTCTTTTCGGGGTGGGGGTTGATGTGTGAATGGCTCCCATGTCCCTGGCAAGGAGATGGAATAGCTCTGCCCATCACCTTCTGACTTACCCTAGACAAGGTAGGTGGAGGTAGAGCTGCCCTGACTGAAGTGACCTCTAACATGACATATGGTCCTTGAGTTTGGGAAACACAGACAATGAGAAGTAGAGCAGAGCACAGAACTTTGTTGATGGGGTGCTGCAGTTCATGAGGGGTTGCTGACAAAACTGTGTGTATTCTCACACTTAGACCTAGCCCTCTTCTTCACATTTTTGCAAGACTCCTGCACCTGACAGAAACAGATTCTTTTTTTCCCCCGGATGTTACCAGGACTCCCTTTCCAATAACAGTGGTTGGGAGGTTCTCTCCTGCTTTTATGTCACACACAGATAATCCATTTTCAGAATTCAACTTCAAAATGTTAAAAAGAGACCTGTCATAGAGTTTCATAACATATACTTCTCTTACATGTAGAGTTATGACTTTTCATGTATTAGCCTGAAGGAAAAGTTCTTTCCTTGGTCCATGGTTAGACTAAGAATTATCTTTCATTCCTTATGCATTTGAAAATTATTTTAGTATGAAACTTTGAAGTATCTGAGCAATAGGATCACACAATAAAAAAAGCACATTATTATTAAAGTATTCACACTAGGAACTGTTATACTATACTCAAGGAACTTGGTATCTTTCCTAAAGTTATATTAAAATTCTAATAGATCTGGGCACTTTTCTTCAGTTCTGCTACTGTATTGGACTTTAGTTAAGACTTCAGAATATTTAGAAAATTACAATGCTATAAATGCAATTTGGAATACCATGTTGGATACAGGATAAATCTTATTGCTCCTTTTTCTTCTGCAGAAAGGTGAACTGCCTATTTTTGATTGTCCTGGCATTGTTAGGTAGGAATACATGAAATTTGGAAAGAAAGACTGTGATGTTTGGTTTAGTTTTTGTTTT